>JAAGVU020000001.1:19884668-19918275 GCA_011763525.2 Mormyrus iriodes | reverse complement strand
TTTTTTGTCAAAAAAGCCAAATTATGTTGATCATGATTGATTTATAAAAGCAATAAAATGGTAAAACATCCAAGGGGGTGAATACTTTTTATAGGCACTGTATGTATTAAGTAATACGTCATTCAAGGCCATTTGTTCAATGAAACATCTCTGAAAAGTATGCACGCTAACTTTACTTCAATAATGCATTACATGTGTAAAAATTACACGTGCACTGGAAATATCCAACTTAATTCCTGAGACAATTCACAAAATGGAAGTGTGTAGCTGAATACTGAGAGGATTTTTTTTTTTTAACTAGATGCACCAAAACTATTTATAAGCCGAACACTCCTTTTGACTAAGCATTGAAAAAAACAAAAACATTCCTAGGGTACCTGTGTTTTCCCCAAAGTGCTCTCCCTTACAGAAAACTTCGCACTAGGATATATATTTGTTTCTTCTGCTGACCATGCGTCATGCGTTGAACCAGATATAAAGTTGGCATTTCACTTACCACTCATGCTAAACTGAAATGCAGTAAGCAAGTAGCACATTTACACCTACACACTGACAGGGTCATCATGACCCAAAAAGCCAGTGGTTCCAGTGGACTAAAGAAACGCTATTCAAAGTACCCAGAAGGCAGAGGGCCAGGCAGGTGAGGGTTTACTCACTTCCCTCCATGTGGGTCTGCGGGTTCTTGTAGAGGTGTTCGATACGGCCTGTGTTGAAGGAGCTGGACCGACGGACAATTCCGTGCACCTGTAGATACAACACAGAGTATGCACCTGGACTCCCAAGCAATTCTGATGCTCGTACTCACTGACAGTTACTAAATGGCAAAGGTGCCAGACATTGGACCTAGTTAATTATAAGGAGTTCGCCCCAGAAGCACATTAACGAGTATGTCTGTTGAAGTGAAAAACTGTAAGGGTATATTTGCAAAACCGTGAGAGTATATTTACATTTTCTGTCAAAAGATGGCAGCAATTATAGTTTATTTTATACTAGTAATCTGAAAATATACAAAAACATGAAATTTGACGGTGAAATAAACAGTTTATTTAATAAGGGGTATAGACTTAAGTGCTGTCTTCATATTTCATTATTTTTCCAGGCACGACACATTAGCGCTAACCACAGTTAGCTTAGCATCCCACACTCTATAAGAAAGGGAGTAAATTTAGAAGATCTGGAACTTAGATCTGTTGCCCTTTAACGTGGTGGAACATTGAGACACTGTAATAAGGAAGAGAGCAAAGAGAGCAAGGGGCCATCTGGGGATCAGGGCCAGCATTTCCACCATTGCCAAGACCTAGTGAAACCTTATATCCACTAAAACTCTTAATATGAACTTAGCTATCGTCCTTGCAGAGGTTCATATTCACACGAGGATTAACACAAAGACAAAACAAGTCAAATCCAGCAAGCCACTTTATTGGCCCAATCCCAAGCAAGTTAGCTGAGAAGGAAACACCTTATAACCAGTAGCCAGGCTAGGACATTTCACACTTTAGTTTAAGTCTTGCATCAGCCACCAGCATTTCCTATTCCCCCTTGTTAATACTTAAAGCCCAGAGAGACAATACAGAAGCAGCAAGTGACTCTCCCTCTCCATTTGGGTGACAGGGAGACAATAAAATGGTACAAAAAAAGATTTTGTCTCCAGCTGTTCTGTTGACCATATTTACTCTACTTCACCTCAGTAAGCTGATATATTCAGTTTTGACAATGTATTGGGGTGGTGTGTGGACCTGAAGGCTAGGACTCTGTGCCCTTGAATGGAAGGTTGCCCATTCACATCCTCACGCATTATGGTCGGCATACTGATTAACCATTTGGCCCGTGAGCAAGGCCCTTCACCACTCCACTGCTCAAAAGACTGTCTGACCCAGCTCTCATTTACATGTTACTTAGGACCAAAATGGCTGCTAAATAAATGAAACTTATTACTAAAATGTGTTAGGGTGGGTATCGTAACAGATTAACCACATAATAAAATCTTCATAAAGACAAGCCAGAGACTCCTGGTTACAGCAACAGGCATTGTTTTGTATTCACTCCATTCTTCTGTTGCTACAGTTTTATTGGGTATGATTGAGTATGACTTCCCAATTGGTTATGTGCAAGTGTCTGACATAACACATAAAACATTACGTTCTAGGCACCCTGATTATTTTTCTTTCTGAAGAACAGCAGGACTTAAAACCATCCTCCCTATACACACAAGCACAACCCACTCTTACAGAATAGTCCTCACTGGAGAACAGAAATGTGTGAGGGTTTAAACAACCAAAGCATGCCTGAATCGTTCCCTCAAAATCCACTACAGCATATCAACATGGGAGTTGCTGTCGTCGAGATGGAGGACCAGTGCCAAGAACAGTGAAACAAACTCAAACACTCTGCACGCGCCACGAGACAGGGCGTGAGAGGGAGAGAGAGACTTCCTGGCCAGAGTGCAGGGATTAAAGGCTTCTGGGATGCGCTGGACCAAGGGTGGTGGCAAACGAGGAGGGGGGGGGGGGGGTCATAGGAAGCCCTGCAGAGATGAGATAACGCCTGGGGCCTGACCGCAGGGAGTGTAGCGCACCACCGCACCCTGCCCCCGTCTTCCTCTATTCACTGCAGCTTCCTGCATGCCTGCCTGCTACACCAGGCTTCCCTCTACCCACAACAGAGCAGGAACTTTCTGATATTTGGCCAGGAGACAGAGTGTTAGGAAATGTTTCATACCAGTCGCAAACACCTGCCAAGCAAGTCAAAGACCTTCCAGAGAGCCCATCTTGCACGGCAATCGCAAGGGTAGTATAAATGCTTAGAAGCCCTAAAAGAGCATGCTAATATGACTTAATTAACAAGGCACAGCCAGCTCATTGTTGAAGTCTAGGCTACGCTAATCCCAAGAGCTAAGCCATTCCCTGGCCGCCACAGCACCTTCATAAAAAAGGCATAAGCCATCTTAGAAGGTTTTGCTGTTTTGATTCAGTTTTCATGAAGAAGACAGTTGGAAAGAAGTTAAGTCAAACTAGCTCTGAGTTGAGTAACCACTGGTATCTTCTGCTAGGGCTGCAACCTATTGCCAAATGGATCATCCCCTGCTCCGTAGGTGTGTCACACTTCTTTCCTATCATACTGTACAGCAATTGCACCAACAAAACTCCCCAGTAGGACTGATCTTGGCAGACAATCTAAAAAACAGGGAAAAAACTGAAGTAAAAACACAAAAGCACATTGTCTCCTTGATTAGTTTGGGAAGGTTATACTCTGAAAAGTTTGTGGGTGTGTGTGAGAGGCAGGAGGACAGGACAGAACTGGAGAGCATAATGTATAGAAAGAGGGAGAGCCAGAAAAAGCGTCGGTCCCGAGACATAAACCAACAGCAGCAACACTCGCTATGCTTATCCGAGGGGCCAGATGTCTAGAAATACAGCACTGACTCACCTCATAGCCCTTCTCCAGCAGGAATTCTGCCAAGTACGAGCCATCCTGTAGGGACAAATCATGGAATGGGTTAAGACACACTGCTGTCACTGTACGTCTCTGCTCTGTTCATTTTCATTCTTTTTTTCGGGATAATCGAATACAAAGAGTTATTATTCATTACTCAGAAAAATTTTAGCTATTTATTCAATGTGATTAAGCAGAGAGTGCAAGTCTAAGTTTCATAATCCCTATGGTACTGAAGTCTGTTTCGCACATATTCAGAGCTTTCCCATTGTGCTAAAACAAGAAATCATCAAAACAATAGTAAAAATTTGCAGACCTGCAAAATTAACATGCAGAGAGCAACAGAACAGTTGTCCACTTTACTCAGAAAACGGAGTTGCACTGGCTTGGTATTCAATCAACTTAATGGCAGAAATTCTGATCTCAGACCTCAGTCTCATTTAAGTATCACTATAAAAGATTTTACATTTTATTACACATTTTCCAATTCAAATAGCTGCATTTTTTACAGGAACTTCCTGGGATTCCAGGTCCTTAACCTCCATGTAACCTGTGCCTTCATCCTGGATGTAAATATTCAAACATCCGGCTGTGAGCTGTGAGCCTACATACCTCATTACAAACCACAGAATAAAAACTCTTACACAACTTTGAAAACTGTGGAATGCATTATTGTTCTGGCCAGAAATATCCAGCACAGCCAACTGATACAGACACATACTGGTGCAGCCTGCATGGTACAGCTTGTGTAAGGATTTGTATCAAAACTAAGCACCAGCTACAGCATGAGGAGGCTGGCAGACACACACAGTATAAATTATTTTTCAACACTATTCAAACTGTCTGAAATTAAAGAAATAAAAATGGAAGTACATGACCTAAAGGGAAACAGAAGCTGTGAAAGACACAGTGCTATTGTAAGAAACATAAGCGTATAGTCTAGGGGACGGGGTTGATGTGGTTTGGTTTCTCCAAGGCTGCGTCACAGACTTACATTTGTTTCAATAGAAAGTACACAAATCCCACACAACGGATACAAAAAAAGGACAAGAAAAGCTCTGTTCACTTTTAATGGCCTGGGCTTCTGTTGAGGGCCGCCACACTGTACGAGATGACGAGGGAGCCCAGGCCCTAGAGCTGCCATGCTGTGGAGGTTGTGGGGTGAGGGAGAAGCTCCATTTGACCGCTCTCAGTAAGCTCCTGCTACCCAAACCCACAGCTGTCACTCCTCAGTCTTTCCCCATTACCCTTGGACATTCCAAACTTGCGCACGCACATACGTTTGTATTCATATCCTTGTGGAGACCGTCCATTCATTTCTATGAGCAAAACCCTAATCCAGCAATGACAAACTTAACCCCTACCAATCTCTAACCTTAACCATAAGTAACCAAACAAAATACAAGAATTTTGACATTTTGAATTTTTCTGATTGCATTTACAGATTTTTATAAAATCAAGGCTGTCATTGTGGGCAAAAATGTCCCCACAAGGTCAAAATAACTGGTTTTTAATAACATTGTGGGACACATGCGCACACACAATTACTCACCTCCACCCAAAAGAGACCATTTTGTTGCCCAGGTTGCACCCATTCACACAGCAGGATGTTTCACTGCAATTCTGCTACAATTTAGGTTAAGCAGAATGTCCGGGATATCAGGATCCCACCTGCCCCTTGAACTACTGACCTTCAGACCCTTGTCCTCAGTCCACCCCGGGGGGGGATAGTGAAGCCGGGGTAGTGAACATGGAAAACAGAAAAAAAACTGCTCTCCTCGAAATAGTGAGGTCAGACCTGTGAAAAGCATTAGTGAGCCCAGGATCAGGGGAGAGATCTGCCATGGGATTAGGCGGTGCCTCAGCCTTTCACCTCTGGGGGGACACACACCTCTCAAGGTCACTTGTCAAAACATGTCTAGTACCTATGGGTGGAGATGTCTACCTCACTACTCGAATCAAAACACAGTCAGGGGGGCAGACAGTCCAGGTGGTGGGTTATTAATTTAAAAGTATCTGATACAAGAAAACTAAACACTTCCCTCTTGAACACGTTTTAGATAAATTGTGAAGGGGTGACTACTGTAGTAGTGCATTATCAGCCAAATTGATTATACCAGAATGTGAATGGACAATTAATTGCAATAATATATTTGTTTACAATTCACTAGTTAGGCCTACTATTCTCAAAACCTATTTTGTATGTAAATGCAACGTATTGTACTCCAAATATCTGTTCCGACAGTCGGCATTACTATTTTTCAATAAGAAAATTATTATTGATCCTTCCATAAGCAATCCTAGTCAGGGTTACAGGGGGCCTGGACCTTATCCCAGGTAGCAAAGCGTAGGAGTAGATTTTAGACAGGATGCCACCTAGACTAAGGTACTCACAAATACTAAAAAATTCTCAATATTCCCAGCATTCTCCTTCAGAGCTCCACAGCTGTGGAATAGTTTTCCAGTGGATGTGTGAGATTCAGGCTCACTCTCAATATTTAGGTCTAGGTTAAAAACACAGTTGTTTAGTCTAGCTTATAGGGACTCTGGTCCTAGCTCTAGCTAACCACTCACACTCAGATAGACCTATAGTGTGAGGTGTAGAGCTGGGTGTGGACCAGTGCCATTGGCTTTGGATGGACTGAACTGTCAGTGCTGTCACTCTAGCTTCACACTCCCTTGTGGAATAAGAGTGCTGACATTTCAGGGACTCCCCATGCCTGTGATCCCACTTGCCTCTCCCTCATACTTATGCTGCCATAGCCGTATTTGCTGGACCTTACATATTACACTTACCTAACTGTTTGCACTGCCTAGTCTCCCCTACTTCTTCCCCTACCCCTCCTGCGGTGTGCTGCCTGAAGACCCAAAAATATCAAGATTTTCTTCCTACCCTGCTGCCTGCGACGCCCCTACTACCTGTGACCTTATAGAAATAAAACTGAATTAAATTGAACTGAAAATTTTGACAGACCAAACAACATAACTGCATATTTCTGGACTGCATGAGAAAACCCATACAGCATGGGAAGAAAATACCCGCAACCCTATAAGTGTGAAGCAACAGGGCTAAGACACTATACCGACCCAACATATTACAGTTGCCCCATCCACATCACAGGAATTAGGGGCACAGGCCCCCGATGCTCTGAAAAATCCTCGTAAAATTTTTTGGTACCCTTGTCAAGCAAAGGGAAGGGAAAAGATACAAGAAACCCGAGATATCACTGCAAGATCATGCAAGATACGAGAAACGGAAAAGATCACTGCGAGGTCATTGAGAGATCATTGTCAGAAGCTGCCGTGAACACACTTGGCATCCTCCAGACCAGTACTGTATATATATTCTATGCATTTATGAGTTATTAAACGTTTTACGTCACCTGCAGCTTTAGTAAAGCTCACAAAAAGTCCCATTTAATTTCTTATGCCGACCCCACGATATATCGAATCCACTATGGGGAAAGTCGTGATGCTGAAGGGCTGACTGCAGTGACTAAATTCATACTAACCAACAACCAAAAGTAGACAGGTGGAGATTTTTTTAAACAGGAAACCTATTCTATTTAGAGCATAAAATGTCAGAAGCAATTTGGGACTCCCTGAGCCATAAGACAACAGGGAGTTTGGTTTTTGGAAGTCTGGATTTTGTCATGGTAACAGTATAGGATTTCCCAAAACTCTACCCACATTAGAATTTTGTGCTGGCATCTTGACTTCTCACTCAAACCAAAATGTAGGCCTAATGTTTTCCTGTATCAGTGCCATTTTTTTTCCCATTTCCATGTAAAACAGAAAGAAAAATCCATGAGCAAGCTACCTTTCTCAAAAACAAGACTCCCTTTCAAATGAATATTAGCTGAATTATCTGGTAAACTTCACCTCTGAAAATGGCACGTTTTTGCCAGCATCCATGTCCCCCACTCTCCCGTTTTCCCTGACCAGAAGATTTTGGATTAGATGACTCCACCCCCCCCCCCGCTTCCCACCACACAGGAGGCTTTTGGCTCAAACCTGCACCAACCAATCATATAAACCCAAAATGCAATGGCTACCCAACTTTTGAAATCACTATGGTTGAGGACTAATTGTGTTGAACACACAGTTTGTCAGTGATAATTGCTTAGAATTTTCAGTAAAAATGCCATAGCACAATGCTTACAAGTCCAAAACGTATTCTACAAATAGCTCGGTATTAGTCATTATTACTATGAAACACAGATAGTACTCAAGACATCTGTGTAGTGAGAGTTTTTTGCATGCCTGTGTTCTGTGCCCGGGCACAGTTAGCAATCACACTAGATCCTTACAGTGCCCTTGTCCAACCAACTATACTAACCTCTTCAAGTGGTCACACTAGACAAACGAACTGTCCAATGAGGATCAAACATGCTTGTACATGGTACAGATTGCCTACTGAGAATACTCCCTAAAAGACCTGAAATTTTCGGGATTACCATTGCCCTCTGAAGCCCCATGAAGCCAACTACCACGTGGGTTGCAAAACCCTAACCAAGCACCCCATACGCAAAATTACCTTAGCACACAGAAAACCACACCACAGGACTATGATAATGTAGATCAGCAGCTCAGGTTTCTCTAGGTAAATGGTGCCAAACATTTGCTTTATTGTGCAAAAAGCAGGTAGGCAGCATTTATGAGCAGCAGTATTTCACATTTTTAATGTTCTTCTCTACTCGTGATGTAAGCTCTTCAAGGTCTGGATAATTGAAACAGATCTAGGGAACACGTGTGAGTACGAAGATGACCGGGGGCATCCAATCAATTCAGGGGACAGGGTTAGGGCCGACCACTGAGAGTAGGGTACATTTCATCATTTATGGTATGAAAAACAACCCTTTGACTTCCCTTCACAGAAAAGGGATGGCTTAACATTTTCCTTTCCCTGAGAGCAGAACATAAAATATTTTATTTGGAAGTTCCACACATTGTTTTATCAAACATCAACAGTTCTTCTCACCGCTGATCTGAAGTCTTACAGCATGAAGCACTGCGGCAGGCTGCTCCCAGTTGGGCCTTGTGTCATACTGGGCACAGCCGGCCAACAGCAGGGAGCAAAGCAGTTAAGAAGCTATATTCAACATTCCCCAGGTGTCATATCTTTAATTGAGGTCTGCAAAACTCAAAACTGAAAGGCCTCTCTCAAATATCTCTGTAGGGTGATCTGTCAACAATAAGGGTAAGAATAATTAAAAACAAATAAAATGAGAGGAAAAAAAAAATTAGACTGTGGCTTGTTTTACATACTAAATAACATCAGCAATGACAGCTTATAGCTAGTGATGTCACGGTCTTCAATAATAGCCATATAAAAAGAAATGAATACCTACTGGTCATCATCATGTTGTGTATTTTCTGATGAAGAGACATGAGCACATACAGGCACAGCTTACACACACTCCACTGCACATAATCAGCACTGTGACAGGCCATTTAGAAGCCCACAAAGCAGCAAACAGGTCTTTGATCATGTGACACTTAGCAGCAGCATGATGGGCATATTTGCACGCACACACAGGTCTCTCCAAAGAGATCCCAGAAATGCTATGCAAAAAATTAATTTGAAAAAACTGTTGTCTGTACTCCAATATATGGCCGACCACAGTGCCATCCTTATGCATTTATCATGGATATGCACAACAGAATCCAAGCGATAGAATGTAGGAGGTCAGATTCTACCCAGAAACCACACACAGGACAGAACAATCGGTGCAGGCAGTGATTGCAGCAGACCAACCAGGGGGGTCTGGAGGGAGTGCCATAATGTCAAATCCACTTTGATAAATGGGCCTTATCTGGTGCTGGTCAAACTGGGAAACACTCTCTGTTTCCCCCAGATTACACTGGCAGACAGGAAAAAGGTGCGAAGGCAAGCGAAGGAATTCCAGGAGGGCAGACCTGCCCCCCGCCCCTTTTGTGTCTGCAAGCTTATGTATGCATTTGCTCATCTGGCAATTGATAAAGAGAATGGCTGAGACAGAGGATGGAAAAGTTCCAAAAAAGTGAGGCCCTGACTTGTGGGGAAGCACAGAGGCCAGTTCCAGAATCTACAACAGAGTAGTCATCAACGTCAGGGTGGACGCTGTGTGTTCCAAAATGCTCCCAGAGGTCTGAGAGATCTGCCCCCTGCCCCCCCTCCCCCCCATTTCACCCACCACACATACTCCCTCTCTTTCTTCATGTTCCCCAGCAGCCCTGAGGAAGCCACACACTTCCTCCCCCTCCAGGGTAACACTCAGGGTGCAAGGCCACGCCTGCAGCTCCACTCCAGCCTTCATTTAGATGCAGAAAAAACATAGCCGAGTTGTAAAATGACTTAAGTGGGTGGGAGGAGTGAAACGTGCCGTCTCTGTTTGTCAAAACTTCCTAAATATCCTCTGAGAATGAAGCAGTGAGCCAGAAGTATGAACTGCACTGAATTAACTCATTAACTACTGAATATCTTAGTACTTACAAAAGGAGGGTGAAAACACGTCTTTTTACTATTGCATATAAACTACGATAAGTTATTTTATGCACATATTATAACCAGTCATTTAATTCATTTATTTTTGAGAATTGGGGGGGGGGGGGTCTGCTACCTCCAGAAGAGGTAGGGCTAGAGTCCGCAGTGAGGGAGGGTCTAGAGTCCCCTATGGAGAACGTACATGTTCTCGTGTTTTTGTTGGCATTTTATTATATTTTATCTATTTTTTTCGATTTTTACATTTTTTTGCTTATTATTTCTTGTGTACTTATTTTAATTTCTTTTTCCTCTTATAAATACCTGTAAAGCACTTTGTAAACCCTGTGGTTAAAACAATGCTATATAAATAAAGACTGATTGACTGATTAACAAACTAAAAAATTATTACTACTCTTATAAACTACTCTTACATTTTAAAGACAGTTTAAGTGAAACATGGGGAAAACACAGTAAATAAAAATCAACCAATGATTAACCTTCTGAGGATAAACTGTACCAAAAGGTTGGGATGCATCCTGGTCACAGAGTCAACCCCTTAATTTACAGCCACTTAAATGTATCACTTCCTTGACGTAGGCCCTTATCCTGTATCCTGCCCTGCGGTCCTCCCAGTCGGTCCAGCATCCCCCACGTGCTTGGGGTCTTTAATTCGCTTCAACCTCCAGTGTGGTCAGGTTTATGAGGCTTTGACTATCGGGGGTGACTGCTCTTATCGCTTACTCAGCTTCTGCTGTTATTTACAGCTATGGCCACACTGGTGCAGAGAATGTGCAGAGAAGAACAGCGATCATCACACGCCCAGATCAAGGAAACAAAAGAAAAACAAAAGTTCTCAAACTGTCTGATGACAACAGAACAAAAAAATATTGATAAGCAGGTAAAATGGGGCTCCGGTGCTGCTACCCCCCCATCACCGCGCCAATCCACATACTGTCAGTGTCACCAGTGCTAGGAGATGTTACTGCACACAATTTTAAACTCTCTCAGTTTGATACTATAATGCTGTTTTGAAACAAAGTTGCTGGTTGAAAATGACCAGAATTTACTGCAATTTAATTTTTGGACAATTCTGGACAAAACACAGGTTAACAGAGATGTGAAATGTTCTTTGAAAATAGCAGATATTTGTTTTCCTCACAAATTATTTTGCTGATCGAGTATGAACTCTCCTCTGCCATCCATCTTAGCATGGTAAATCTCTTATTTACTACAGCATGATGCTCTGTTGAGGGAAGGTCGGGGAGGCGGCGTTAAGAAGTATTGAAGTGTTTCACAAAATGTTTGTACTATGACAGAAATACTCCAGGAAGGAAATCTGAGGGTCAGTTTCAGGAGTTTCAGGAGGTTTCAAATGAGATGCCAACATGCATGACTGCAACTGCTGGTATAGAATTGAACCCCACAATTATATGTGGCCCCCGACGATATGCCATCAAACTACAAGCTTCGGCTGTTTTCTGCGGCCAGGGCTCCCCAGGCCCTGCATTTTGAGTGGGGCGTCACCCATTCAAGTGCAGTTGGGCCTATTTGTGCAAGAGATGCTTCATTCTGTGTTTTTCTTTTCAACAGCCACGTAACAACTCAACTCTTATCTACAGAGCACATGCTTTGCTGCTCAGTGGGTTTTTCTTTTCTTTTGATATAAGCATAGCCACCCCTGGTTCACTATAACCCCCCCTCAAACATGCTAGAAGGCTCCAGACAGGCTGAGCGGTGCCAGTTTTCATATTACAGGGTGGCACACAATGGCCTCGCAGTGAACGAGGTGAACAAGTGACCACTGCGGATGTGTGTTACCACGGCGATAGAACTACCACAAAATGTGATTGGTATCTCTGACAAAGCATGCTGCTTTTGGCAGAAATCAGGCACACTACTCTTAAAACTGTACATTAGACTGGTATTTCCACAGAAAATGCACAAAGCAGTCTACAAAAGTGTTTCCTAAACGATAAACACAGAACTAGAGAGAGCACTGACTATTGGTGGCAAGGCCCTTCATTCTACCGTCAACGGATGTGTCGTGCTGACTTTTCCTAGACTCCTAGGAAATCCTAGAATCTATACAAATGGAAATTTAAAGATAGGGGATATAGAAATGGGACCAACTTGGCAGGAAGTGGAGTGCCCAAAACCCTAGTCATCCCATTTACAAAATGTATCCCGATGTCAGAAAAACCATTATGATAAAGCACATTTTTTATGCTTCATTTCAGAAGAGCACCACCCGAAAAAAATTCCCTCAAATTAAAATACCAGGAAAAATGCAAAAAGAGTTATAAAATAAACATTAGAATAAAACAAGGCAACGAAGTTAAAAAAAAAAAAAATTATGACTAAACGGACACTACAATTATCCTTACTTTAGGGATTATGCATAAAAGCCTGACACATTGACAAGTGTATGGATATGGAGAGTGAGGTAATGAATTAGGGCACAGATTTTATGAGAGATTCTCCCATTTTTTAAACTGCTTCAAGGCTAGTTTCATCTCATGACAGATTTCCAAAACATTCCAGGTGCACAAGCCTCCAGTTCTCAGTACAATTAAGATTTCAGACACACATTGATCCCAAGTCAATTCATTAAATAAGTGGAACTGGATTTAACTATCACAGATCCTAAAGTATATTATCAAGGCTCTTTAATATGAGATGTAATTATTTAAATTTGAATTTAACAAAATTCATTTACTGATTATTAGGACTAAGGGGTTTGTATGTGTGAAATCAACCAGACGGACAAACTGAAATCCCACAAAAATTCTGAAAAACTATAATAACTATAAAGATACACATTAAAATCAGAACATGAAGCTACACAGTAGTAACTCTATGGCTTCATTTACATCAAAGAAAAACACCAGGGGAAATGCCACAGGCATTACATGGCTCCCCCTACTGGCCTGTAAACATAATCACATGCGAGAAAGAAATGTTAGGGTTACCTCAACTGTCCTTTTCTGTATCTTCAAATTTATTTACTCTCCCAAATTAGACACCCCTCTCTGACTTCCCATGCTAATTAAAAAGCAGGAAAGGAAAACAATGCAATAGAGGAAAAGCACATTTTTTGGAAGGAGAAAAAGTTTACGATGCCTAGGAAGGAAACAGCCCCCAAAAAGACCCACATTCAGAGCACCAAATGGGAAAATGAAGTGTTAAGGCAACAAACAGAATAAAATGCCTGCCAGCCACCAAAAAAAGCAATCCCACATCTGTAATAGTCATTTACCAGCACATACAAATGGATGCCATTACCATTACCTTGGCCCAGAGTGGTGTAATCAAGGACAGAGACAAGACAGAGGTTGGTGCAAAAAAAGCCATCAGGCTGCAGACTCCAAGTTACTGCAGTTACAAAAGATGTTACAAAAGATGAGACGGCAAAGCTGACCATATACCATAACCTTCCTTACCACTCCACATTCACAGACACACACAAAACTGAATATTTCTATAGCTGTCAAGTTGCTACTGTAACATCCAGGCAAACCCAGGAATGAGGAGGTTTACTCTGAAGGTTCAGCTGTGAGGGTCTGAGCCAAGGTCAGCCCTCATTTGTTGTGGCTCTGTTCATTTAATGATGCAGCAGGGCCACCCGAATATCAACATGAATCAAGATAGAAGTGAAGGATGTGATATTGGATTAAAATAAAGGTTCTAGAGGACCAAGGCGTTTTCTGCTGGCTGAAATTGGCATTGGTACACTCGACAGTCTCTCCTGGGGGCGGGACGGGGGCTTCAAGGATGGCTGTCCCAAGCTACCCCCATGCACACTGGAGGACTTGTTTTCAACCATTCCCACCTACCCCACCCAAGACCATAGCCACAACAGCACAGGAAGGAGATGTCAGAGACCAGAGACATAGTCCGCCCATTAATGTGACAAGTACAATCCTCAACAAAAGACCCTACCTCCCACTCCAGGGGAGTAACAGCTGTCAATTCACACCGAATGCAAAAAAAATCGAGGCTAGGAGTGGAGGAAGGCTAGCAATCTAGACAATTAAATTCAGGTCTCCCTCATTTAAATCTTGATGAAATAATATACAGAGCAGTGACTACAAAAGAATCGTTTGGGGTCTTAAACAGTATTTTATTCATTAATGTTGGTGGGTAGGGGGGAAAAAGGCCCCACTGTTTAGCTTTGCATTAGACTGAGCAGGACTGGGTGATGGAAGCAAAATACCGCCTCCACAAAAAAAAAAAACACACTTAAAGTGACTTAACAGCCTTGTGTTCACACCATTACTGATACTCCATAGTCAGGATAAACTCCCTATAATTGACCTATAAGCTGACCTGAGAACACATCACTCACCAGACCTATATTCAGCAGTTTCAGCCTAAGTCAATGGGCAATGGAAAGCAAGGCATTTACAAAGCAGAGCCTATAGGGGCCACTGCATGCAATGCAGGTTATATTATATACAAGCAACCTTCCCAATTCCTACAGACAACAGACTTCGAAGAAAGTCCAGCTGCAAATTCAGTCATCACATCTCCCCCCATCTAACTAAAAACATCTTATTGAAAAGAGAAAGAGGTTATGTACCATACTTAAAGACGCACTCCAGGGGTTACCGTAGATACAAATCAAGTAAAGATGTTGGAAGCCACTGGAAAACGACATGAAACCTGCTACTTATTTAATCCACTCAGAACTTCAGATCTCATTACAGTGCAGAATCCATCTTCGGGAATGAATATGGACAGATACTGTGTTTTATTGTTATTATTTCTGGCAGAGACAGCGTGCTGACTTCTGTGCCGCAGCAGCCAAAGGTCCACACCCAGATGGTATTAGCGGTACAACAGAGGATACATCAAACACGTTCTCCAAGCATATATGAGCAGCATGGGTCAGCAGGAGGGCTGTCCAGCAGGGGACATGCATCTCATCCTGCCCCGATTCCCATCAGTGTTTTTAACTATTGTAGCAAGCCCATTCTTCCTACCAAAACAAAACATAGTCACAGCCTCTTAAAAAGGAGCTTTAAATGTTTTTATAGGTTTGGTGAAACACAGCATCACAGAGTCACACTTAATTCCACTACAGGGTCAGGTTTTACACTGTACAAAATGTAAGCTCTTGCTGCACAACAAAATACTGTACAGCTGCCACTCCTATCATAGTTAAGGTTAAAAAGTATGTACTGAGCTAGATCAGTCCTTATCCTATCCACACACAATCTGGATTCAGAAGACAGTTACCAGCTAAAATTCGAGCAAGGGCCCTACTACTTGTATTAGTGATGCACCAATAAGGAAATTTCTGACCGATACCTATAGCCAATTATTTTGATAATCAAATAAGTAATTTATTAACAGGATATAAATAAGTTTAAACAGACACTCAACCCAAAAAAATAAAAAAATAAAATTACATTCCAAAAATATGAAAAGTATTATTTTTTGGTAAGAAAACACCAACTCTGGCATACATCCTAGTGCACCATATTTTATAACTGCATTCACTTTATATATTTATAACATTTATAACAGATTAGGGCTGATCATCAAGTGTGATAAACACTGTAATTTTCCAAGTAATCTCTTTTGACTTTGCACTGTTGGTACTGAATTTACTTTTGCCATCAAAAGCTTGCATTATTGGCAGACTAGCAGCATTTGGCAGCACTGCAGCTCTCTTTACTGGAGCAGATTTGTTTTTCATAAACTCTTCATACTCTTCACTGTCTCACCTTAAGGTGAGCAATCAAATTTTAGCAGAACAATGCAAAATGCAAATAATTCCATACAAACTGGTGTGCAAATCAATGTGGGTCACCATTTTAAAGGGAATTACTGGTGGTAAACATCGGCTAATTTTTAACCATCTGCTGATACTGACTGAAACAAATTGGTGCATCTTTAGTTTGTACAGAAATTTAAAGCATCCAGTGAAATATACAGTCACACAAATGGTTCAAAATTAAGGCTGGGTATTGGCACAGATGCCCCAATTCAATTTGATTCTGATTCACAAGCTAACGATTCGATTCGATCCGATCTGATATCGATCCGATTGGTGTGAGATATGACATACTACAACCCCATTTCCAAAAAAGTTGGGACGCTGTATAAAATGTAAATAAAAACAATGCAATGACTTACCATTGATATAAACCCATATTTAATTGAACAAAGGCAACATATCAAATTTTATTATGACAAATATATGCTCAATTTGAATTTGATGCCAGCCTGCCGCTTCTTTTAGCAACACACTGTAAACATTTGGGAATTGAGGTGACCAGTTTCTGGAGTTTTGAAAGTGAAATAATGTCCCATCCTTGCCTGGGGTCTCATATTTTCCGTTTCATAATGCGCCAAATGTTTTCAATGGGTGACAGGTCTGGTCTGCAGGCCGGTCAGTCTAGCACCCGGATTACTATGGAACCATGCTACTGTAATTCACACAGAATGCATTCTGGCATTGCCTTCCCGAAATATACAAAGCCTTCTCTGTCTGGATGGCCGCAGATGTTGCTCCAAAACCTGTACATATCGTTCAGCATTAATGGTGCCTTCCCAGATGTGCAAGGCACCCAAGCAATGGGCACTAATGCAACTCCATACCATCACGGATACTGGTTTTTGAACAGTCCGCTGATAAGCTGGGTGGTCCCTCTTCTCTTTAGTCCAGACGACGCGGTGTCCATGATTTCCAAAAAGAATTTGAAATTCCAATTCATCAGACCACAGGACAGTTTTCTTTTATTTACATTTTACACAACTTTTTTGGAAATGGGGTTGTATATAGCAAATTTCCATACAAAAAGCTCCAAATGGAACACAAGTTTACAAAAGAAGAGTCATTGGAAACAAAGTGTGAAAACCACTAAAGATAGGTCAAAGGCTTGTACACCATTTTTTAGGAGCACATATAGGTATAGTTCCTTAAAAACAAAACCAAGCTGTCACTTTCAAAGTACAAAAAATTACTTCCAACTGAAAAGAACTGAAAATAAAAATGGGCAAGTCTAAATCTCACATGCCATGTTTCAGAAGGACTTCAAATTAAAGATATGTGCCAAAACAAATTAGAATCTTATTTGAGGAACATACAGGTACTGTTTAGGGCTGGGAATTGGCCCTGACCTCAAATTTCGATTCACAAGTGCCTGATTGGATTCCATTTTCACGCCGTTCAATCTTACACTTAAGACATTCTTAAACATATAAAACACAAATGAGAATAGGCACAGTACTGTAGTGTTAACTTTGAAAAAGCAATGTGACTGTTTAAGTTACCATTACATGACAAAAATATAATAACAAAAAATAATATATAATAATCATGAAATTTATTTTTGTATTTACCTGTGAATATACCGAAATATTTTGGTCACACTTTTCCCTCGACAGTCCTTGTACTCAGCCATAAATAAATAAAATGTACCTGTACAATTTTAGCTGCTTTCATTTGCCTCAGTTTTACCCACGGCGCTTGAAAAGACTTGAAATGAATACTCATAACTCACAGCAAATCACGTCCAGTAATATCCGTTTTCACTTTACATCGTTTGCTTTTGTTTTATTTATTTTGCATCACCATAAGCAGTGTACTGAAAATGATTGGTCTGAGAATAAAGCCCTACGTGACTCAATTTGCCTGCATTCAGGTGCCCGGAATACTCCGTTACCATAATCGACAATGCACCAAGATGGCAGCACGAGGCAACCACGCAATATTACTGCAAAATTCCTATAGGTGAGAAAGAAAGTTTCGCCACCTATACGTACGAGAACCGATACAAGTAAAATTCTGCAAAAATATTTTCAAAGTTATGAGGGAAAGGCATATATTAGCTAGATCAATCTTGGGATTTTCAGAATCGATAAATCATCAAAAACATAAAATTCGATATTTTTTCCCGCCCTTAGTCAAAATGGTAAAAGCTGTAAATTGCTTTGGATAAAAAGCATTAGTTGAAACTAATGTGAATCTTCAACATGACAAACCCAACCCCCACAACTTCACATCAGCAAATAAGCTTTGGAACAAAACACAGAACTAAATCAGACAGGCCTACTTCCTTTGAATGGTCCTGTAACTACAGCAATCGATTCATTTAACAGGACTGATGCCTTGTATAGTTTATTCATTTTGTTACTAACATCCTTTTTGCTGAAGAGTAATACAATTGTCATTATAGCCATCATTAGAGAAAATTAAAACTGAAGGTTACCTAACATATATGTATTTAAAATTTACTTATAGAAATAGTCATCACTATAGTGTAACAACTCAGAGACACTGACCTTTTCCCAAGAACACATGGGATAAATATTCAAATGAAATAAACAGCAGATTCAACCTTTCAAACAAACAGCACAGCTCAGGTGCAATGTACTTTAAAACACCAACAAGCATTCACCAGAACAAGGTAACAACTACACTACCAAATTCACAACCTGAGAAAAACCTCTAGTTATACACACTGGGCAATAATGAATAACAGATGGTCTGCCATAATGTTTTAATTACAAAGTAGACAAACATTAAATTTAAATTGCATTTATTGTAGAACAGATGGCTAGCTGTGAGTCAACAGTTCAGTGTATGAGTCACTCAAACACATAGTGCTGATCACAGAATCAAACCATTTACACAGAAGGTTCAAGACTTATAATATCGGAATGGTGCAGAATTCCCTAGGGAGATAAGGAACAGCAAGTCATTTAATATAAAACCAGATGCTGTTCTAAATACTAAATTCCACACTTAAGTATGAGGCCTTTATTATATTACAGGTTTATTTAGGACAAAATATATCACTGGTCTCCAGTGCGCAATGAGCAGGGGGTCAGGCTGAGCAGGCAGTGCCATTATTCTTCATTTCCATGGAACGTGACTGGGAAAATGCCACAGAACACCTCTGAGTGCTGGAATGCTAGAGATAAGTTTCCAAGGCACACAGCCTCAAAAGGGGCCCCGTCTTCAACTAAGTACAGAAAAACAAGGTGGTAGTCAAGGTGGGGGGCATAGCTAGGCAGAGTCTGACCCTACAAGGAACACCCAGTCAACCCCTAGTTCCCTGTGTGATTAGTTTTCATTCCCCTGTCACTAACCACACATGCCAAGGATAAATATTGGACAGGCGCAAAGTCTCCGGCTAGATCTTTATCCAGCAGAAGAGGAAAGGATGCAGGAAGACCACTAATGAAGAACTGGCACCTGTGGATTGCCTAGAGGGTCACTCACACTTAAAACACTGCTTCTGCATGGTCACAGAACAAAGAGTCTGTGAATCACTTGAATTAGAATTCAGTTTCTAGGAGGGACCGGTCATCAGATTGGTCCCACATAGGTAGGCTGACATCCAACGCCCAGGGATGTAGAAAAGCTTCAAGTTTTGCCCATTTGAAGGTCAAAGGGGAAAGAAAAAAAACTTGAGGGAAGGAAAAAGGTCCAAGTTTAGAAACAGACGTTCAGTAATCCAAGGAGTACTTTCACATAAGGCACCCACAGTGCAGCCCGCTGAACTCCATCCAGCCAAACCTGGCATTCAGTGGAGTAAAAGTCAATAACAGGAACTCAATCATAACTGTTCCAGTTTCCGGTAGAGTATTTTCAACCGCAAAGCTCTGATGAAGCTACCACACGTGATTCTGAAAAACAGAGGGAGGCTCTAACCCAAGCGCAGGAAAAAATGGCCTTCACTTTAAACATTTAGTTCTAACATACTACACCAAAACCCTCCTGAAGCACTGATGGGCCAAAATAAGTAATAACCAAAAAAAGGTCACAGGATCTAGCAAGTGGATATTTAATTTATGCCATACTTATTTTTTAAGACACCTCAGCTGACAAGAAAATTAAACAGTCCAGGTTTGAGTCATTGGTTCCTATTTAAAGCAAAATGTGCACAATAAATCAGAATGGAAAACTGACGCCTGTAAACATCATTTACAGTTCCAATTTCCTTGGCTCTGTATCAGTTTCATAAATGCTTTGTGTTGTGCAATAGACTGCCGCTTTTGGCCACTCATTAACAATTTTCTCCATGACTGGCAGTCCAGTGACATGCAGCCTGAAGTCGTTCCTGCAGTGTCATATTGGCTGACTCAGATGGGTTTACACAAAGCCATGCCATACTTTCCGCCAAAAAAAAGCTAATTCTACATTCTTATCAAAATCAGAGACATTATTGCCCGAGGCTTAAAAATTGACCAAATAATATCCTGAGAACGAACATGGGCACCAATATTCACTTCACACAGAAATTCCAGCTCGTCACATTGCTTCAATTTCAGCCAGTGCAAACTTTTTGAAAGAATTCTATGTCCACCAGACTTCCTCAGACATTCTCCATAAATATTAAAATGACAATTACCCCTTTCACACCAGAGTCCATGCCAATCCTAAATTCCGTCCTGGACCTTACATTCACAAGAAAAAAAAAAGCGGCGTGAGGCCAAAACAACCGGGCCGGTGCTCATTTTTCTTGCCCCGAAAGATTGCTGGGCCACAGTTGGGAGCGTGTGATGTCAGGAGGCGGGGTTAGAGTCATCAGAGCAGAAAGCAAAACTTTATGAAGCAATGCAGAGTGAGTTGGAGAAGGCAGGGGTTATCCTGAACAGGATTTTAAAAAATTGGAAAAAAGAATACAGGAAGTCGAAAAGACAGCTAAATAAAAGCAGTGCTGGCCACTCTAAAAACAAATATGGACTGATTTTCAAAATCATTGACTCCATGTTTATAAACACCTGCTAATTAGATACCAGGTAACTGGAGCACTGAATTTCACAACCGCTTTGGAGGAATTGGGTAAGTTGTTATTGTTGCATTTACTTGTAATGTAATGTTACGTTGGATGTATACTGGATGCCTTCCAAGGATCCCTCAAACAAAACAGCATATCGTTAAATATTCAGTTTTGTGTGTTGGATGTGTGTTGTGACTAGGACTGGGCTATATATCATTGTAACAACAACCAAGCTAGCTAGCCATGTTATCATTACAATTTGACTTCGGTGTAAGAGCCAGTGACACATAACGTACAGCAATGAAAGTAACAGACACACACATGCTATCTTACTCGAAATGTCTGTAGTTTAACTGAAATTTACCCATCCTGCCTTTCATGTGCTTGTTTTGACACAGGTGAAGAGAATGCAGGTGGACAGGAGCATCACTTTCAATATTTATTCCACATGAAAGATTCACATATTTCTTCATTATTTGTATATTTGTAAAATAGGAGTTTACCTAAATGTTTTGCTCTTTTCTCATCTTCACTCTCCCTGTCAATCAAAATAGACCATTAATGCAGTTTGCACAGTAGTTCCTTCAGAGTGCCATACTGATTTTCGATTTCCGTACATATCACTTTTAAGGGTGAATGCATTCTTGAATATCGGTTACGTGCATCCCTGCATATTAGCATGCATGACCAATTGCGACCCACTTTTTCACTAGAACATACAAACAGTAGTTCGTGTTGGACAGCAGGCGTAAGTCATTGGCAGATGTACTAAAATGATTGGCATGACACTCAGAAATTTTGAATGAACCATGTTGGGTTAAACCCAGGAACAATAATATCTAAAGCTTAGAATAGCATCTAAAGCTATTAAAATTTTAAAAATAAAAAGTAAGCATTTGTGGTAAATTCAAAAAAGTTTTGCATTCATCGCATCTCGCACTATCCTCCATTTTTGTCTTCACTTCCAGAACACTACCCCTCTCACAGCAACACGCGCACACTGACATCATTGTTCTACCCTTTTGGCACCAATTGCAGTGTGAATGCGAGCCTTTTTTTTGGTGGGACCAATCTGAGCTCCCGCCCAGCTCTGGCCAAGCACTGGCACCAGCACCGACTCCGGCAAGGCCTTGGTGTCAAAGGGGTAAGTGTCACCATCTCACAATTCAAGAGTCAGGGTTCCGGACAGAGCCAATTTGCAAGTGAAGAGATTCTGAATTCTTCCCTTGTTTGCATGGGTTTCCCCCAGGTACACTGGTTTCCTTCAGCCCTCAAACATAGTTCTTCAAAATTAGAGCAAATGTTTGGATGTGTAAGCTCCAGATTTATGGACAACCAATTACTGAAAACAGTTGACTAAAACAGTGGATAAATAGATGGATGACTGAAGAGATGAACATTAATGTATTTTCCTTCCCTATAAAAATCACATGGCAAAAGTACCATCAAATTTACCAGCACTCCAAAAGATTCATATTGAACAAATTCCCAAATTGTTTGAGACAGCATCACAAAAAAATGGAGTTCAGTCCTATAATAAATCTCCATGTTCCATTTTCTTTAAGGATTTTGACACATTTCTCATTGAGAGGACTAATCCCACGTCTCACCTGTCCAATTTCTTTAAGAATTTTGACATGTTGTTCCATGTCAACCAAATGAATGGTCACATGCAATTCTTTAGAGTGGTTGTGGACAGCAGACCCCTTCTATCAAAAGTAACCTGCAATTTCGATGCATTTACAAAGCTGAATATTTAACTTAAGTTATGCAGGGTAGGTATACTTAAGCAATGGTACAACATGGCTTCTTCAGGCAGCGCACCACTAACGTTCAATTTGTAAGTCCGTATTTTGTCACCACTTCACTACCAGCTGCTCTAAATACATAATCTCATAAAAATTCCGCAAAGACAGCCAGAGATGAGATTCAAGACTCACAATTCAAATCAACCCCTCATTAATGCCTTATGTAAGTTTCTAGATGTGAACAGGTAGTGGACTCTCCTTTTTAAAAAGGCTACTTAGGCCATGTATGTACATACGCCAAATGTTCACAGACCAGGCCTGGATGGTATTGTGTAGTTCCACACACTTCACTGGTCCACCAGAAGACTCCATGATAAAACTGCAGGGCTTCAAGACAAATCAGTCAAATCTCAGTTCCATTTACATTGCGAGTCAAGTAACAGCAACTTGCTGTGCATGCCTGAAAAAAACGGAAATGCTGAACACTGTCTGGAACTTTTTCCCCTGTTAGTCTCATTATTTCAATAGGAATAGGTTTCCAAGAGGTTCTTCATCCAGCCAGAGACAAAGAGGTGTTCCACCACTTACTAACCTCTAGTCTGTATAACCTTTCATGTCTCCTAAGATATACCACAAAAGTAAAAACATATTTTGTCTGATTTTGTCAATATCATTAAAAAAATCATATTTAGATTTTTTCAACCAATATATCAGTGAATGTTTTAGCACTTTTAAAGGGAAATTAAGACAAATAAAAGATATACTGGAAATGTTTCAAAATAACCTATTTACATTATATGGCCAAGATGGACTTTTCATCCAAAATACTGGACATGATAGATCCAATTGGACTTCCCTATCAGCTGCAGTGAGCAACCCTTTTAGGAACCCCCAGTCAGATAAGCTGGACCACAGAGTTCCAAGCCAAGAGAAATGACTACAGACAGCTGGTAATTTATATAGGACACTGCATTAGGATGCTGCGCGACAAAAACGTTACATTCCACGAAAACCACAAGCTGGCTACATTGCACTACCACCAGTATTGCTCCAGTCAACGAGGCAGAGATCGGCAGATGCTGTGATTGATTGTAGCTCTAAAAAACAACGCAAAATATCCCAGGGCAAGGGTGCTATTAAATTCCTATTCATTAACTTCGTTTCTGCTGACCACATTCGAAACACATCTTAGAAATCCGCCGTGTAAGGAATATTTAATTTAATTATAGACGATATTAAAGTATTCACCAATTCCTACATTTATATCCATCCTACTTCGCGTTTATCTTGCTAGAATTTTCTGGAAACGACAGACGTTTATACCTATGCTTCTGACGCGCAATTAGGAAAGATTGTAACGGAATGCTCTTGTCGCTGCTGTCCTGCGTGAGTTTACCGTCGTTACATCCCATCACTGGGGACTATAGCCCCAAGTATTTTAGCCCCGGTGTCAATCTTCCTTCAAATAAGAAAAAAAGACCCAGGTAAACTTCACGTAGCCCCTGATCTTTTCAATAGCTACAAACTCCCCTGGTTTACAGCCTGTGTCCTTCGCTTCCCAGGCGGCAGTTTGGTAAACTAATAATTCTAAGCGCCAGACAAGCAGCCGCTAGGTTCTCAGTCGGGGACGTCTTCCCTGCGCTTTTAAGACGCGCACGAGGTCCGAGCAAGACAATCAAGCGCTTCCTCCCTTTTAAGCGCCAAAACAGCACTGGGTCGGCGGAGAGGGGGGATTTTTTTTGTAAGAAAATTCACACTATATTAATATAGCCCGTTTCCAAATAATGGGTAAAACACACGCTGTGCGCACCTTGTAAAATAGCAATTTCCGTATAATTTCAATTTGTTTTTTATCTTTACAACATTTAGGCATTAGAGGAATCCAATAAAATAGATGAAAGAAACTGCTCTGAAAGTCCTGCAAAATATTCGTATAATACAAACAGATATATTTGGAACTGTGAATTCTTATTATAAAACATATTTAACAATTACCTTCATTCGATAGTCTACTGGTGAACCGAAAGAACAGCTGGCATTCACACTCAAAAAGAAAAAAAACTTATGGGACATAAAACATAAAACTTTCCCCTTTTCCTTTTGATTAGATTTCCTCACTCATGCACATGTACATAAAGAATATAACGTAATCCAATATCAACAATATTCAGTCCAGGCTAACACACAGTCAGTGGAAAATGATCAGCAATGGGTGTCAGGGGGGAGCCATGCCGATGACATGCCCAGCAAGTTGGATTTAAATGACAGGAGAGCTTCTTTTCCCCAACAATTTGTTTAGTTTGCAGTAAAGGAATGTCGGGGTGGGGTGTCTGACATCAATATGCGTTTTTTTAATTATCATTATATTATTATTCAATGGTACATTTAGGATTTAGTAAAGTCGGTTTAAATACTTAAACAAGATTTGAGCCAGTCATAAAACATGGATCTGTGCTGTACCTCTAAACTCTGTTTAAGAAACACAGGGAGTCTCATGTCAGGTGTTGGCAAACATGATGCCGAGTTTCAAGTAACACACAGTTCATTGGCCATTGGGCCAATTCTGACAGACTTGTACCATGCACCCAGTGTTGGACAATAAGCATCACACCTTCAAGTGACCAAAAGGAGGTGTAAATAATAATCAACAGGAGGTGAAATGGCGTGCATGACAGTTACTGTGGGAAAAAAAATCTTTGAAAAGCATGTGAGCTTCAGCTTAATATTTATTATATCTGTATATCACAATTCTTGCACATATCTTCAACTACACCAAACATAAAATAAAACATTAAGGTCATTAGTCACACTCTTGCGTCAACATTTGCTTTCTAAGGACACAAAGGACACAGCTGTGGCCAGCAGGCTGTCTAAACATTTGACCAGACCTTGAATATGGCAAGGACCACATAACATACATTGTCAGCTGATGTAAATTATACACAGTATCAGTCAAAAGTCTGCAGACACCTACAGAAAATCATTTGTTTTTTAACAAGATAATTACCCTAACCACTCCTCAAGGTTAGGCAAGTACTGTGCTGTGACAGGTGACCTGGCCCCCACAATCACCTGACCTTAACCCTAAAGAGCTGGTTTGGGATGAATTAGATCGGAGAGTACGTAAGAACAAGGTAGCCACCTTGGGCCCAAAACTTGTGGAAACTTCTTCAGGACTGTTGGAGAACCGTTCCAAGTCGCTACATCTGAAAGCTGGTGGGAAGAATGCCAAGAGTCTGCAATGCTATCATAGAAGCAAAAGGGGGCTATTTTGAAGAGTCTAAAATTTCCTCAAATCTTGAGATGTTGAACGCTTCTCTTTGTCATTGTATTATTTGATATGTATTCTTTCATTGCCTTGAGGCCTTTTACTATCAGGTGAATTACAGCTAAAAAAAGAGGCAAATGCATTAAAATGCATTAATAACAGGAATGTGCATACTTTTGACTGGTACTGTACACTTTAATGGACTACATGTCTAATCCTAAACAATTAAATGTTAATGCATTCATCAATAGCATCCATAAATGGTACTTGCACATTTCTGGAAGACATCAATACACACCATTACTGGACAGGTGTTTGAGGTGGATGCCATTAATTTCAAAAGTAGCACAACTGAAGCTATAGAAATCAGGAGTAACTACTGGTCTACTATGAAGCTGACAGATCAAATCAGACTTGATCCACTTCATCAGTATTGCTCACAATTGAAACCCTGTATGCATTCGACCATCTGTAATGTTAAATAAAGGTTGGGTTCTGCCTTGTTTGGGGCATCACACAAGGAGATAACTGGATGTCATACCTTTAGATCCTCAGTCTCCTCTTCCAGTCAATTAGGAATCTTTCATTCCTGTTCCTGACAATTAGGGCTGCACGATATCACATCGTGATTTACCCGCTATTATATGGCGCATGCGCAATAAGCACCAGGGCTTTAGATGACGGGTGAAACATTTGACGGACGCCGGCTTTTCGGTCCTATACGGGCGTTTACTTACGCCCCCAATTAGGTAAGCAGATTAGTAGTATGACCCGTCATCTAAAGCCCTGGTGCTTATTGTGCATGCGCCATATAATCGCGAGTACATCGCGATGTGATATCGTGCAGCCCTACTGACAATGTATTTGGCATTTATTCAAGATTTATGACATCGTTAATTTCCTTATGAACAATTAAATCTCATTCATTTGAAATATTCAAGGCTATTCCCATCTTCTTATCTTTGAAACTGCCCATAAATTTTGTAAATGAGGCATATTTTGTTGTAAACACTACTAAGCATTCATTTCAATTATACACATACTAATTCATCCATTTATCCTGTATCACCTCTGGCATGCAGTGCTTTCTGTGAGTTGGAGAAAATAAATGAGATGAGAGAATGAATGATGGAAGGAGTGAATTAATACAACAACAGCCACATGCGTCTACCTCATTATCAGGGTAATCTCTCCTTCTTCTAGTAAAGCATAGCTAAGGGCTACGATGACGAAACGTAAATGCGCCTGAGGTGATACATAGATATTGATCAATAAAGAGATTTTAACTGAATTGATCATTCAAAACACGCTTTTGGAAGGCTGCACCTGTCATATTTATTGGAGAATAATCCAGAATATTCGTCTTCCTGTAGATTATCTCTGCACTTAAACATACACCTGTTTTTATTAACTTCTGAATGGCTTCATTCGAGAAGAGTTGACGTGGTGCTTACCTGTCCGGTGATGCCCGTGATGATGGCCACTTTTCTCTTTATCAGCTGCCCGTTTAAGAGGGTGCTAGAAGACGGTTCCGTACACTGGGCCATTTCCACGGGTTTTTAAAGGCGCTTTTTAGTCGCGCTGGATTAAAAACTGTAATATCTTCTCTGTTCTTGTTTAACCGGCAGGTTCATCGCGTGAAACAAAAGAGCACGGAGTGACGCATCAGGAACTAAAGTTAAACAACCAATCGGAAAGCAGCGACGTACCGCCGCACTGACAACACAAACCCGGAAACCGAGTGCTCCAGCAGCCACTGACTGCCGCCACTTTTCACAGCGCCAACTGGAGGTTGAGCGAAAACCTGGAGGCTCGCAAAACGTCAAAAGTTAGAAACTCAAAAGTTCGCCGAAGAGGAAATGAAAAACCATCGTAGTTTTCACTGTTACTGTGTTGTGTAAACTGCACTATTTTGGTACACATTATGTTGATGTAACGGCATTTTATTATGTGTAAACTCATGTTAGTTAATGTGTAGTATAATGATAACAGTACCGTTTAATATATTGAGTAAACTTGTATTAAGAGAGCTTGTCATTATACTGCAGTAAAATGAAATAAAGCTCTCTGATCTTATCTGATTAATTACGAAATAACAGATTTATTATTTTGCCTATTATTATTTTGTGCTAATTATGTAAATCACCATGAGACGTGTATGAAGCAGCTTTCGTTCAAATGTAAATTTGTTTGAAATTAAACTGAAATGAATTCTTAATTGTTCTCTGTATTTTTACATAATTTAAAGCAAGAAAATACATTTCAAAGATTCAAACAAATCTAGGCTCCTGTTTGCAGCAGAAAACCCAAATAAATCCAGCTAGTTCATCCTTGCTCATGATTGGGATGATGGAAAAACAACAGTATACAGTTCCAGAGTAAGTAACCTGCCAAGTGGAGTTTAAATCCATGCAAATAAAAACAAATGAACCAGACCAAAAAGGACTACAGTCCAGCAACACTCCCTAAATTCTAAAAGCTTTTACCTGCCCAGCCACTGACATGATTCTCCATCCTTCATTAACTATGAAGTTCATGAGCATTCAATTTATTTTTGGAAAATAAAGGGACCTTGGAGGGCTCATGGGTTATGGGAAGTGAGTTTACGGCATGCATTTTATTACATGCTTCAATAACGCAGGAAAGAGGAATCACGTGTGGCAGTTAAATGTGAGATTCGCATCAGCTACCTGTTGCTCCTCAACCGTATCCTTCACCCTGAATTTGACGCATTCCCCCACCCTGTCCCCCATTATGTCAAGGGAGTCATTTTTGCTAGCATACTGTGGATGTATTTATACAACGGTATAGAAGCTAACAGACTAACAAGGCAAAGTCGTCCGGAAAAACAAACTTTGACATATCAGAACAGACATTTTTCCTCTCTTGAGGTTTTCGTCCCTTCTGTAATACCCAGTTTTGTTTTATATTATGGAAAATGCTGATGTAGCATTAAGTTAGAACATAAAATTATTGGAAAAATATGTTTTGGTTCACTTCTGTTGCAGTACTTCCAAGCCACTCTCTTCTGGGCCTCCAGACAAACTTCATTTTTATTCTATTCCACAATCACCACACTTAATAAAACTTTATTGCCTACTTAATTTACTAACTGATCAAGCCTTTGATTACCTGGAACAGGATTTGTCTAATATGAGCGGTACCTTGCTAATTACTCTGCTATTTCAATCAAACAAACTCTTTCTCCTCAGAATCTTCCAAATGTCCATCATCTCTTCTGATCATGAAGCATTCACTCACCCATCCAACTTTTGACCTCAGTTTCCCTGAATTCCCAGAAACTCTCAGCTGACAAAACTATTAGTCGTGTCAAGACAAATTGACCTAGAGTAACCAATAGATACCACATAGTGTACCCCAGCCTTGTGCCCTATAATGGACTGGCACCCTATCCTAGGGACACCCCATCCGTGGGCCCTATAATGGACTGGCACTCCATCCTGGGTGCACCCCAGCCTTGTGCCCTATAATGCACTGGCACCCCATCCTGGGTGCACCCCAGCCTTGTGCCCTATAATGGATTGGCACCCCATCCTGGGTGCACCCCAGCTGTGGGCCCTATAATGGGCTGGCACCCCATCCAAGGTGTACCCCAGCCTTGTGCCCTATAATGGACTGACGCCCCATCCAGGATGCACCCCAGCTGTGGGTCCTATAATGGACTGGCACTCCATCCAAAGTGTACCCCAGCCTTGTAGCAGGCGTTGCCTGGGATAGGCTATCGGTCCTGTATAACCCTGACTAGGGCAAGCAGTTAGGAGATGGATGAACAAATAACAAAACAAAACAAACAACAACAACAATAATAATAATGTGGCTTTAATGTGGATTTAAGTTAAATGGATAAATGTAAATGCTCAAACAAGTTTAAATTGCATGGCCAGCAGGTAAAATGCTGCCGAAAGATATTCTAAGAATAGACTCAACCATTCATGTCAGATTATTTCGCTACCAGAAGAGACCCAATTTGAAATCAGTGGCAGGTCTGGGATGAAGCCATATCTCACTTGGCTTTGCACCATCTCCCTCTAACTCTACACTGCTGGGTGCTTCCCTTCCTCACTATGTGCCAAACGTATCAGGTTGTATTACACTTAACAACGACAGTGGATGTTAATGTTGTACAATGTGTGCTGTTAAGAATGCCTGCCGAATGAAATAAAACTATGAAACAAAAACAGTTAAAACGCATCAGATAAAATAAATCAAGGCATTTGGACTTTATTGTTGTGCCAGCCATGCATAAGTATACAGCAGTACAAGAACAATCGTTTCCCCAGGACCAGGATGCAACATAACACACATGGGGGGCTGAAAGTACACAATTACAGGGATAAAGTGCAGATTAAGTACACGGGAGCAAACATGAGGGTTGGAAATGGACCACACATAGTGCGCATGACACGATAGGAGGGTGACACATAGTATATACAAGAATAGGGTGACATACATCATTCCATTCAGCTATACAGCTCTTATGTGTAATTTTGCTGTATGAGGCCCAGTCATGCTATGGTATTCGTAGCACGCTATGATTGATAACAGGCGAACATGTGTGTTTCCCATGTCTAGACTTGCTCCACTCTTGCGTAAGGGTGGTCTTAGTGCTCACATGGAGTTGTACACAAAGCGGCTGTGACATTTTCCACAGATCTTGTCTCCATCTGTTGGAACTACAAGCTCTTGTAGGTGGTGAGTCCATCCAGAGATGATTACTACCAGTGTTACACATCTTTGTTTTGCTGTATAGCGGCCCCTGCAGGTGGACCCCCTTAGCTAGCTGTAGTGGAGAAGTGATTTAGCTGTTTGTGCCCCCCCCATACTGCCGCATTTTGATACCTGGACGCACTGAGGCCTTGGGTACTGTCAGCCCAGAGGAAGCCATGCTGCAGCTGATGAAGAACCAGTCGCTAGTGCTGGGTGGTCAGAAACAGTAGGCAAGAATGGCAGGCGGGCAGGGGGAGGGGGGGTATTATTATGAATGCCTCTGTGTTGCCGAAGTTGTTGAACAATCCCAAAGCGTCCCACCGAGGTCCCACACTGGGAAAACATTCCTTCCTGCCACAGATCTCATGTTCCCATTGCACTTTAAAAGAAAAAAAAGTCTGGACAGGATGTTCCGCCGAGGAGGCCGCCCCCGTCTCTGCCTGGAGGGGAGGGCTAGTTGGGGGGGGTGGGCTGTGTCATGAACCAGACATACCCCTGCTGAGATCCTATCAGTTTGACCGACATGGGACAGAAAACAAAAAGCTGGGGCTAAAAATAGGCTTGGACTGGTTTAGCATCTAAAACAACAGGACGGGCAGGCAGAACTGGGGGTCAAAACAAATCCAGGAACATTAAAAATGGCCCCAGACTCAGATGAGTCGCCGAGGTGTGCTTGCCAGCAGGATGCGTGTGGTCCATTGTTGTCCAGTGACCGCCTTCCTTTCCGCTAACGGACCCCGCATCACCCTCCCGCCAGCGTCAGCTCTGCACGTAAATCTCTTCCCATTGCACTCTTTGAAGGCTAAGTAGCCACTCCAGTACTCAAGGCCTTCCTCCTCAATTAGGGTTCTTTCCTTATCTCCTCGCCTGAGGTTTGTCTCCGTAACTCTTACCATCTCTGACATCACCATGTTACCACAAGGTAAACACGAGAAGTAAGTATCAGTATCTTACATCCATGTTTGGGGAACAGACGAGGGACCGCTTATCATGACAAAGGCTTTGAGCTGATGTTTTTAGCAATGGATGGCAGCGACACATGTGCCTGATTCAGGAAGCCAGCCCACATCAGTCACCTCTGTTATTCCTCCTATTGATCACTCAGTCACTCAGGTGGGAATATAGTAGTAATGTGCTACAACACGCCCGTGGAAAGTGCCTTGGGGGCTTGTTGTGAAAAGCACTATATAAAAATAAATTGAATAAAATATAAAATTATTAAGAACCAACTAATACTGACTCTTCTGCAATGAGCAAAATAATGGCTTGACAGTTATAACCGTTGTAAAATACACACAACTAGGCGTCATCAATGCTGAGGCCTAGATTTCATATTTCAGTGTGGCGGAAAAATATAAAGCAGAAATATGAACTTTTTTATCTGTGGGATCAACAAGCCTGAGGAAGGAATGCTTAGGTTTCTGAAAGAATAACCAGATGCTGAGAATACTCAGAGTCCTACCTGAAGAATGGCTTTTCTTCTTAAGAAAAAGGAAAGTGCTGCCCCACCCTTTTGCTGACGCAAGGCAGAGAAGTCACACTCCAGGGCCTGATAAAACTTTTTTCAGAAATGACCATGATAGTGCCACGTTTGTTAAGTCAACCTGTACGTTTTTTTGTGTTACGGAATTCAAACTTCTTATCTTGATTTTCTTTCCTTTTTTCCTTGGCTTTCTGAAGGGTAGATTTCTGGGGGGGTTCCAGTGTCCATAGAGAAAAACAGAGCACTTCTCAGAACGTTTATCTCAGTGGTCCCAGACAATGGCATGACATATGGAATATCCCAACCTTACCGTCTCCATCAAAACATCCCAGATCATTGATCACCCTTCTGAACTTTTGCCATGACTCCAGAGACTGTGGAACAAAAAGAATACAAAAAAGCCAACTTACGAGGTAAAAGGGACAGACTTAACTTAGAAACAGGGATTGAATTGCGCGTTACATTTAAAGTACGTCAGCAAATTCTTTTTGCAGAATCTTAAAGTCTCTTCTGAGTATTTAAATATGAAAATTATACCAAAATCAATAAGAACAATATACATTCTTGTAACAGTGTGCCGCTTAACGGGTTAGGCCTTTGTGTCTGCGATCGGAAGGTTGCTGGTTCAAATCCCGTGCTCAGCAGAGTAGCCACATCTCCATTGGACCCTTGAGTAAGGTCCTTAACCCCTCAAAAATTGCTCTAGGAGTGTTGGATAAATAGCTGAGTGCAAAATAGGATATGTGAAAAAACACATTCCAAAGTGCCTGTACTCAACTGACAAACAAAGCTTCACTTCATTCACGAGACAGAATAGGCCAGGGTGAGCTTGGAGTGGCCCGATGGCGTGGCTGGACCGGAGCGATGCCACAGAAAATGCCATGTCGGGAATGGATAGCAGCCAGACGAGCAGACGAAGCAACAGCATAGGAGAGAGTTTGATATTGGGGGGACACAACTTAATAATTGAAATACAATCCTGCCCCCACCCCCCTGGTTCCTTTGCCCCTGCCTGGAGGGAGCGCAGAAATGTGTGTGCGTCAGGCCCGCACCCCGTGTGTGTATTTGCTTTTGAAATCCTATTCCAAACATTGTTCTGTTTTTTTTCTTTTTAATTTTTTATGGATGGCCCAACGAGGGCCGACTGGCTGGAACGCAACCAGAGGTCCGTGTATTCCACGCCCGTTGCAGTCTCCCACCCTGCCCCCCCGCCCGTCTGCCCCCTCCCATCTCTGCTGTCCCTTGCTGAGCCCTTGATGTCTGGGTTTCATGGGAACGTTTCGCACCACGGTCACCGCTAACCGTTCACCCACTACGGCCCCGCGTTGTTTTTCTTGGCCAAAGGGAGTTGGGGGGGGCACTCGATTTGGCCAGAAAAATGGGCCGCACCCAGCTGGATGGAGGCTCCCACTCATCGATCATGCTGGGGGGCTGCTTCGGACACTGGACTCAGAGTGAGGGAGTTCCGGCAAGGGGCCCCAAGAGCACCAGTCTGAGTACACCAGCCTCTGCCCTGGCATCGACGCAGACATTGCAGACAGCTTCGGTTCCAGATCTGTCCCGGACGGAGCACATGCTGAGGGTTATTGCCGTCTCCAACGCATACCAGTGGTGAACACCTCTTCAGGACATCGTCAGGGCAGTGGGTTGGTGCTCCACCTCGACCTTCGGGCACTTTTATTTGAGGCACATTGAGCTGTCCAGCCAAGTTGGTACGTCTTGGCGGGTCAGCTCAGCACAAAG
>JAAGVU020000001.1:19867277-19884568 GCA_011763525.2 Mormyrus iriodes | reverse complement strand
ACGCGCATGGCTTCGGCGGGGGGCTGGTGTGGTTTGCCGGCGGCGGGGGGGGGGAGCGGGTGGGTGGCGGTGGTGTGTGGGGGGGGGGGGTGGGGGGGGGGGGGGGGGGGGAGTTGTTGCCATACGGAGACATATGAGATGCATCACACAGGCTTTTTTGATGCCCTTGAGCCCTCCTCCAGCAATGGGGGGTGGCAGCGTGGGAGTGCCACAGACGATCCCAGAAATATATATATCTACCCCCCCACTGACACAGCCCCCAAGCAAACCTTTCTTCCAAAAAAAGAGATGGACGACAGATTGGCATGATTAACAGCACCCCCAGGGGGCGCCGAAGATGAGCCAAGTATCTCTGAAGCCTGGCAGGACGGCAGCCGCCTCAATGTGGACCTGATTTAGCTGAGAGATGATTGTGGCTTCCAGCGCCGCTTTTTGAACATGAGTAGAAGGGACTGCAAGGTCAGTGGTCATGGGGTCTCCTGCATGGAAAATCACGAACAAAAATGTCAGATGCACAAGGGCAGAAACTCCCCTTGAAAAGTAAGCGGGCCAACATTTCTTCTGCAACTCTCAACTTTTTTGCTGTTTTAGTTTCAAACTTTCTCAACAGTGTCGTATGTCCGAGAGCACCTGCCCAAGCATGAAGAAAAAACACGGAATGTACATTTCGGACATTTGGACATTTTGTGATGCATAATCGAGGACTTTGAACTCAGGCTGACTCGCAGATGTATATTAAAAACACATGCGTAACTTATTGATTCAGTATTCCTATTTGGCTTTGTGCGAAGTTAAAAAATCAGTTATCGGAACGATAACAATGCTGCTAATGCTGCTCTTAGCTGGTCTAGTGGGCTGTTTGAGTTAAAGCATCATCCAATGGAGAACAAGATAAATATTGATTGAGCAGAGCTGTAGTGTGGGGGAACAAAGGTTTCAGTGTTTGTGGTAGGCTTCATCCGCGCTGCTCCGGCTGGGCCCCAACTCTCACTTCTAGGCTCCACCAGCCCTGGGACCCTACCTACATCTGTCCACTTTCTTCCACTGCCAGCGGCTGCTGGATGCACATGTGGGCAGCCATATTAAAACCCCCCTTACAGAATCCACCACGGTCAACACCACGTCTGTCATCCCCCTACACCCACGCTCCGTGACCGCCACGACCCTCTCCCGCCGGGTGACCTGAGCCAGGTCCCGGTCCCCCCTGCCCGGCGTGATGGATGAGGGGCCAGAGCTGTCACACAGCAGGGATGAGGTCCCCAAAAAACCCCCAAAACCCACAGAGTCCCCCGTGCCAAGATGAAAAGTTTATTAGCCAGTAGGAATCTCTTATTCTCCTGTTTTTCTAAGTCAGTTACTGCCTCGGGGATCCGCTCAGTGGTTTATTAACTGCTTGTGAAGTATGAAAAGCCTTGATGTCTGCCAACGATGTTCTTTTAAAATACGTCAAGATTTCTCCTGGACTCGATGAAGGGAAGGGTGTGCATGGGAGTTCCACAACTACTATTGGTCAGAGGCAGTGAGGTCTCTGTTAGGACATGCAGTAATCGCCGTCTGAGCAAATATTGGTTCAGACAGTTACAGCAAGAAGCCACGTGTACAGGGAAAATGTTCTGGGTATTAAGAGTCTCCATCCATTCTTCCATTCCTCATCCATCCATCATTGACCCATATTTCATAGCCACTTACTGGGTACTGGGTCACGGTCAGTCTGCAGCCTATCCCGGGAACCAGGTAGGAGGCATCCTGGATGGAACACTACCGGCCTATTGTAGGGGGAAAAGCCTAAAATAAGGACGATGTAGAAGAGAAGCACAAATAGACACCAGAATACCTGTCCTGCTACTTCTCCTTTGATGTTTATTCTTTCTCATTGGCTTCAGGGCAAGGTTAAGCAGTTGATGTAATTCCATAGATATGATTTGTTATTGTAGTTGTCTGGATGAACGACGAGGTGGTGCACTCTCATTGGCTGCAGGATACAAACTAGATCCATCCTGAACGATGTTCTCACTGCTGAATGTGGCCGCTGACATGCTCCTGGAATCCCCAGTATGTCCATCCATCGCTTTTTAGTAACACTGGCGGAGCCACCAATCCACCCAAAATCGCATGTCTTTGGAGAGAGTCAAGGCACTCCGGGCTCTAAACACCTACCTGGAGCTTGTTCAGGTCTGTTATGCTGGAACTACGATGTGATAATAATGTTCCCCAAGCCCCTGTGCTACCCACACATTCATCAGGAACAGATTTTAATGCGATTGACATGGAATGGAAACTATAAACCGGCTTTTGTTCAATAAAAAGCCTTGTAAATTACCACATGCCCCCAACATGACTTGACAGAGTGTCACTATGACTCAACAACACATGAGCTTTGACTCCAACTGACAAATGAGCATAGCAAGGATTTGGAAACCTACCTCCCCATACTCCAAAATGAATGCTGCAAGCTTGTAAGCTTCCTGAATGAACTCACCTGGGCAGAACGCTGCCAGTCACCAGCACAATGACAGGTGTGCAAACCCTCCACTCCACAGTCCATCGTCTTGTAAGTGCGGACCACCTGGCCACATCCGGGACACTCCCAATCTGCTCCGTTAATGGTAAAAGAAGCATTTCACTCTCTGCCTCCCACCCCAACCCTCTCTCCACAGTGAACATGGACATGATTTAAGTTTAAGAGCCGCAGTGAGGATTTAATCTAAAACGAGACCCAAATTTTTAAATTATGTACAGGAAACTAGTGTTACAAAGGGCATTTTTAAGCAGGGCCTGTGGGACGGCAAAGGTGAAGCATAGGATAAGGATTTTTGGGGGGGGTGGGGTAATGCTTCATTGTGTGTGGGTGGTGAGTGAACCAGATGACAGTAGGAGGTGGTCCGAGGTTAAGGGTTCTGTGCTCTGAGGTGGCACCTGCATCCTCCCCCACAGGGAGGGGGGGGGAGCTTCGGAACCGGCCACAGCTTGTAGTTGATGGTGCTTTCCTGACGTTCCGTGGCAGTTTGCACCCTTTCCGTAATTCCGCCCTGTGGGGGGGGGTGGATAAGTAAATTCACTTTGTGTTCTTTTTGCTGTGGCGGACCATCTCTGACAAGGATACTTTTTGTTATCTTTTGGGCCTATGAATACAGCTGGTTCTGATTGTGTGAGCGGAGATCGCCTTGGGAACCTAAAAGGGACGCCTCCTCTCTCTCTCTCTCTTCTCTCTCTCTCTTTTAAACATCTTAAATTGAATTTCTCACCATTTCAACAGGGAAAAAAATAGGAGCCGGACCAGGGAGAGAGAGCCACAACACAAAACCCCATTTAGAGCCTCGCCCACAGGCTGCAGAAACCTGGCAAAATCACTTTCACCTGCTTGGCTAAATGACTACATGTTAAAAGTAATAAAAGCTATTAGCAGGATCAGATTTGCCCTGCATGTGTGCTGATGCAGAGCTGGGTGAACTCCCGCTGACCTGGGCTGTCACATATCTTTCTTTGTCCGCTTGAGTTATTTAAAAAAGGCTGCCAATTCTCAAATAGCTTCTCGGGGCATGTCAATAAGACCTTTTATGAAGCAGAACCCCGCAAAAAAACCTTTATTGTATTTTCAGACGCAAACGTGGCCCAGCAGAGTCACTGGGCGGCTGGCGTATGGAGAGGGCCGCAGGCGAGAGGGGGAGTCGATCTTGTAAATTTCTGCCATACAAAAAAGCCGAACACCTACTTGTGTCACGTCCAATGAAAACGTACTCAAGTCTCTCCAGTTTGGACAGGGCCCCCCTCAGGAGCAATATTGGAGCAGGGGGAGGCGGCAAAGCTGTGAAATGATCCTCATGTGGGCGCAATACTTTTTTTTTTTTGCAAAACGAGTCCACTGTGAGGACGACCGTTAGCTATACTTGGCAGGCGGAGGTTTGCTTGTGACCTGTGGCTTTCACCACGACTGACTTTTTGAATTGTCGCCATTATTTTTCAGCTAATAATTTAGGCTAAGTGATTCGAAAGGAGCAGATACGGCCCAAAGAATCTTCCTCTGTGTCTCCTGAACAGCATTAAGTCTTTAGGACTTTCTGGATAATTCTGCTCTTGGCCCGATAGTGCTGAGTTGTAGGGCGAGATGGCTGCCTACCCCAGAATGCACGGGGGTTGCGGTGAATCGATGAGGCGTCAACCGAGGCCCATGACTCCGTCCTGGCAGGCTCGTGTAAGTCTGACGTGCGTAGTGTAGCACATGAACAAACGATGTGGTGGAACCTGAAAGCTGAGGTATTGCTGTTGCTGCGATTACTTCCAGTGAGTCCGCAGTGGACCCTCTGTCTCCGTAAATCAAGAAGGATCAACTGGACTCAGGGAAGAGCAGGCAAAGTTGAGGCAGAGATCCCAGGAAGTGGATGTATGGAGGGGTTTTCCCAGCTTTTGTTTGGCTTCATACTGCCTGGAGATTTAAGGAGCCGTATGACTGCAGTAATCCCCAGAAAGGCATGTTGAGAAGTGACATCTAAGTGCTGTCAATACGGAAATGGGTTTGGTGTTATTTAGTCTGTAAGGTTGGGAAAGACAGCTCAACATAATGGAGTGAAATCAGAAACTGCAGCTTTAGACTTCACATGTGGCGGCTAATGCATTTCTGTGTGTGAATGCATCTTGTAATGGTATGTAAAGTGCCACTTGTTTTATTTTACTGGCACTTTAAGGGCTGGTCAGGTGTAGCACACATGGTGTGCAAAAAAGGGGGGGCGGGTGTTACGCAAGAGTTGTAATGGTATGCAATGGATCTCTCCAACTTGGTAAATATCGATTTGCCTCCGTATACGCAGAACAATCAGTACACTGCTGGACCCAGCCTGGTTTAGGTCAGTCTGCGCTAGTTTTGTACATGTATGTCAAGCTAATCGCTGGACCACCAACATTAAAGAATGCCTGTATGAGCACCACATTACATGGATTCTGTGGTGGTTCTGAGGCTGTGTTTTGCTGCAGCCCTAACAGCATTACAGTCTCTGCCCACTGCAGTCTTCAGAGCCATGTGACAGATATACATGGACAATTATTATGCAGTTACCGAGCAGATCACAAAGCTAACGTACAAAGAAGCAGAGGTAGGGTTTCTTTTTGGAGCAAAAACCCTGCAGGCATGACAATGATGACGCACAACGGAATGATTCTCAGCTGTTCTCAGTAACGACTGAGCTTATCCTTCTAGTGCTGCTGCAACCATATTTTAAGGGCCCAATCAGACCATTTATGGGCCAAAGGGCAACACATTTTTTGCACATTAGATGTTTCAGATTATTGGGCCTCCTTACTTTCCATAGTTTTGGGGAGGTGACGGGAATAGTTAGAGCCATGGATAGCAGGATCTCTTTATGAGCCACTCCTGCCAAGACAACCTCAATACGTCAGTACTTATCGAGCAGTTTGTTCTGCATGATAAGCAAATACGATTTTGTTAGTTCAGTCAATAGAGTTCTGAATCCATCCATCCGTCCGTCCATCTTCCCTTCTGTTACTGGGTCGTGGGCAGTCTGGAGCCTGTCCCAGGGCACAATGTTGGGCTTCACCTTGGCCCAGGAAACATACTGCGTGTTTATATACTTTGGGCAATTTAGAGATGCGCATTAGCTTAACTGCAGATCTTGGAGGACATTGGAGTACTTAGAGGAACCTGCCTGACACAGTGAGAACATGCAAGCTCCACATGCGGAACCAGCGTGAGATTCAAACCCTCAGTGCTGGAAGTGGGAGACAGCAGAGCTACCCACAGAGCTCCTGTGCCGCCCAGCTGCATTACGTGTGATCCAAAAAAAACAATAACAAAACATTTTATTGTTTAGTTATTTTTCTGCAGGGCCATTATTAAATTCCAGCCTAACCCAGCAAAGGGATAACTAGATAATTTTGTTAATAGGATCGGAGAGGGGATCAGAGGGTGAGGTTGGCACCAGCAGACCTGCGACACCCCGATGACTTTTTGCCTCCTTGGCTGACCTCGCAGTGACCGTATCGGACCAATGGTCTGAGCAGTTTTGTACTCCTTCTCACCCGGTCATTCCCCTGACCTCAGCAAAACCCCTCTCTCTTTCTCCGACATAACTCTGGAAAAAAAAAACCACCAAATCTAGATTCAGTTTATTTTTTCAGGTGAACAAACTATATCAAATGTACTGGTTTCTCAGTTGTTTCTAATTAGGCTTCTGGAATTTTGCTCTCTCATCCACAGAAAGGACCCGGGCAGCCTAGCCCTGGCTGCCATGAATTTCATACAAATTATTTGAAGGAGATCCTGATGGTTTGGAGGGGGATGCTGCCTTATTATTTGAAAAGAGTTCTCATTTTTTGCTTTCAGGCAACCACAGGATTTAAGGGAAGGATGGCTTGCCTATTAGACCAGTACCTTGAATGCCTTTTCCTGTCGATGCTTTCAATTTCAAGGTTTTACGACTATTTTTGAATTTTTGAGTAAATTCACACACTGGGCATATTGACTGAGACAGATGTAGGAATCCTGTAAGAAGTGGCATTGTATCATTTGCCAGAGGGATTTTGTACGAATGGGCTACTGAACAATTGCTACTTTTTCTTACCTTCATCACAGTGATTTATTTCTATTCGACTGTTTTTGTTTTCCAGAGTATTGATTACAAATGAAATATGGCACAAATGTCGAGTTCTAGAACACTGCATTGCCCTTAGGCAGAAATACAAACTACCTCTTTGGTCAGGGTGTGAGTGTGGCTTGGCTGGTGGGATTAAAACCAGACCTGGATGATGAATTTTGGCGGGGGGGGGGGGCACCCTCCTTGATGACTTTCGCCAAGCGATCAGTTTTGCCACCTCGCGGAGTGAGGTTCACCTTGGCGAGAAGCACAGTATAAATTCTTTTGTCTTGTTATACTGCCCTCTAGTGGACAATGCAACAAGCTGGATTCTGCACCCATGATTTCTCAGTTGCAATGGGATGGGCAAAAAAAATGTGAAGATGTTTGTGTCTCTGCAGCATCCTTCTTGAGGACAGGAGAAAGTCAGTCTACAGTACAAAAATGATCTGAGACCAGTGTTTGGGACAGGGCTTCTTATTCATGGTCGTGGTGGGCACATTTCCAGCACTGAGCAAGATCTGTTGTATTGGCGATAGCTCATATTACAAGTATTATATTTCTCTGTGTGACAGTGTGGGCTGAGAATGCACACACACACCAGGCCTGGGCTGAGATCCCGTGCATTTGGAGTCTTGATTTCCAACTTAGGTGTGAAATTATGGGATGCGGAGTCCTTCACATGCTTTATTAAAAAGCAAATGTGTTAAGGTAGCTGAGCCAGCCTGGGCGGAATCCATTTATAAACTGAAAATGAAGGATTAGCTGCATTAAAGAGGGGCAAACAGAATGGAAACAGATGTCGGCTGGTAAGAGTCCTGATTTATCAGAAGACTGTGGGATATTCTCGAAATAAGACATGGCTTTGATGTCACTGTTCAGATTTCATGGCCCAATCATAGAAGAAAGAGACCACAGAATGAGGGAATTTAGTTCTCGTACAGTATGAATTATATTTGTTAATATTACCTTTATTATTCTAAAACATGAAGTATCGCTTTGTCAGGCCACAAATGCAATTACAGAAAAAGCAGATACTGAAAGATAAAGTATGAATGTAATTTAAAATCATTTGCAAATTACTGAGCATTTAAACTCAAATTTTCAGGAGATAAACTGCACAAGGAAGACAAGGATATAACGAAACAAGGACAGAAAAACATGGATGCAGATTTAGTCAAATTTAGTCTAGAAATCAGACATAGACAAACAGGTCACATCTTACAAACAAAATTTATTTAAACCAGAATTAAGCTATACTGAAGAAAACAGGTAGTGTATTACCTTTGTGGAAGGTGAGGGGGAAAAATCAAAAATCAGAAACCTTGACACAACCTGCTGTCTGGAGTTTGGAACACAAGAAATGGGATTCGACAGGCAAACAAATGTGTGGCAGTAAACCTTAAAAGCTGGGGAGTCAAACTACAATCCTGAATCTTGACCTAAGCAGCAACAGAGGCTAACAGGAAGAGGCCACCAATAATATTAAAACTGAGGGAACAGACTGTCACAGACAGATGTCATTCGCGTTTTTAGCTTTTCTGTGGTCTGTGGCATGTTCATTTAGTAGCAGCAACACAACATTCTCTGGGATGTCAGTGTTGCAGAACATGAGAATGACATTTATAACGTCCATCTCTTCAGATGGGGAGACCCAAGGAGGATCCCTGTGCTCAACAAGGGGGTTTCAGTGTCACACTTGGCAGCTCGGCATATAAAGGGAACTGGTAAGGCATGACCATGTCAAGACCTAATCCTACAATGTGAGTCTCACCCATCACTTTCACTCATTTTTCAATAATCAAGTTTCACTGGCCCCAGAGAAAAAGTCATCAAATATTTACACGCAAAAGCTGAAGATAATTACAAACTTGATGATTAGTATTTCATTGTAACTATCACACATTTACATTAAAGGAAATCTTCCTTCCTAAACCCAGTAGCAATTGAAGCACTTGTGGCTCCCTAGGCAAGCATCACCGCTGGCACCCTCTATTGGAGACAAAATGAAATTGGTGTGCTAAGATGGTGCACCCTCAGATGCTGCCTAAAGGGTTGACTGGCGCTGCCTAAACCAATATCAGGGGTAGACACTCAGTTCAGCCCATTGTTGGGTAATATTAATACATCCGATCTGCCAGTGCATCACATCAACAGCATTCAACTAGTAATTGAAAGACACGAGTCAGAGGACTGGGTTTGTGCTAACAGTGATCTGGGTGTCACATTACAGTATTGTGAATAAACTGTCCTCGAGGGTGACTCCTTACTTACATAAGTCACACTCTTGCAGTGATAAGTTAACCTTGCATGTTTGGGAGAGAAAATGTAACACAAAGACTAAGGTAATAATTAATCCCTCTACAATGTTAGTGAAGGTGAAATCGAAAAGTCTTCAAGTGTGTATTCAAGAAACTATGCATCTTTTAACTGGTTAACTTTTTGATGTGTTTTAAAATATTTAACATTTTAAGACAAACTAAATGAAGTTTCAGATATAAAATATTACTCCATCTTATATGAAGTTAAAGGTAAACACCACGTATATCTTGAAGTCAAATTTCAGATATAAACAAATGACAATGACTGATGATTTGTTAATTATGTTAAAATTTTAAACAGAACTCATAAAAGCAACACAATGGCGAAGTATGGTAAGACTAAACATTTTAAATGTATTAAACAGAAAAAGCCCATATAAAGCATATAGTAAAGATTGAAAGGAGGTTCAAAAATAAAAAAGATAATTTAAAATTTTAAATTACACATACAACATTCAATTAGATCATTAAAGCTGTGTGTTCTTAAAGCATCACTTACATTTACTATAAAGTGCACACACTACACAAAAACAAATATGATTGCACTCGCTTGTTGAAATAAGCACTAAAAACATGTAAAGCAATTTAATTACAACACTGACCATTTAGAAAAACTTTTTATACCTAGTAGTTAATCTTAGAATTCAAAACCAATGAAAACAAAATCAGTAGTGTCAATGTACTTCTGCTTAAAAATTGCACACAACGCTCAAAATGGCCAAAAATGTGATAAATTAGTGATGGATTTTCAGGCCCATTACACTATATATTCCCCAGTCTGATGTACAAATTCAAATCCAGAAAAACATGGGTATTCTGCTCACAGGTAATGGCATACATTGTTGCTGGCACAATTCAGAGGAAATCAGATACTATTTCTTAAACATAACAGACCCTAAACTGAAAGCACTGGCTGAAATGAACAAAAGCATCGGCTAAATAAATAAATGCAAATAAATAAATAAACGAACTGGGCTAAACATTGATCAAGAAGAAACATCTTCATACAGTACAAGTCCTCAAGTCACCATGTACATTATTGTTTCACCACCAGCTTTTTAAGTATAATATTTGCTTATAGACCTGGATGTATAAAAATAGTGACATTATTTGAGATACTTGAGTGGTTTTATGGTTGTTTTTGCATCATAACAACTAGATGGTGGAGCTCATCAGTATATTATAATGTACTGAATGCCAGTTGGCTCGGATATGGACCTTTGCTATGGTGGAACTGCACCAAAGACCAGCTGGCCCAGATGAGCCCATGATGACGCATGTTGGAGAGGCAGGCATGTTTGGGTATAAAGGTGTTGGTCCGGGTGGCTGGGCCCATGTGATCACAAGGTATCCATGACATGTGGTACCTCACAACAGGGCAGTCGATTGATGTCCTACTCTGAAGGAGACCGAGACAGGCAGAAAATTGGTAAAAACCCTTGGGCAACAAACTGTTTTACAAAGACAGCTTACAAAGAATCGGTTGTTCTTCAACAAGTTTAATATGAATACATTACAAATAAATTATAAATATCAATTATGAATGTGTGCAAAAATATATATGAGGTTGTCTGGAATATAAGACACAGACAGGAAGCACAGAGTGATGCTTGTGACAAGAAATATGATACTATTTATAATTTACCTCATTCATCTGACACTTTTATCCAAAGCGATTTACAATAGAATAAAGTTACAGTTTTCACGTGCTCCTTCTGATTCGTACCCACAACCTTTGCATTGTTAACACTATGCTCTACTTGTTGAGCTACAGGAACAGCACATGACCACACTTACTGTATTTGTATAAAAATTATTTGCAGTGATGGGCAGGGTTCCGCTAATTCGCTAACCGCTAATTATCGAAGCTAACTTTTTCGTTAGAGGATTAGCGTTTCTGCTAACTTTGAAAACCGTTAGCGGACCAATTGGCTTCCGCTAAAATTAGTTCCGCTAACTGTAAATCTGCTAACATTCTTTTGCAGGTAAAGTGAATAAAATTTAACGGTCTAAAATGTTTGTGAATCCTAAAATCATACATATTTGTTGCTCTTTTGTGAGCGCGTCGGAAAGTCTATCTGGCACGCTATTGGCTGACTACGTGTAAACACAAGATGTGATTGGTCGATGCAGCGGCTGAGCGGCGTAGTGTACCTCTGCAGGCAGCGCGGCTGCTCTAACCTGTCAAAATGGGCGCCGAAACGAAAATCAATACGTTCCGCAGCTCCCGTGCACATGCTGCATGGTCAGTGTGTCCCAGGCCTTACAGTGTCAGCGGTAGTGTATGGTATCGTAAGCATATTTTCGTCAGTTTAACAAGTTTACAGTAAATAAACGGTATGTTGATTGATGAGTGCAAAGTAATTTTCATGTCATGTAATGTCATTTGTTCATATAATTATTTGTAGAAACCTTGATCATCATTTGATCTTGGCATGCTATATGCTTTTGGAGCGCTCGATGTCTAAGGTACAACATATTAAAATTACAGCTCTAGGTATGTTTTAAGGGTTTCAGATCCAAAAAACAAACCGAAACTAAATGCTTATAATAAAAGCTAACAGTTAGCGATTATCGTTAGCTTCCTTTTAATTTTAAGCGGTTTAGCTTTAAAGAATTAGATTTTGGAGTAAGCGGATTAGCGGTTATCGAAGCTACCTTTGATTAGCCGTGCCCATTGTTTATTTGTACCTGGTTGGATGCTAAGTGCATTTCATTGGTTCTGTACCTGTATTCAGCTCAAGAATAATAAAGTTGAATAAAATGTAATTAATCTAAGATGGCTCTATAGCATCCTTGGACTCCGATGATGTTTAAATATTGTATGAGACACTGCAGCCAACCTGATCAGCTGTTCCCAGAAGGAGGTGCATGGGATGAATGGCACTTGTTTTTCTGGAAAATGAAATGCAGTTAGTTTCAGCGAGCACCGCGCTTTTCCTACAGGGCTGTAAGAGTGCAGAGCAGGCACACGTACCTTTTTGTGCAGACGGTAGTGTAGCCTGCGATCCGACAGCCAGGGGTGCCTCAGCGCCTCTGCTGCACTCATCCTCCAGCTATGAGGTCAGACAAATAGACATGGGCCACCATGTCAATGACCTTCAGGAGACTAACAAACTGAATTGTATCCATATTCATTTTTCTATGCTGTGGATCCATTCGCTGTTTTATATCGTGGTCCCATTGCACATATTTAACACTTATTTGTTTACTCATTCTTATATTGCACTACTTTGCCCTGCGCTGTCTTGTCTTGCTTTGCACTGCTGTTTGTGGAGTCTCATGAAGCCCCACCCTTCAACTGCAACAAAAGTATTTCACTGTGTTCCAGTGAGAGTGACAATGAAACTTGAAGCTTGTCAGCAGCCCAGGAAATAAAGCATTGATTTGCTAAAGACATGCAAACTAGCAAGTCTCAGCTGCCTCAGTCACAGTCACCAATTAACATAGCCGTGGCCTCCACTGCAGGTCTGAAGGTGATCGTGCTCGTTGCCTGAGCCATTTAGGGGCAGTACCCAAGACTTACCTCTTGCTCTTCACTAGGAGCCTGGTGATGAAATCTTTAGCCTCCTCAGAGATATCCATAAACTCCTCGTCCTCGAAGGACCACTTGCAGGACAGGATGTTGTTCAGTGTCTCGTTATCATCCTCTCCAAGGAAGGGTGACAGTCCACTGAGCCTACCAGCAGGTGGCAACATTGGACAAGGAGTTCAGCACTGTCGCTACGCTGAAAGACCTATATCAATTTATGTAAGGTCTCTCTGCCCCCAGAGTCTGCTTCAATTGCCTTGTATAAACGAATGAGCCAGTGTACCACTTTACAATAAGGCTCCCTTTTGCCATTTATAAATGGTAGTATACTGTCTTTCATTGTTTTTTAAAAACTATCCTATTCTATTCTAGTAACGTATTACTAAAAAATAGTTATAACTTGTTTATAATTATCTATTAACGATTTACAAAGCATTACAACTTAATTAATAACCTGATTATAAACCATTCATAAACCCTTTATAAGGGTAGTCATATTGTACTTAAACCAATGAAGCAATAGCACTGGTTTGTGTTGAGCCACAACTATCACATCATGTCTTTACATCAAAACTGCAAGAGTACAGTGTTCTGTATGCACTCAAAATGTATTTTTATGAGTTTGCGAATAAAGCTTTAGAATATCATGAATTCACTGTCTCCTTAGTGTGTCTGTGTGTCCCCCGCTCATGGTTCATATTTGTGGGTACTCCTGGCTGCGTCACTCACAGCATATAGGTAATGACTCCCAGGCTCCATGTGTCCGTGGGGAATGAGACAAACTCATAATTGATCACCTCTGGGGCCAAAAACTCTGGCGTGCCAAAGTTAATCCGCAGCTTCTCCCTGGGCTTATACCTGTATTGGGCAGCATGAGGGGATTCTGTGAAGATTGAGACCTTAAAGTACATCTGTGCAAAGGAATAATCAAAATAACTAGCTTAGCTTGAACACCTGTTTAAATGAATAAGATACTGATTTAAATCACACAATCATAATGACCAGTTACCTGCCAAATCAAACATACAATATTCAACTGGGATATGTGCTGATCCAAATAATGTAGAACATCCAATTAAATTAAGTAAATACTCTAGAAAATACATCAAAAATACCAGCTTAAACTGGTAGCTCCTCTAAAAAACATATTAGCCATAACAACCGAAGGGGACATCATTTACCTCCGTGCCAGCCCGAAGTCGATTATTTTTATTTTGTTTGTTTCTCTGCTCACACACAGAATGTTCTCAGGCTGCAAAAGCAAATAGAGACTTTAATCAATCCAAGGGAATACTGCCATACGCAGTGTAAAGGCATGCCTAGGTCTCTGGTGTACGGGTGGTATCTCACCTTCAGGTCCAGGTGCAGAATGTACCTCTGGTGCATGTACTGCAGGCCCTCACTGATCTGCCTGATGAAGAGCACCGTGTCCAGCTCGGTGAGGTTGTAGTTCTCATCAATGATGCGGTCAAACAGTTCACCTCCATCCACACTGCAGCAACAAGGATGAGGCATCATACCACCCGTCACAAAGAGGCCTGACCATCACCCACATAACATCCAAGCTGGGACTGTGCCGTGAAAATACCTCTGAAAGTTAACAATACAATATTTTTCAGTTACAAGGGGAGGCTAGCATTCTAACAAAGCTGACTAATGAAATGAAGCAGGGCTGATAACATTTGTTGACTGCACATGGGATGACCCCCACTAGATGGCACTGTGGAAATGACTAGTACATTTGTGTGCCACAGAATAGGCCCACCTGATGTTCTAAAGCTGAAGCAATCAAAGAGAGATATGACAATTTATTGGATAACCAAAAATTAATATACTTTCACCAACAAACAGAATGCTTACTACTCCATGACCAGGATGATGTCATGTCTTGATTCATAAGCTGCATAGAGCTGGATCAGATTGGCATGGCTGAGCTGGTTCATGACCTGGATCTCATTCTTCACCACCTCCTGTGAATGGCAGGTTCACAGGTAAGCCTGATTTATACTTCTGCTTCGAGTCTATGCAGAGCTCACGCCGTGGCCTACGCAAGTCGCCTATGCCGTTGGGAGCATTTATACTGGTGCACCTGGAGTGTGTTGCATCACTCTGCAATTACACTGCGAAAATGCTAGTTGGCTAAGCATGGGGGATTCACTTAAAATTTTTATTTTGTTATAGGAAACAAAACTTACCAAGCTTTGCAATTTTAATAATTGGTCCTTACTTGGTTCCAGATTATCTAGTATGTTTAAAAGTCAGTTTACAGTTTACTGCCTCTGCTTTTGCATGTGCTCTGCATGAGCTCTGCGGGCCAATCAATCATTTTCATCTGTGCTGTTCGTGTCATTCATAGATCGGTTTGTGAGAAATTTAATTATGTATAACTTCTTTTTTGCTTTATACGCATCGCAATATTTATCACAAAAAAAATCGGGATATCTGAAAATGTTCAATATCGTGCAGCCCTAGCATGAACGGCTGCTTCAGAGTTCTGCAACTGATTTTTTTTAACAGTGTGAATGGCTGCAACCATGGCAGATACAGCAGGCTAGCAACCTAAACATAACATGTCCTACGCTAAAATCCCCCAGGTGGAAACAAACAACAACAAAGGATTTGCATAGGAGGAAGTGTGATGCAATCAAGCAGACCAATCACAGTTATTGCGGTTTATATCACCACGATGTGTAGTTTCATTTCAAGGGAGGTAAACTTCGGGCTACAGCATAGGTTAGGGCACGGAGCTAAAACGTGCTTTCCACGCAGAAGTATAAATCAGCCTTTAACTGGATGGATGGAGGTGTGGTTCAATTAAGACTCTTACTGGTCAAAGTGGAGGTGATGATATAGAACATCTAAACGATTTTTTTTTTAATGTTAGCTATGCATGGTCACATGGATGGCTGTGTATGGTCGTGTGTGGTCATGTGACGATTCTCATGCTGGCAGAAAGATAAAGCTTGCCTTCTCTTTTTGAGTTCTTGCCTTGATGATCTTGGCAGCCAGGGTGATACTAGATGAGTTTTCAACGCATTTGTGAACCTGACCAAACCGACCCCTGTGAAAAAAAGTGTAGAATCAAATTACATATTAAGTTCTCGAGAGATGTGGGCTATCACCTCCATATATAAAAACACTGACATCTATGGATGGTTCAGTTTCACTGCTATCCACATTGATTCACACAAATTAACTCTTCACATCTAATTTACCTAAATATATATAAAATTCTTTCAAGTCATTGCAAATGTGTCAGTAATTAGGCAAAACAGACAGCTAATGGGGGATATTTTTTCATAAACGGCCACCTGCTCCCTCAAGTCTGAGAACGATAATCTAAAAGCCCCTGGAAGAAGGAGCTGCAGATGCTTAAATGAAGAAGTGGCTGGCGGCTGCTCTTTGAAGAAATGGATTATCACTGGCTGATTATCTCTAAGTCAGCATGGGGTATGGTTTCACAGACCATATGGTGTTGGGGTCAGTATATAAATAAACAGCCTTCACTCTGGATTTACCCACCATGGGAAAGGATACTTGTCTGTGTTGGGATTAAGATTCCCTCCCTCACCCCCATCCAAAACTGATGTCCCTTTTCATACACTGTGTCCCAGAGATTTGGTTCCAATGACTTAACAAAAGCTTCTCACCCTCCCAGGATCTCCTCCCGGTTGATGGTGTAGAAGTTGGAGATTTGGTTGTGCTTGGCCGACACAATCCGGTGATCGAAGGGGGCAGGTGGCGGGGGACTGCAGTCTGGGAGGTTCCAGAAAGAAGGAGTGAGACAGACAGGAAGATAAAAAACAGCAGCTTCAGCCGACCACAGAACCTTAAAGTGATGAGGTACAAAACATACCTATATATACACGCTGTACAAAGTTTAACCATATATGACCAAAATGAGACTCAACCCACGATTTGAAACAGACAGGGCAGATCAGTAACTCATGACTCAAAGTTCATGTGAAGGACATTGTAGAAGTTTGTGGTTACTGCTCAGTTGGAACAATGTCTGTTCCAAAGCCGCAGGCAGTACACCCCACTACATTAGCATTCAGTCTTTTTTGGTACTCTGTCCTCACCGGAATGTTTTCCACCAAAGCTTATACTCTTGTACAATGTTGTAAAAGCCAGTGAACAGAGAAGTACAGAGGCTGATTTGTTTGCCGTTCATACACATTATGCTATTTGTGGTGCTAATTGGACATTAGAGGTGATTCTAGAATTTTGTAAGGTGGGGGGCATAAGAGGGGCCATAATTCATACAGAAGGGCAACTTTATTATTAGCCAATGATATGTTTTGAATCAGTGAGTGACAAAGGAGGAGCACTCCAGGGGCCAATCAGCTTTTAAGCCTGCGGCTACTGCCCCTGTGGCCCCAACCCTATATACTCCCCTGTCGGAAACTTCGTGGCCTCAGCAGCTCACCAATGATGTATTCTTCTAGTGAGTCCTCGCCATCTTTCTCATCCTCCTGCTCTTCTGGCTCCACTTCACCTTCCACGGGTTCTGGACTCTCACTTGTCTCTTCCACGCGACTCTTTTTGTGGGCCTCCTCTTCGCCCAAGACACCTGCAATGACCCTCCTCTTGGGGCCAGCCTCGGGGGCCTCATGGCTGTGGTGCAGGATGCCCAGGTGAGGTAGCCTCGCAATACGCCCCAGCTACAATGTTACAGGCCCCTGTTGTCCCCTTAGTCTTTTATATAAGATCACATTTGTGAAACAAGACTCTTGAATCATGGGAACCTGCTAGTATCATGCTCCCGCTATCAGTGCTTTATACACTCACCTAAAGGATTATTAGGAACACCATACTAATACGGTGTTTGACCCCCTTTCGCCTTCAGAACTG
>JAAGVU020000001.1:19855222-19867177 GCA_011763525.2 Mormyrus iriodes | reverse complement strand
GATTGGTTGATTAGATAATTGCATTAATGAGAAATTGAACAGGTGTTCCTAATAATCCTTTAGGTGAGTGTATATTTGGCAGTTCATCACGGTCTAAGATTTACCTTCCAAAATAAATGCTCATTTTAAAACATCTTTTTAAAATATAGTTTCACAGCTTCCAAGCTCTGTTCCCAAACCTCTTCCCACCTTAATATGCTCCAGGGACTTTCTTCTGATAAGAAGTGCATTTTGACCCTTCTGAAGTTTTTGACCCATCCAGTAGCCCTGATCTAATGATCCTGATCACCCAGATTGACAGGTCTGTAAGAAGCAGAAATCAATAACCTGCAGGCACAAAGTTTGCCTAAACTATTTTAAGTGCCTCCCTCTGAAGATACAGTGTGTATCTCTGTTGTATTTAAAGGTACAGTGTGGCCCCTTAACACATGTGTCAAAGGTTTTGAGCCCCTACCCCTCAAAAAGTCTGCATGGAACCATCTGGGTAGGGTAATGATTTAACAACAAGACCTGTGGTTGGGTTATGACTCCTGATGATTTTGAGAAGAGCTAGAGTAAAACGCACCTCTCCAGAGGAAGGGCAGTTGGGAGAGGCAGATGTTCATCGGCAGACTCAGTCTCTTGTCTCTGAAGTTCATACTCTGTCCCTTCATCTTCCTCCAGAGCCTCTCCTGCATTCTCCTCTTCATCCTCCTCTTGTTCTGACTCAGTGAAGTGCTCCTCGTTCTCTCCTTCCTCATTCATCTGCACTATGAGGCTGTCCTCCAGCTGTGTGGCCTTCTCCTCCTCGTCCTGCTCCTCCTCTGACGATGACAGTGTGCTGTGCTCCTCACTCCTGTCCACAGATGACTGTGGGATGCTTGGAATGAGGCCCAGCAGGCAGTCACATCCTTCTGCATCTTGGAGCTCTGGGGCGGGTGGATGCACAGACTGCTCCGTGTTCTGCTGGTTGAGCTTCTGGATCTCTTCGAGCAGGAGTGCCTTCTTCTTCAGGGATATGGTGTCTGTTGAGGTTCAAAGAAAGCAGAATGGAGCATTTGCAACCAGCACAACCATGAGCTTTAAAGTTCTGCAAGTGAGCCATCATGATATGTTTAGGACTTAAGACATAAAATCGAACAATAGTCAAAATATTCTGCATGATCTTCTGCTGCTGAGGTCCTTATTTAAACCATTTAGCTGAAAACACACAAAGCCATCCCCAGGTAACAGGGCCTTAATATCAAGTGGTAATATACAATACTGTGCAAAAGTCTTAGGCAGTCAGGGAAAATTTTGTTTAAATGATCTTCATGTTGGTGTTAAAGGGGTAGTGTAGTGGTTAGCACTGTTCTCTCACACTTCTGGGACTAGGTTTCAAGTCTCTGGTGTTGCTCCATGTGTGTGGAGTTTGCATGTTCTCCCCGTGTCGTCGTGGGGTTTCCCCTCACAGTCCAAAAACATGCTGAGGTTAATTGGAGTTGTGAAATTGTCCGTAGGTGTGAATGGTGTGTGAGTGTGCCCTGTGATGGGTTTGTGCCCTGTCCTGGGTTGTTCCCTGCCTTGTGTCTGCAGCCTCTGGGATAGACTCCGGACCCACCATGACCCTGAATAGGACAAGCAGTTACAGAAACTGGATAGATGGATATTTGGATAAAACTATGAAATTATGTCTACTAAAGTGTGTCACTTTAGCCATTTCAAAACTTTTCCTAAATTCACCCCAGGATTTGCAGCTACCATCCAGTACACCCATGTATTTTTTTACTTGACCACTTCCCCTCCTTGTTTGGCTAGTCAATAGCTCATTGAGCTATATAACTAATTAATTAATTACAAGAGCTGGTGGTGAAATTTAATCAATACACAGAGTGGCTGAGGTGCCCCTGAGGAGAGGTTTGGGAACTGAAGTGGTAGTTATCTAGCTATTCAACAAGATATCAGTAACTTTTTGAAGAACAGAAGGCATTCTTATTTTTTTATCGTGTTACTTTTAATTTGTATACGTTGTAATGTTATATTGTGTTTTTTGTTTTTTAGCAAATATACGCTTATTACCCAGAAAAAAAATGCTTTCTTTGACTTTTGCACAGTACTGTACTGTACAGTACTGCTCTGTTGTTACGCTACATGATGATGTCAAGAGAACAGTGGGTCACCTAATCCCATGCTGCACTGTACCTGCTGCATCCGGAGGCTTCTTCTTCTTCTGGATCTTCAGACTTTTGAGGCTCGGGCTGGACTTTTCTTTAGCATCCTTGGATTTCTGGTCTTTCAGCTGGAGAACAGAAGAAGTGACAGGTATGGATACAGATGCAAGTCTGATGCTGAATGTTTATATCGGGAGGCAAAGGTAGGCATATAAATTTCATGATACTGTAAATAAAATTGTTATCCCACAATGAACCAGACAAAGGGGAAAGACAGGTTTGGGTCCCTGCAGGAATGCTTAAAGATTAGTGTCCTCCAGGAGGCGCACTTGCACAACACACAAGACTCAAGACCCAGTTGTTTGGCTAGCATGGCTGCAGCAAGACGGAGGCATTAACATCTGCTATTAATAAAAATGAAACAGCAGCACTGATAAGTGTCAGAGAATAAACAGACTGTAGAAAGTGACTCGAGCCAAATTCAGTGCAAAGTCTGTTATAATCGTCACTGACACCTACTGACAGACTGTATAGCACAGCTGTGGCGTTTTCCAAACAACTGCTAAGTATCGCAGGAGCTTAAGTTACTCCTTGACCCCACTGCACCAGCGACCACTATACCATACTCACTCACTGTATCTCTAAGTTTTAGTGATCACTGCACTATAGGATCAAAAAGTCACTCTCAGTTTATATAAAACTCACAGTTATTACGAAACTGTGACTAACAAAGATAAAAGTGACCAACTGATTAATTCAGCTATCAGAACTCCTCATATTGGTCACAGCACCGATGAGTAAAAAAACTAATAGGTTTAGGTGTTAGGTTAAGTTCAGCTGCTGGTTTATGTATACACTGCATGGCCAAGAGGGCACAAGAGGGCTCTCCATAGTCACAGGGTGCTTTCTGTGGTCTCCATGCTCCAGGAATAGCACTCTCTGCCAATCATTTTAAAAGAACAATGGGTCATATACTTTTGTTCTGATTTTGTTGCACCCCCTAAAAAGTAGCTCACATCAAAAAGGGTTGCCATCTGAGCTGAAAGGAAATAGCAGTGCAGAAAAGCCCCCCCCAAACAAACATACATATGTGGGCAGTAGTATGTCAAGCCTGAAAACTTGAGCAGCCTGTGACTGGTAGCTAGGGTGTCCTCAGTGTTTAGCAGTGCACACACCTGATAACAAACTCTGAGGAACCAGTGGGTTATGTGGCAATAGGCTTCATACAGGAATGCGAGGGGCCTGCCCTGTCTCCAGCTTACTGCATCCTTCTCTGCTCGTCTGCCAGAACATGAGAGTAAATGTCACCTCAGACAGACAGCTTCACAGCCAGCTAAGCATTCCTTCCATTTGCCAAATGGATCTGTTATCAATAGCCGACTGCCTGTTTGAACATATTGTACTGATGATATATTCATTATGGTGTCAAGTAAAAACTTTCCTCTAAATATTCCCTACACTGTTATTTTTAATAATGTTACATAATTGAGCTATGAACACAAAAACAACAATATTAAAATATAGCCGCAGGGAACAATATTGCACCATTACACCAAATTTCATGATTCTCAGTCATATACAAGGATAATTATAGCCTGCTGAAATTTGATTGGCTGTTGCTTGATGAGTAGATCGACTTTTGTTATATGATTTGTTGGAATATCTGGCCACGAACATGCATACAAAATTTCATCTTTTCCAATGATTTCCAACGTATAAGCTATTTTGAGTTATGGAGCCCCCTATTGGGTGATTTTTATGAAATTTGGAGTCGCCTCAGAATGTCATACCAACTAGACTTAGTTTTGTGAGAAATGGATGTTCATTTGATTAGGAATAGCTCATTAAATACAAACATTCCATACCGAAGAAGTTAACTGGTCTGTACCATGATCAAAATCCTATGGACAACTTTTTGTAAACATGGTCTCAAGATGTTGCACATCTAATTTTGTGTGAATCAGATGAATGGTCTAGTAAATTTTTCACATTATGGAAACAAATGTAAGTAGGTGGTGCTTCATAGCAATCTATTTTGACATGAAGGGAATGTCTGTAAAAATGAATTTTGTTTTTATGACCCATGGTTCCAGAGATATAGACCCAAAGGTCAAGCATTGCGCTGTAGCGCCACTATTAGGCCAATGGGTAAGATTTTGCTTGCCTGAGTAATGGGGAAAATTTTGCACCACTCCACCAAATTTGGTGTTTGTACACCTAATGATATCTGCTCCCCATATCATTTTATTGAAGAAGAAAAATCCTAGCAAATATAACAAGGTTCCAGCACTGCGAGCTTGGACCCCTAATTAACAACACACACAGAGATGAGACTAATCATGTAAAACCTTCTTATGTATGAATGGTTTGTAAAAAAAGTAAAGATGAATACATTTACAGATTACTAAATACACACTAAATCAATCCATCATCCAACTTTTGGCAGTTCTGGCAAAGTAAATACACTATTTTTTTACTAGACACATTTAAAAGGACATCTGCTTTTAACCATTCATATGATGGCACATTTTCTGATTCAGGTGACCACCTCTTTGTTCTGAAATCTGAAATCTTCCATGACAGTGCTGAACCATCATACAGACTGTTATTACTCACTGGAAAAATGTGGCAGTTGGCAGGATTACCATGCACTGCCACTAGCTGTCCAGTTTAACTCAACTGCCACAGTTTAACCCAATTCCACTCTGTTAAGCAGACTGTTGACTACCAACACATGGTAATCATAGTCAGGATGTAACAGAAGCATCCACTCACCCCCAACACTGGTAACTTTGTGTCAGCCATTAAAGACACTACAGGTAATCGGAGCAAAGCTGTTTGAATATTACAGGTGTTCAGATACTGAGGTAGGTGGTAATAAACTTACTGCAAATTTTGTGGACAGTGTACAAACCATGATCAAAGAAGAAGCTGTGATGGTATCGAATCCCAACACGTCTGATGTGACCCACCTTATTGGTTCTCTTCTTGGCTGATTGGGGTTTCCTGACAGCATGTTTGGCCTTAGTATTTACAGTGTTTTTCCCCTTGGCAGTTGATGTCTGAGAGGCCTTGCCAATGTGGAATACTTCACTCAGCTTGGAAGTCTTCACCCCTAGGAAGCCAATAACTTGCTGAAGGCCAAGAATCAGCTTCTCCACCCCTTCCAGCTTCCTGGTCTGCTGCTCTGTCCTCTGGTTGACAGTGGACATGATGTTGGTCATTTCCTGACACATCTCTTTTACATCAGAGGCACTCTCCGTCATCTCCTGCTGACAGACCTCTTCCTTGACTACCTTGAGTGTCTCTACATCCTTCTCAATGCCAATAATGTCCTGGGACATGCCATCCAGCCTGTGAAGGACCTTTTCCTGGATCTTGAGAAGCCAGTCCATTTTTTCACTAAGGGACTTGATCCAGGTCTCAATAAGATGCTGACTTTGCACCTGTGGTTTCTCAGGCTCCATGGATGTCTTTACAAGAGGAGGTTTGTGGCCTTGCAGGTGATTTGGGTCGTAGACCTTTGCCAAGGAATTAACCAGAGGCAAGCTCATGGCGGTGAGGGTTTTAACAAGACTGGAGAAATCGTTCAGGATTCTCTGCAGGAAACACTTTAGCAGGCCTCATAGAATCATTTATTCATTCCCTTCTACTTCTTCAAAAAGCTTTCACTTCATAAGAAAGCAACAATTGGAGAATTCAAGATGCATGAAGTTGTATGTACCAAAAATGAACAAAACAAAAAAATCAGTCCTGAGACAACAGAAATGCCAAACAGTCAATGAAGAAGAGTGAGCAGAGAAATGAGCTTCAGGAACAGTGTTAGCGCTGCGCTAAGACCCTACAGTTAGTCACTTGTCCTTCGTCCAGTGCAACCGGACCCCATTATAAGACCCGCCCCCTTCCCAACCGTACACTCCCTGTCCCGTTTACACCAAAGGATCAGTGGATGAGTGACTTTAGCTCCCTAAACCTCAGGACTTGGATGGGGGGGGGGGTCCTGTTCTGGATGACTGGTGTGATATTTGAGATGCTCTGAAAGCCCTGTCCAGCTGCCATGGGTGTCAGAATTTGGATCATTTGCTGCACTTGATCATTGATAATTTTTTCAAAAGAAAAGGATAATGAGGGAAAAAATCCACTTAAGGAGCTAAATGACTAAGATGTTCAGCCCGCTGCAGCCATGGCTGCACAGGTCTGATCAGTGTCTCCAGCATGTTTCCATTTCTTGCCTATTATTGACAAATAATAAAAAACTGTACGTTATATTACATTTAACATTACTGTTAACAAACCTAAGGAAACATATATAAAGTTTTTTGTCTACATATATACATATACATTCGATACATGCACTATATATCACATAAGTGAGCGAAAACTCAAGTGAAAAGCTCCAACCAAACACATAAGGAAAATTCAACGTTTGGAATCATGCATTAAAAAAAATCATATGATAAATGTCATGCAACACATAGAGAACATGGATAGAACAACCCCTCCTGGGAATGAAACTGTCTATACTGGCCTCTAAGCTGGCTTGGATTCAGACTTCTAGCAAACACCCGTAATACACCACCTTTAGGATATTTGAGATGAATTGCATTCTGGGAAGGCGGGGGAGAGTTGTTGAGAAACAGTTAAATGATATGCATGGCGTGTGTTATTGAAATAGTACCCCCACCACTTTATCCATTTGAAACCTATGCAAAGGGATGCAAATATGAAAGTGACCCATGTCACCTGACTCTATACAGAGTGACTGGCGTCCTGATTTGTCACAGATGGCAAATCCTGGCCACCCACCGTGGCTCGTCTGTGCCTATTGGATGCTTTGGAAAAGAGGCCACCACCATGGCTGGGGTGTGCACCCCCCAATTCTTCCACGTCGCCCGGTGCTCCAGGCCCTGCAGCAACATGGGTGCTATTTTGGAAACAAGCATTTGCACAATGCCAGCCGGTGACAGGTGACAAGGACAGGATTAGAAAGCAATAGGGACAGGGTGGCCAGAGACACACTGCACCTGTCCCCCCCAGGGCTGATGGGTAGCGAGACTCTTACATCAGTTATTCTGCAGTACTGTTTGCCTGTGGCGAGAAAGCTGACTCACATGTCACCAAAACAAATGGACCATGTTTAAACAAGGCAGATGGATAAACGGTACACCTGATGCTTTTCCCTCCTTCAAGAACATTCTGCCACTGGACAACTTCATCACGACTTAATTGCAAGATATGTGATGGAGGCAATGCAGAGGTGTGCCGGATATCTTAGTCCCAAAATGTTGTTTGTTGACCACAGGATGTCTTGGTGGGAGGTATATGGCTCAGTGGGTTGGGCCACTGTGTTTGTGATCGGTCGTGTGTGAAGGCCATGGGTTCAAATTCCAAGGTTGACAATGTGATGTTGCCATTGTCCCCATGAGCCTGCCTGACCATGCTTTCTGTAAATAAATAACTAAATAAATAAATAAAATAGGACAAAAGCATCTGCTAAATAAATTACCATAGTGTACGTATATGCAACCATCCACCTTCTAAACATTTATCCAGTATCTGCCATCCATCACAGGGCCTGGAGCCTCTCTCCGGCAGCAGGGGTACAGCCTGGACAGAATGCCAGCTGACTGCAGGACACACATCCACATACTATGATTTAAAGAAACAGATTCACCTAACTGCCTAAACGTATCCAGAGGAAACTCCATACACACAGAGACATAGAGTGGAGCCTCCTCAGAAGTGGAAACTCCTCAGGACATTCAAAATGCTTTTTAAAATCCCTCTGGATGTCTACGTCCGATTCTCTCCTGATCTCCTGGCCCATCAGCTGAATCATGAGGGCCGGAATGTGGGGTGAAGCTGTGGCACCCCTAAATAATTAAGATGGCCCATCTATTCCACCAAACCTCCCCCAACAAAAAAAAACAAGAAAAATTTCTCATCTGTGTTGGATGTTCCATTCTAAAGGTCGTGTTTTAGACCTTCTGGTTACACGTGACATGCAAATTTGATGATCTTAAAAAAGGGGACAGTGAAATGAAGGCCACATATGCTGACATTGAGACAAAAACACACAGAAGTGACAGACACAGATCCGGCAGAAATATGAGCAGGTCCAGCAGTGTCAAAGGTCACACAAGGGGTCACACAGGCGTACATGACTTGAGGACGGTCAACCAAAAAAATCCATATAATTTTTAATATATTGTAAAATCCATCCACAACATTTCTCATAATTGCTTAACCCTGCTGAAAATCATTCCATGGACTTTTCAGTGCAGATGAACAGTACTGGTCAAATCCCACATGGCACCCTAGGTGAGCTTTACCGCTGGTGTTCCCCCCATCTAAGTCAGCAATCCCTCAGAAGATGTCACCTATGCCTCCTAATGAGTTGACTGAGTAACACAGCTGTATAATTATACATGCGTAGATCTAAATGTGACTACAATGTAGCAGTTAAGGATCAGTTGTCTCAACGGCTGCTGGCTGAGGGGGGTTGATACAGAACACAAAGGCAGCAGATTGGATCCAGTCCCCTGGTGGTGCTGGAGGGAACTGCAATGAGGAGAGGAACATGCACGGCAGTTGAAATCCCACTGACAGCTCGTCACGCAAAATCTCCTCCCTGCTCCTCAACCAAATGCACTGATCATTCATACCCTGAGAGGACCTCAAATCCGTCAGTCCGCAATTGTCTTACAAAGCTCCAGCGTACTTACAGACTCACAAAAACCTTCACCCTTCTAGCTGTTTACCTTCACTTATTGGTCAAGCATTGATTAATTAATTGGGTGGCTGAGAACATCATTAATCCCGTCTATCTTGATGCCATAAACTGATTTCAGTAACAACATAGTTTCAGTATAATCAATTTATTTGAATGGATGAAGGTATTAAAAAAATGGATGGATGGCATAATAGATAGATGGATGGATAGATAGACGATTGTATTTCTTTGGGAAGGACAGTCTTGAAAACCCATTATACTAAATATGGATTTTTAAGCATAGTGTTACAACAAGCAGGCACCAGGGAAAGCTGTAACAAAAGCCATTGCAATTATGGTCAGCAGCTGCATTCAGAACAGATCACTCTTCCATCATTTGGTTTAAAAAATTTTGTTGCTAGAAATTATGGCAAAATAAGATATTTACGTCGGCTTAACAAGAACAATTTCTTTTAAGTAATACTGTTTACTTTTGTTGTTGACGTTCCGGTGTATTTTCCATCCTTTGCTAAGACATGAAGGCTAATCTCCCAAAAACAGTGTGCAGGTACAGGCTACAATAATAGATAACCAGTCCTACCAAATGACACCTAAATTACACAGAGATAACAATAGCATCACACCGATGTTTTCTGTACCCCATATATATATAGTGTAACATTGGAAGGGGGTTAAATTCTGACTCCAAATTTTCCCAATGTTTGTAATCCAAGATCCTGCAAATGCTATTAGCATGTCCATCATAGACCAGTTGGACTATGTTACCACAGAACCCTTATTCCAGAGTAATAATAGATGCTGCCAAATAGCAGTCTCCACTGCCTTGTTAGGAATGGAAAAATGGCAGAGAGTAGCATCCATATTGTCCTGATGAACTTTTCATGGCCCAATGTCATTAATTTGGATTAAGATCTTAAACCATTGCCTTCCACAGTTCTTCTCACATTCTGCACAAGTCACAGACTTTTGGTTCCTCCAGTATGAATGATGGTGGGAAATACCAAACTCTGAGCTGCTGGGGGGAGGAGATCGGTGGCCTTGAGGCTATGTTTTTATCACTGGGCGCAGACAGATTGAAGCAGTCAGACCTCGACAGTTCATGTCCTTCAGATCTCTAAAAAGCCAATCAGAATGCAGCAGCCAGACTGCACATGCGGTCTTAAACAAGCCATGTGTCAGAGCATGAAAAATATATGGTTGTCAGCCAGTAACAGTGAGGGGTGGAGCTATAGTTTCGGCCAGTCAGCTCACAGTTTTGCAGCATCATCTATCAACTACAAGGACAGGACTCAATCTGAAGGTCCACAAGGTTAGCAGAACTGAGAATCCGTTTTGATGTGTCATTTTGTGCTTAGAGAATAAACAGAGTTGCAAAGTGATGGCCAGGAACAGGAATTCTGTCTGGGGAGGTTGGATGTTTTGCTAAACATCTGCTTTGGGTCTGAAAGAGCTGAAATTTAAAGTTACTGGACCATATTGCAGCCCTCATATAAAATTAAATGCCAATTCATTTTGAGAACAGTACTATTTCCACTAAGCTGTGGTTTTACATTTTCCTGGGTTGTTCAGATGTGGATAATGAGGTCATTGAACTACACACCTGTCCAAGCTTAATGGGTAATACATTATTGATTATAGTATATACATTATTTAAACCTTCATAATTATTGTTGTTGAATAAATTAGAGCCTATATTTTTAGGAGGATTATGTCATTTTTCCTACTGCCCAGCAAATCCCCACCACCTACACCTTCATATTTATAAATCCATACATTGTTACAGCTCAGTTTTTATGTCGATTCAATTCATTTTGATATCGTGCCTCTCGCAACGCAGTCACCCCAAGACACTTGACTTGTGTGTGGAAGTCCATTACTACATCATTCAAAAACCGGTGCATGAAACAGGAAAAGGGGAAAGAAAGAACCCTTCAAAAATATGTTTAGATTAAATGGTTTTCACCTCCAGTAGATACACAAACTCCAGAGTATTAAACGGAAACAGTGTGTGACACACACAGAACACCTACATGGCGGTGCTGGGTCAGGCGTCCCTCCAGGGGAGCAAACCCGATTCTGACGTGCCGGGTCCCTTGCACAGCAGCTGGGCTTGTTCCCATGTCACAACGCACTCGCTCATGCTGTTATTTTTTCATTACTCTCCTTAAACATTTCAATAAAGCCAAGTGCTGACAGCTTGTGAAACGGGCCCAGCGAACCAGTGTCTGCATGCATATGGTGGCTTGGAGTCTCGTGGCATCGATGCTGCGATGCCGTTACTGGAAACTTAAAAACACGTGACCTCTGAGGCTGAGGAGGAGAACCGTCATGTCCTAAAGACAGTGGGGCACCAGTAGGAGCAGTGGTCGGCTGGTCTGGCCTCTAAAGCAGAGGTGAACCTTCACTGTCAGCCAAGCGGAGCTGTTCCCCGTTTTCAGAGCCAGAAAGTTCATGCCCACATATCTTCATGTATTTGAACAAATAATCCGAAAACTATCCTGCTGTAGGGCAGTGTGTGGTTCAGTGGGTTAGGATGCTGTGCCTGTGATCGGAAGGTTATCAGCTCAAATCTCAGAGTCAGCAGAGTGCTTTCTCAAAATATGGATAAAAGCATTGGATAATAAATAGATACAAAAGTGTTTCATAGTATTAGTGGGTCATGAGTGCATAAACATGTTTGCTTTATGATCTGTTGGAGGGGGCTGTTTCTAACCCACTCAGAGTCATGTATTAGTGAATGAGTCACCAAGTGAATTAATGAGTGAATTATAGAGTGATTGCTGAATGAGTGAGTGACTGGGGGGGCTAAGGACCTTTGGGAATGTCTAGCCTGGAGTTGGGTGGGGTCTATGACTCACTCAGCACAAGGCTGAGAGAATGAGAGCGCAGCAATGTTATATAAGCTTGCTGATGACACAGAGTCATGGGTGCTCTCCAAATGGGAGGGTGGAGTTACAACACTTGGCCCAACTGTTATTTTACTTTCATTTTGTCCATTTGAAAGGGTCGGGGGGGGGGGGGGGGGGGCCCCCTCCAGCCGCCCCGGGGGGGGTGGGGGGGGGGGGGGCCGGCCCCGTGGGGGGAATTTTTGTT
>JAAGVU020000001.1:19844767-19855212 GCA_011763525.2 Mormyrus iriodes | reverse complement strand
CGTGGGCGCTTGGTTGGTGGGGGTCTGGTGGGGACTGCGTTTGTGGGGGTGGGGTTTGGGGGGCGCGGCGGGCGGGTGGGGGGGGGGGGGGGGGGGGGGGGGGGGGTCTCCTACAGCGTCTCCTAGGGGGTTCAGGGCAGGAGTGGCCAGCCCTTGATGGGGAATTTCTGATATGTTTTACAAAAATGTGCTATTCAATGCTGGGTGTTTTTGCAGCCATCTCTGATACACCAGCTTGCTACTTAAGAACTGCACTAAGTGCTTCGCTTGTAAACTATGGATACTGGATCCAAGCTCCTCCCCTGTGCCGGGGATAACTGACCCCGACTAAGACAGCACATTCCCCCAGTCTGCACATTCCTGGTCCTGCCTGACACTCTGATCGTAGATGATGGACCCTGTCACAGAGCTCCAACTGCACCATGCAGACAGAGCTGGTGTTAACAGCGAAGCTGGTTCCAAGGTCTTGTAACAAACACGGGTCCAAGACATGCACGCTTGCCATGCGTCGGAGGTGGCAGGGTACTGTACACACTGTACAACTCAAATCTCCTTCCCTTGGTTGTTACCAAAAACATTACACAGCTCAGGCAAAAGGGAGACCATAGGAAAGGCAGTGGCATGTGATGAGGAAGTCTGTCCCTTAAAGAAGGAAATGGATTCCTTTTTCAGATAAAAATACAGGAAAAAACAAGCTACCTGCCTCTCAGACCTTAGTGTACACAACCTTGTATAAATCTCTTACATATCAGTGGCGGTAGCAAAGAGCAGACACTAGACACATTGTGCATGAATGGTGCTGAGGTGTTCTGTCCCTGGCTGACATAATGGACCACAAAGGGGCATAAGATGGGCCACGGTGCCATATGCCCACACGCTAACAGCACTAATGCTACTGTGTCAACACACAGGTAGCCCAGGGTTCATGGGGCCGGACAGGAAGAGGACACATCCCACTCTGCAATGCAGCTGCACTGAAGTCCAAAACTCTTAGGTTGCCAAAGAAAATGTACATTTTTTTGAAAATGCAATGGAGAAATCACTCTGTCAACCCTGGAGTCCTATGCTTATTTAAATCTATTTATCTGAGCAGTAAGTGTATATTTGTCCAGAAAAATACACTATTTAACATAAACATATACAAAACTACAAATATACTCAAAAACAATATATACAAAAAAATAGCAGAACAAAAAAGGCTTTCTTCAGTTCGCCAAAAAGTTACTAGTTGTTAGTGCTACTTGTTGGATACTCGCATCTGTAATTGTGATTTGAGGAGAAGTTTTGAAATACCTAAGCTGACACACTTTAACAGATAGAAAATCAAAGTTTCAAAACAACAGAAACATAATTTAAATATAATTTTTCTGAAGGCCGAAGACTATTGGACAATACTGTATATGCCAAAAGTAAACCTGTCTCTTTGTGAAACAGATGAAGCCTTACAGAATCATCCATTTTCCACAATGGGAAAAGCAAGACTTCTATTTCTTTGAAAAAGTAGGTAGGTAGTACTTCATGAGTGAATCTGAAATGTGAAAACATGTCTGACTTTCAAGTAATATATATATATTCTGAAGTCTTGCAAACACAGCACAAGCTAAAAGTCATGCTAATGCTAACAGCAATAATAATGCTAACGTCACAGTACTGCTTTCAATCTTAATAAAACTAATGCCACGGGAATGCTGACAATGCTAATAAAGTTAGCGCCATAGAAATGCCGGCAGTGCCGTTAATGCTAATGCTGTGGGAATGCTAACACAGAGGAGTACCACAGAAATCCCGGAGCATCACCAAAGGCCAGGAGCCGTGCTTTTCCACGGGCAACAGGTCATGGGGGTGGGGTGGGGGGGTTGGGGCCCTACCTGTATGTCAAGTGGAGTGGCCTTCTCCCTCGTCTTGTTATCGGTTAGTAAAGTCCAAACCCGACCCCAGAGGAACGAGGCCACCAAGCAGACACTGCCCACAATCCAGATGTCCTTGTCCATGAGGAAGTCTTCCATGTCTTCCACGTTTTCCTCCCCCGAGTGTGCTCAATCCTGTCCTCTGGGTTCACCCGAGGCCCTGTGTTTGAGGACGCTGGCCTGGCTGGGGAGGTAGGGGGCGCTGAGAGCTGCCAGGATTGAGCAAAAGCTTGCTGTTGACGGCATGCATGCCACAGCCTGATTACGAAAGCGTGGGGCCCCCTAGGGGTGTGGTGGGGGCATCTTGCCCAGTGCTTCTGGCTACACGGTGTCCCAGCGACCTATAAGGAAACATGCGCTGCTTCCCATCTGATAAGAGGGGGACAGGTGTGCTTTGCCCTGCCATCCCCACCCCCTGCTTCTGATGCAGGGCACCCAGCACAGAGACGATTAGCCCGCTGCATGTTAAGTATAATGTAGCCTTTGACTTGTGCTGTAGTGAGTGATTAGATGGAGTGAGCAATGGAAATGAAAAAAAACAGAAAAACAGCATGGAGGATAATGCTTTGGAAGGGAGCCTTACAGGTATTTTGATATTCTGGTACACAGATACTCCCATACGTGTATATGTGTATGTATGTCTGCATGTGTGTGCGTGTGCTTCGTGTGTGTGTGTGTGTGTGTGTGTGTGTGTGTGTGTGTGTGTGTGTGTGTGTGTATTTCACCATGCTCGTCAGCACACACATGCTTGAAGACCAGGCCGTGCAATGCATTTCAGCATTTTCCCAAGCTTAGATTTTCATCGTGTTATTTATGCAGCTCAGAAGCCAGATTCAGAGAACCTCTGACGGGGGGGAAAGGGGGGGAGGGTCGGGTTAAACAAGCATAAGGGTTTTGTCACGGACACCCTGTGCCCATATAGCTAACAGATAACAGATAACTGCCTCACAGCTGAAGACAGCTCAACTGACTCCATGCTAATTTGTGCCGAGATCAGATTACCTGCAGTTTGTCGGTGCTTGCTGGGCTGAACTTGCACTGCAATAACCATGCAACTAAAAACTATAACTATGTGACTAAACTTATAAAACTTATAGTTAAGGTGTAAGATGTAGATGTAAATATAAAGATATTGAAAGTATTGGCTGTACTGTACACTATTAAGCAAATTATTTCAGCATTGGGAGCCATAAGGTTCAACGAACAACATTGTCTCTTTTAAGGTCACCTGTCAAGATGAAGAGTCCCCAAAAACACTAGACACTAGGTGGACACAGACCCTGGGAGCCACTGAATGTTGTTTCTACAAAGCATGGAACCAGGTTGAATATCGGGTCTCTGGAGCCTGACTTAAATATACTGCTACGTCTGGTTACAGCTGAGATCGTCACTTAGCAACACATGACTGTTTTCATTGGATGGCAGCCTTGCATCTCATTGGGTACATTCCCTCGACTCCCACTTGGGTGAGCCAATGGTCACAACGATGAAGGTTCCACATGATCAGTAACCAGTCTTTTGTTGTCTTTTAATTTATATGGTCTTGGATCTTTTCCCCCTCTGTACCAAAGTTTGGGGTTTGACGGCACAAAGAAAGGCTTAAGGACAGATTCTCATTACCTGTGGGGATGTAGCTTCCTAGAGAGTTAGCTGGTATGCTTGTTAATTTGTTTAAAACTATTCTACCCTGACATTTGCTCATGAAAAGCTCCTTTTGTGAGCACTGAATGCTCTATTTCATTTACACAGGTTATTTTTGAGAAGTATAACTTCATCATCTTTTTTTGGAAGGGGTCAGGGAATCATTTTTGGATTTTCCATCCACCCATCCATTCATCCATGTACACAGGACCAAAGGTACAACTGACTAAAAATCCATTGTGCAGTGTTACAAGCCACTGTATGAGCCAAACTCATTAGTTATATCTAAATATGTATGACAACATTATTTACTGAGCAATAAAGATGATTAAAATTTTCGTTTACATGTAAGTATGATATAGCATGGTATAGAATAGTACAGTATAGCCCATACATGAAAAGTAGATTTTAAAAAGCAAGCCAATAAACTTGCAAATGTACCCACATATATCTAACATTTGCTGATAAAAAGCAACAACGCAATCCTCATATGCAGACTCCTACTGATAATACAGATGTAATACACCTTTTCAGATCAGTTATGCATCACCAGGCTCCTCAAAAATTTTTTGAAACAACCCTGACACGGTGTTGGCAAAATCATCCACAAAGGGGCGCCCCATCACCACATATAGATCAACATTAACATCCAGCGTGACATATACCTAAGTATCACATAATCCTGGATTTGTTACATTCTAAGAATCCCTTTTACATGCGATTTTGACCCTATAAACACCTGGTTATACCAATATACTTACACGATATTTTAAAACGTGTGCTTGCGTTTTGACACGGCCATTTGTAATAGCTATAATATAGTGTTTATTTTATATCTTTTACAGTGATTTTCGGTCAAATCAATGTTAAGAAAATATTACAATACCCAGGGGGTATCTGACAGAGCTAGCAGCTTTTGTCTAGAAAACTGCATTGCACTGCAGCGTACCCGGCAAGGGATGTTGAACTATGAACGTCAGTGTTTTCCCTCGTCTCGTATTTCAAGATAATTCACGCAATCACCATAATGAGTCTGGCACCTCAAAAAAACAAACACTACAACCCGCTGAGAGTTTTTTCGTGGGGGAGGGAAGAGGCCATTAGCTGTGTAGTACCTGCTTTAGCTCCCAGAAACTCCGCATAGTCTCCACCCTCTCCGGCGGCCGGAAGAAGTCTAGTTTCCCGGCGCAAAGGCGATCTGACCGGCCTCGTATGGCGCTGAACCCCGACACCTTGACGGACGACAGACTAGATGAAGCAGCCTGTTCCGGTGACAGGGCACGCCGGGGATGTCCTCTGTCTCCTGAAAAATCCAGCTGGGTCGATGTTCCCGCTGGCGTTCTGTCTACTCTGCAATAAACGAAAACCAAACGTCTGTTAGAGGATTTTAATTGGCGCTGCTCGAGAGAGTGAGCGACATTTGTGATCACAATTTGAACTACAAAGTAGTAAAAAATAATACAAAAAAAAAACTAACAAAATCTTGTGACATATAATGGTAGATTTTTGATGACAGTTAAAATTAAGATCGAAGGATGTCATACATGACCTATATGTAATTAAGCTTCAACTGAATGGGGTCAATAACATTTTAATACATGATACGCCCTTTGGCGTTCTTCGGTGTAATAGTTTAGCGCTGTTGAATGAAGTATATCACTTTATACCAGCATTTTATGTAAATACACTGTGCGTGCTTTCTGTTAATAATCCTACAAGTTTTATGGGGGAAAACTCAACTTCCTCCTGATTTCACATGGTCTGTGACATGGCACCTAACTGGGTGGAGTGGTGGCTCTGTGGCTAGGGAGCTGTCCCAGCAATCAGAACGTTGTTGGTTCAAATGCTGTCAATGCCAAGAGTGATCCTACTTCGTTGGGCCCCTGAGCAAGGCCCTTAACCTGCAATTGCTTCGTCCTTGGTATGACGTTAACCTACACCAAGTCCTCTAAGGAGGTCTTCCAACTTACAGGGAAATTCGGGGGTTAGTGGCAGGATTGGCACTCTAGCCACTGGGAAAAACAACTCGCACTGGTCCATCTGGACTAGGGTGGTGCTGAATTATCACCCACTGCATGGCTGCACTCAGGTTCTCATCCCTGAGGTGGTTTGTCATGTGGTGGGTATGGCAAAGTGCTGTAATCAGCACATGCTCCTTATCTCCTCCTGTGACATGTTATCAAATGCAACATTTTAAATTATATCCAGGTTCACTTTATTATGGACATTATGGTTATTATGAAAATAACCAGATATTACACACCTGCTTGACTTGCACCTGTTTTTGAGCTCACTATTTTTAACAAAATGAAATAAGCCCACAGCATGCTGGTTATTTCAAAGTGTTGTCACAGCTTTTATGGATTAATAAAATTGATATTAAATACAGCATAATTAAATGCCAATGAAACAAAAGGCACCCCGACACATGGGGGAAAAAAGACGTAGACCAGCGACAGGGATGCTGTCGTGCTGGGGACAGGTGTTACGCAGTTTTGCATGCCTGCCGAGACCTGCATGCACTTCGCAAAGTATCGTTTTTCGTCTGATAAACTACAGATTTTAGCTGTCAAGTAACGCATCCCTTGTGTTTCAGACAAAATTATGAATAGATACCAATGTGATCTGGATGTCTCTTAAAAGAAACATTAATGGGGTCGTCTTACAGTGCAGAGCAGATGATATCTGGGGCTCTTTTGGTTTAGCTAAGTGCTGGTGGCACCATTTCATGCTTAGGTTTATGAAAAACAATAATGACAATAGTTCAGGGGGATGCATTATTTGGTAAGCCCGATTATATAACTGCTGAGATGGGTATCCCATTTTTTCAGCCAGGATAATTGTAGCATATCTGGAATTTGCATTGTTAAGCCAAAACTGCATATAACACATGCCGGTAGCACAATTTCATTGTAAAGTGTTTAAAAAGGCAATTAAAGAATTAGTCAGCAGGCCGAGATTTATAGCTGCCAAGATTTGCGTCCCCCTTTTTTCGTGAGATGCATACAGTTCTCAGCAGGTATCCAAAACTCGGCATAACACTGACCCATTTGTGCTGGATATCCGACAGGCTTGTTTTGGGTCAGCAGTGTCGGCAGGAGAACAACTATAAAGGTTTTGGATTATTTCCCTCTTTGCATCCTCATGACAGAGTGTTTCTAAACAACTATCAGCAATGTCTGTTGTATAACAGGGAGCTCCATAAGAAATGATAATATAGCTTACCAGGAGACACACATCCATCAGTATGCCGACGATCCAGACAACATGTTCACTCTTCATATAGACAACTAAAGGTGGAGCTTAGCTGGTCTGATAAGACCAAAAGCTTGCAGAGATCAAATCATTTCAAATATTCCATGAGGTCTCACCGTTATACACACTAAAGTCATCACAAGCCTATATTTATATCGGTTGGAGCGGAAGACGGAAAATTTCCCATGATGCATTGCTGGCTCATAAACTGTATTCAGATACTTGTCAGAGTACAAACAATGTAACACATCCCTATTTCAGTCATATACATCCTAGATCAAATCAACACACCACTTAACAACACCAAAAGCATCTAGGAAGGACCCTGTGTTATGTGGAATGCCATTTTATGATTCGGGGTGGTGTGTCCAGGCTGTCCTTACGTGAGGACTCCAGCTGCTTGTTAAACATTATTTTTAGGAACTTATAAGAGCTGGGGGTGATATGTTTATGTGTGTTTGTGGTTGACTTCATGAGGGTCCTGGCAGGGTGTCAATGACAAACTTAAGCATTGTGGTTGTGATATTTGAATGACCCCAAGCATAGTGTCTGCCTCCTGAATAAGGAATGTAGCAGAATCCAGATGCTCATTCGTAGCTTCTGCATCAAAACTCGACTGGTACTTCACAGGCCAGAACCAGCAGCTGGATGCATCTAGCATGACCCGCTTCCTGCATTCTTTCCTTCCACTCAGATTTGCCTCCTTGTTACTCCTCTACTCTTCCCGGCACAAGGTCCATGACCACGGATGGAACGCAGCAGGCAAGCCTGTAAAGATGAACGCCATAAGGATGGCCTCGGTTCCTCCGCCAAAACAAGACGCATCAGACCAGGCACCGCTACCGAAGCAGGACATATTGTCCTTGATTCTGCTGTCACACAGGGACAGGATGGCCTGGTGGTTGGGGTCATTTGTCAATCTCCTTTAAGAGCCCATCTGGGGACTTTAAAAAATGACTTAGTCACACTCATAAAGACAATAAAATCAGGATTTTACTAGACAAGGTTGTTGTAAAATGTCTGGAGAAAGATGGAACTATCTGAAACATGTAGGATAGTTACTGGCTTATAACACATATTACAAAATACATTTTTGGATCAACTATCCTCCCTGCTTATCAGTTAGGTATATCTGAGGATTTGGGATGATGGCCCAGAGTGAGGCGTTCAGGACTGAAATGTATGTGGTTTTCTATCAACACCTGTGGACTATGCATGCAGTTCTGTTTTCGTTGTTTTCAGTCAATTTGACAAAAAAGAATATATAAATTTTCCTAACCAAATTTGTCTTTAATTAAAAATTTAAGAGTACAATTTTGCCACAGGAATCATGGTCTCTTCATCTCAAGTACTAGTTTAAACTGCAGTGGAGGCTCAGAGTATAAGATTAATCAAACATGAGATGTAACTGTGTCATAAAGATTCATAGTTGTACCAAATTTATGGTTGTACTGAATGAGTGTCTGTGCATCAGCTGCAGCCATATCTGGTGTTAGTGGCCAATCAAAGCAGTCGAATCCATTCTGGTGCATAAGTGGCCTATCTCATCTGGGATTTGATTTGTCACTGAACCTCAGCTCCCTGCCTATCAGATCATTCCAGTTTTGATTGACATACCCCACACATACATTTCACCTGTACTTTCTGGCAAAAAATTGAATATACTTTTCCAGGCAGAAGCTACATAATTGCACCACAGGTGAACTAAGCTATTTTTAGTCTCCACCCTCTCCGGTGGCCGGAAGAAGTCTAGTTTCCCGGCGCAAAGGCGATCAGACCAGCCTCGTATGGCGCTGAACTGAAAATTTAATGACACTTATTTTTACTCTAATGTGTTTAATCTCAGTAAAAGACCTTTTACAGTCATGTTTGATTCTTTGTTAAGCATATTTATTGGAACCATGTTGGGAAAGATGCTATATAAAGTGAATTAAACTGAACTAAATAATTTTCTGGGGAACCTGGGTCATTTTCATTCAAGACTTCTGGAGCTTTTATGAGGCGGAGAGTTATAGACACATGAAACGACTTAAGCAATCTGCCATCTCTGACCAGTTAACAGAATTATTTTTAATATAAAAAACTCAGCAAATAAGTTTAGCGGAATAGCTGTCCTCCTGCGGTTCTGACCCTACACGCAATGTCAAAAGGGTCACATGTCCATATTTTTTGCACAGTGTAGTCTTAGCAAGGCACTGCGGCAGAACCTCAGAAATAGTTCCCAAGATTCATGAAAGAAACCTTCCAAAGTCCAAAGCTTCACAGGGCCATCGGATATATTCCACCTGCCCCTGAACACCCCTACTGGTGCACCAGGTTCAGAACTATTTGTCGCCTGGCTTTGTAGCACAGCAACGGCCTTGCAGTCAGCCCAACTTTTGGGGGGGGGGGGGCGGTTGTTGTTACATACCAATTTAGGAGAGCCCTGTTTCTATGTTCCCCCAAGTCCTGATCTGAAAATAAACTCAGACTGATCCCTCTGTTCCACTCCTCATTAAACAAAACATCCATCTTAAAAATGGATGTTATCCTGCGCAGGGCTGCAGGCAGACCTGGAGCATATCCTGAGCAGTACAGGGCTGGGGTACACCCTAGACAGGATGCCAGTCCATCAGACGGAAATTAATACAGTGTAAATATAAAATATTATTAATCATAATAATAAACTCTCTATGCTTCCTCAGAAATTGTTGATGGCAGTAAAATCACTCTGTGCATCAGACTGCCTGTGTTTTGTTTCGACACTATATTACCATTTGTTAAGAATCCAGCATGAGTCCCAAAGGACGACCAGCATTACAGGTATATATTATTCCCATATGAGATCCATTCAATAATCAGAAACAGATCAGGGGTCCTGACAGTGTCCATTACTTCTGCCTGACATTTCAGTCCAAGTTTCAAATTACAAGCACAGTTATTGTAGTCTATGCATCTCTTTTTATGCATTTGTCACACAGTTATTTTTGCAACCTAAAACACAATATACAACTATTCTCTGAACCCCTAAACTTCACAATCACATTGATCGCAAGCCCAAGACATCTCTCATCAGAAAGACTTGCTGTAAACTTGTTACCAACCTCCATATAACACCCAATAAAAATATCCTGCTGTCTGTAAATGCATGTGCATGTGAAGGATGTGCAAAATTGTTATACATTCACACGATTCGCTAATGACAGATATATTACGCAGAGCTATATGAGTTCAAACAGTCAAAAAATAATTAAATAGTAGTAAATGGCTTCTAACAACAGAGCTTAAGAGTTCTGTGACTCACGTTTGGTGTTTGGCCATGTCAGCGATGCATAAAGACACCTTCGCCTTCCCCCCCATCACGGTCGTCCTCTCTGACTCCCTATCACTGGTCGAGCTGCCTGAGGGATGGCGGTGGGTCTTGAGGGTCAGGCGCTAGGACGTCAGTCCTGGAAGAGAGCCGAGGTGTCCACTCAAGGGGACTCCCGGGATCAGATGTGGAAGACGGGAAAGGGGAATTTGGCCACACAGTGTGTGGAATTCCAAACAGTCCATGTGCTGCTATGCTTGATCAGAGGTTTGGCCATGGGGGGGGGGGGGGTTGTCGCTGGGGGCGGGGGTGGGTTGAAAGGTGGGTCCCTAGCAGGCCCTACCCAACGGAAG
>JAAGVU020000001.1:19784876-19841445 GCA_011763525.2 Mormyrus iriodes | reverse complement strand
ACAAGAATAAACAACTGGCTATCCCATTGGTGCGCCCCCCTGCAATACCTCTGCGCCCCCCAGTTTGGGAACCACTGGGCTAACTGAAGTTGGATGGAGGTGGACCGATGACATGTGACATGCCTTTCATTAACTGGTGTTTGGGGCAGGCTGGTAGAGTTCAATGAAGAGTTTCGGTAAAGTGTTTCTTAGCATTAGCTTAGTAAGTAGGGAATGGGGTTCACAGTAGCCTCACATCTCCATCCCTGCTTCTTGGGGATGCTTCAGCCTTCCCTTATATTACTAAGAAATCAAAATGATACAGAAAAACAATAAACCCTAAACATTGACCCACAAATCAGTTTTTTAAAGTCTGTCTTTATGGCTTTATCTGAGGCTACTTCTTAGTTATTTTTACTTTTACTCCTAGAAGTATATTAAAACTTTTTCTGCATCATTTGCAGTCGCCTTGTTTTGGTCATTAATTTCTGACCCAAATTTCACTCTGCACCACGAACCCCTCAGGGGGCATTGACATGGCAGTATTTTCTGAATCTATTCATAGTTTTGTTTTTTTTTTTTGGTATCTCACACTCAAATGTCTCCAAACAGTGTAACAGTTCATGATCAGTACACTAATTGAATCTGAATTTCCTTTCCAAAGATTCCCACCATATTGTATGACAGATCTCTAAATCTATTTATGAAAAACGGAATTCAGAGCAAAAATCATTTTTTACCTAGAAGTCTCTGACATTCCTTGTCTCCAGAGTTTGTTTTTGTTGCTCACAGTACCAAACAATGGAGTGACTCGAGCAGGATAGGGATGCGGTCTCACAGCATTAAGGGAAATTGCCCTACTCTGCCCCCAGCTGTCTGCCCACCTCCCCCTCTGGCTTCCAACCCAATGTAGCCCCCAGATTCCTTCCTTGTTTGGTGTTGGGCTGCTCATTTCACACTACTGGAACCTGAGAGAGGCCATCCCAAGCAGAGGATCAACCAGTCCATCGGGGGTGGGGGCATGGGTGGACTTGGTGGGCGCCAGCGCCAAGGCCCCGGCGAGCCCAGCTGTCTGCTCATTAGAGCTAGCTCAACTCAAAAGCCAGTGCCGACACCAGATGAGGCTGCTGCTGTTTGTGTGAGATACCAGATGAGGCTTGGGAAGTAGACACATCCATAAAGAACTACAAAATAGGTGTATACTATAGTGTTATTCCAGGAACCTGGCTATAAGGGTTACTGAGAATGTCACACAAGCAGCATAGAGACTTATAGCTTCATAATCCTTTAACACATTTGCCCCATGATGTCAAAGGTTCTCTATTTTGTTATCATTGCTGTTTTCTTTTCAGAGCACTCTGCCCCTGCTCATTAATGCTGCCAATTTTCAAAGAACCTAAGAAGCCTAAGGGCTTGTTTCTTCACACAAATGGTCCGCATGTAGGATGCAATGGCCTGACCAAGCTAAGATCCTCTGACACGTCTAATAACTGCACAATCCTATGACAACAGGTGAAAAAATAATTTTTATCAACAGGGAGGATTATTTGTTGTGTTGTAAGTTGTAAGATTTCTTACATGAATTATGCATACATGCAGCTATGCTGAATTTTCAGGAAAAATAAGGAGGTCAGATCAGTTACCAATTACTTAAGTTCTCAACTGACTTGTGCCCTCAAAATCAGTCCTCCATTACCCCTTTTATCATACAACTAATTCCACACTTATGCACAGTTGTGAGCTATTTCAGCCATGGGGGACCGGGGGGGTTGGCTAGCTCTCTGGCACAGGTCCAGGCATAAATCAGAAACATGGTCCAACAGGTTTAAAAAATAGAAATTACAGTTTTGTATTTTGCAGCCATTGTGTGTGATGACAATTGTTTTTGAAGCCTTGAGAGTTGCTGATCTTTCTAAATATGCTGATTGTTCATATCAATCAGCTTTGTCAAGGAAAGGGTGAAGACCACTTAGCTCTTTTGTGTGTCATTTGAGCTCCTGAGAGCTGAACTTCCAGGGTGAAGGTAGGAAAGCTCTAATCAGTTCAAAACAGCCCTCTTTCTATCAATAGGAAGTCATAAAGACAGGGGTGATTCTAGAATTTTTAAGGGGGGGCAGAAGAGGTGCCATAATTCACACAGAGGAGCCAATGTTATCATTAGCCAATAATATATTGTTATACTGATGAGTGACAAGGAAGAGGCCAATCAGCTTTCAGCTGGGGTCAGTGTCTCTGTGGCCCCACCTCAGCATATACCTCTGCATGAAGTATACAATTATGAGAGACTTTCTGGTTCACTGAATAAAAATAGTGCTAAAAAAGCATTATTTGTATAGAGTACAGAACATTTGCACTTACACAAACAGACCAAAGCTGAACACCTCACTTCTCCACCCCCATCCCCCCAGCCATGGGCATAAATCCAGCCTAAATATGAGCCGATTTGCAGCTTCTGAATTTTCCATGACAACTATTTTATGGCACTCATACACATTGACATACTAGGGGCAGGATGATCAAATGTTAACCCTGATTTGTTCACACATAATAATTTATTTATTGACTTTAATTTAATTCTGGAATTTGTGGATGGTTGTTTCATTCATTAGAAACATTCTGATCAAGCTTACAAGCAATTTTTATAAACCCCAGCCTGCAAAGACATAGTGTCCATCAAGTGAATTAATCCTCAGTCTAAGAATGGATGTATTTCTTCTCAATCAACTGTTGCCTTCTTAAAAAATTCAAAATAATCACAAATTAAAACAATAAAACAATACTTAAAACATGCTGTAACCCATAACTTACTGAAGCCCAACATACCTGCAACATTCTTTCAGCAAAAACAAGCCTTACATTTGAGATTACTGTTTAATCAGTAAAACCCTCTTTAGACTGGTACTTTTGTTTGCTATTACATGTGTCCTAGGCTGCAAAGCATCCTTTAAGCAAACAGGTTTCATAACACTAAAGTAAATAATAGACTACTCAGCTTCACTCCCTATTCAGACTTACTCAATGCGACCTTTGTCATGTGTGACCGCGCCTCATCTTAGAACATAACTTACTTACCAAACGTACGCGCGGATCCTTCAGGGAATTCAGTTCCTGAGATAAAATATATACGACCGTGTACGCTTCTTAGTAAGTATTAATGGCGTGTTGGTTGATTTACAATAAAATGACAATTAAAAACGAATGGTGATCTTCTTCTAGCTCCTGTTTAGGTGCCTAAATATCATAAGGTGCGCCTTTAAGCTAACATTGCATATTGCAATACCTGCAAATGATGGGTGTTCAGCATTTTCCAGCTTCCAGATAAGTGTGGGGTGTGACAGCTGGAAAATTGCTTGTCACTGTGGCCGTCAGTTAGAGGTTCTCTCCTTAGACCTGGGGGAATACGGCGAAATCACAATGCCTAATTACAGAATCTTGCAGGTCTTGTATATATATAATATGGTTCACTCATCTATAGAGAACATACTTGCGTACAGTAAGCTGGATCATTTTATTAGGGAGAACTGCATAATACAAGAAATAGATTCACATTTACCGTGTTGAACATACATAAATCGTTTCGTTTTCCCAAATATTAATTGTATATTTACACAAATGAACGTAAGTATATGTGTACAATCATCACTCGACGTCTACTTCCGCTAGGTAGTTTCATTTCTAGTTTCTGTCTGATCAGTACAGGGTTTTGCAATTCGTAAGTATTCTTTATCTTGTATTTAGTAAGCTACAAATGTGTGTACTTGCAACGCTTTTTTCTGTCCGTGGCACGTGTCTGCATTGTAAATCACGTCACAGATTCGCCCCCTACGAGCGATCTTTGTGTTTCATTTGAACGTGCAGTCGTGAGCACAGCATGTTTGAAGGTACCACCTTGTCTTAATATTTCTTATATTTCTTTTACATTTTCGAAAGGTGCCCATCCTCGTGTGGGACATGCCTACTCGCACCAGGATTGGCATCTTTAGAGAAGTCCGTAGCCAAACGTACCGGTTACTTGAACGAACTTAAACATCAAAAGTTATTCTCGTGTATCCTTCTTTAAAGTTTTAGTTTATTGAACACATATAACTGTAAGCTGGGGTAATTGCTCTGTGGGGCAATGTCTGCCATGTTAAATGCAAAGTGTCACCTTCTGGCATTTCATTCATCTTTTTCAGCCATGGAAGATCTAAGCAGTGCAAACACAGGCTTCGCTCTGAACCTCTACCGGACGCTTAGTGAAACCAAAAGCAATGGCAACATCTTCTTCTCCCCCCTGAGCATCACCTCGGCGTTAGCCATGGTCTTCCTGGGCGCTAAGGGAAACACCGCGGCTCAGATGGCAAAGGTAGGGAGTCCGGCTGATTCCGTATAGCTGCCTGGTTCCGTATTGTAGACTAGGATCTTTTCAACGGTGGAGCAAACAGATCAGCCATTGTCTATCGGATAAACTCGGAACAGGAACAAAAAGAAAAAAATGAAGCCACTTTGACAAAGCTATGCACCGAATAAGCAGTAACGTCTCATTGAGACGGGTGACATCGGTTCCAGCTTGAATCTGAACCTCCTAGTATACAGGAAATGTTGTTCACTTTCTCTTATATAGATCCATTCCAGTCACAAGGATGACCTTGCATGTGGAGTAACTATCAAAATAATAAGAATCATGTTTAAATAGTACTGCTATTACTACTGCTGTAGGACAAGGTGAAGTGTCTTTGATAAATGCAGACAGTTGTGAGGTAATGGGATGGAGGGATAACAGGATAGTGAGGAACTGGTTGCTGTTTAACTGCAAAATGTATTTTACTAGACAATACAACACCAATCAGTCTTTAAAATGAAAGCCCTAGTTTCCTCTCTGACTGATTAAGATTCTTCAGAGTTTTTCACTCATCCAGTTGGATGCCCCTTTATTTCATGGTTTCATAAAGAATAATTAACCTGTCCTTATCAGATTAGTACAGTGTTTGCACTTTGGTTGCCCATGACAACCAGAAAACAGGCTTGGCTGTTACTAGGAAAGATGCAGTAAATCCTTCTCAAACATATTTTCCTTGACTCAGTGGCTGCAGGGCTTGAACGGACTTTGTGAGTTTCTGTAAGCAGTAACCATCGATGATGTGTGGCCCTGTCACCTAGAGCCACCCAGCTCATCATTTTCCACTTGTACAGCGTTCTGGTGTTTTAAAATGTAGAAGCTGCTCTGTGAACAATTTGTGTATTTTACTTCTTCCGTTCTAAATTCTAAAATCTGTAGAATTTAACCTCATTTTGAAAATGGACTGGGGTAACTTCAACCACAAAAATAACACAGGGGATAAGAGAGTAACAGTTGCAGCTCCGATGCTGTGAGGTTCCAGCATAGTGATGCTGTTGGACTCGGGTAGATTGTAGAAATACATCATCTCACAGTGACAATGTGCTTCCTTCTCTCACAGGCTCTGTGTTTCAACACAACGTCTCATGTCCACTCAGATCTACAGAAGTTTATTTCCGATATTAACAAACCTGATACCCCTTACCTGCTGAAACTTGCCAACCGCCTCTATGGTGAAAAGACCTTCAGCTTCCTGCAGGTGAGTCACAGTCAATATGTTTATGTCATTTTCATACATCCTCATGTTTTCCCTACAGCCAAACTGCCAACTGCTAGAGAACTTAGAAATGTTATAAAAAAGTGGCAGTAAAGTTCAAATTTAAGTTTTATGAATCAGAGCAACTTAAAATGGCATTCTGAACTGTCACAGGAGTTTTTGGACTCTACACAGAAGTTCTACAAAGCAGACTTGATGTCAGTGGACTTTGTAGGAGCCTCAGAGGAATCCAGGGGCCAGATCAACCAATGGGTGGAGGACCAGACCAATGGTGAGACCACTTGTGTAAATCTGGGTTTTGATTTTACTTGAATGATGTGCCACTACTGCCCAACCAAAGTTCTTAAAAGCTGAATTAAATTAATCTTTTAAAATCTTATTTCCAAAATCTGGCATCAACCAGTACTTTTATTTTTGTAGGTAAAATTAAAGAACTTTTGAAACCAGGATCTGTCAACTCCATGACAAGAATGGCTCTCGTTAATGCCATCTATTTCAAGGGAGACTGGTTGAAAAAGTTTGATGCAGACAACACAAAGGAAATGCCCTTCAAAATCAATCAGGTAAGATCATAGTTCCTAATGGTGCTACTTAGTGGACTTTTAAAATGCATCATTTGAGAAAATGTTATGGTGTGTATATTGGGTCTAACTTTCTTTGCTTGTTTTGTTGCCAGAATAAGACCAAGACAGTGCAGATGATGTACCAGAAGGAGAAGTTCCCCTTCAACTACATCTCAGAGTATGAGCTTCAGGTTCTTGAGCTGCCATACAAGGGCGAGGAGCTGAGCATGTTCATCCTGCTGCCCCAAGAGGCGAAAAATGGCTCCAACCCCCTGCAAAAGGTGACCCCATCTTATAGTCACATGACATCATCATTGGTGATGAATTGTCAGACTCACTTCATCAGAAACTTCAACCAGTGCTTAGAAAACAGGAACATATGCAACAAAGCAGCTTTCTGCTGCTAATGGCATGAGTAATGAACAGTCTGTAGGATAACAACAAAAATACTAAGAACAGCTTTACAAAGTAACCTTTTAAAAGCATTCATGTTTAAATTCATATGACCTTTATTGGTCACCTTCTATAAGCCTGTGGTTCCCAGCTCAGTCCTCAGGTCCTGTCTCCAGCCATTCCATACAGTACAGTGCAGAGGTCTTAGGCAGCCAAAAATAATTATATTTAAATGATCTTTATGATGGTGTAAAACTATGATACTATGCCTGTCAAAGTGTGTTCAAAAACCTCTGCTAAAATCACCACATTATTTCCAGCAACCATACAATACAGCCAATATTTTTTTGACTCTACCTCTGGCACACCTCGTACAGCAAATCAATATCTCATTAACTTTTTTAACAAATTCAGTTAATTTATTAAGTCAGCTGGTGATGAAATTTCATAAATACACGGAGTGGCTGAGGTGGCCCTGAGGAGAGGTTTGGGAATGCAAAGCAGTGCTTATCTAGCTATCCAACAAGATATCAGTAACTTTTTGGAGAACAGCAGACATTTTTACTAGTTTTTATTGCATTACTCTTAATTTGCATGTTCTAATGCTTAATGATATCTTTTGTTCTGACCAAAACTCCACTTACTACCCAGATATATAGTTTTAAACATTTCTTTTGACTGCCTAGGACTTTTGCACAGTACAGTACAATTACACCACCTGTCCACCGGGTTCTGCCGGTCAGATAATTATCGAAAACTTAATTATCTGTCTCACAGTTACCTTGGACTAGGGAAGTATCGTAGAAATTAGTTTCAGGTGCTCAAGACTATGGTGAGGCTGACCAGAGAACATTAACCAGGTTTTGGGAGAATCCAGGCTGGCTTATGGGTCAGGGTAGAAATTCATTTCACTACCTAAGACACTGGATCGTACCAAGAACCAAAAATTAAAAATCATTTGCAAACTGCCAGGATAAATGAAATTCAGTGGTTGTTTTTCCTATTTGTTGCTAATATGGGTTAATTCCCTGCACATTAAAGCTGGAGAAAGAGCTGACGCTGGAGAAGATAAATGAATGGACAGAAAGGAAGAACATGGACACTGGGACGGACATCTACGTCCACCTGCCCAAGTTCAAGCTGGAAGACGACTATGAGATGAAGGCACCCCTGACCCGTCTGGGCATGACGGATGTGTTCAATGTAGCCCTGGCCGATCTCTCGGGGATGAATGGGAGTGGCAGCCTCTTCCTCTCTACCGTTGTCCACAAATCGTTCATCGAGGTGAACGAGGAGGGTACAGAGGCAGCGGCAGCCACCGCCGGTATTGTGGCCTTCGCCATGTTCAGAGAAGAGTATTTCGTTGCTGATCACCCCTTCCTGTTCTTCATCAGACACAAGAAATCCAAGACCATCCTCTTCTTTGGCCGATTTTCCTCACCGTGAATGAGCATCTGATATCTGCCTATGGGCTTTATAGTGTCTGTTAATTATTGACAGAATACCTCCCTATAATTTGTAGATTTAGAACACACAAACACATACTTTATCCCATTATGAGTTAATTTTTGTTAGATTAAAAGCAATCAAGATGTCAGCTGTTGCTTTGTACTGTAGAGGAGTAATGGTGGAAGAAACTTCTTGTGGTTGATATCTTTCTGTAAAGTAAAACTCTGGGTGTGCAAAATCTTCAGATTTATAAAATGAAACTAATTTTGTTGAGCCGGATACCTATTCCTAGTCATTGTGTTTACTACTCTGTACTATCTTTTCTTAAAACTATCAAAATATATGTTTCTTACATTGATATGCTTTGATGTCACTGATGTGTTCTTCAGAAATGCTATGTCAGTATGGTTCTGTTGATGTATTTAAATACACCACATAGAAATACATATTAAGGATCCACATACATGTAGTGAAGTCTCTCTTTAAACACACGTAGTCTATTATATGTAAGTGAGGAGGCTGGGCAGCAGTCCTGTTAATTCAGTGTGCTAATGTGGATACGTCTCAGAGTTTCTCTATTTTTCATTCGTCAAATAAAATTTTTCCCTTCGGTGTCTTAGAAAACTATGGTGTTACATACACCCTTTTGTACACTAGAGGGAAACCTTGTTCTGAAATAACTGAAATCTGTGCTGAATTTAACCCAGAAAAAATTATATGCAATCACCTTTATTGACTCTTCCTAACAGTAGTTGTCACTGACATTTTCTCCTTACCGGGTGATATAGAATCTGATAGGTACGACTAAATTGTTGCAAAAAAGAGCGAAATGAGTCAATTTTACCCGTAATTTTCTGTACCTTCGGACACTTGACAAATATAAATCCACTACATAAACTTAAGTCATTGTTGTTTTTTCGTCGCTTCTTATAACTTTATTAATATCTGATTCTTTTCCTTAGACTGATATCACACGCAAAAACGTAGACAATGATGTAATTGCATATTAAATCCGCCAGGTGTCACCCTACAATTTTTCCTGTAAATATCAGTGCGCACTGGTCTGGATTAAACCATCGAAACAGGACACGAAGAATAATATATATTACATAAACGCAACCCCGAACGAAACACCAACTTAACCAGTATTGATATGAACAAAATTATAAATATAGTTGTTTGTATTGCCATTAAATATCTTTAAATATTTTGAATTTTGTTATTTTGTTTGGAATAAGTACGTGGCACCCCTCTGATATGCTGACAATAGTACTGCCCTATGTCATGGTTTCTAATTGATCGTAAACTGCGTTACTGGAAGCCTGAAATTGTCATTTCAAAAGATATTGACCGAATCTCGTACGTTCAGATGAGCTTTCGAAAAATCCTGCTTTCAAAGTTTTGCCTGCTACGCTCTCACTAACCGTTTACAAAGGAGTGACGACGATTAGCAGAGGAAGATGGCCGGGGGTGGCATGGCCCAGAAGACGTGGGAGCTCTCCAACAGCATGCAGGAAGTTCAGAGTATAGACGAGATTTACAAATATGACAAGAAGCAGCAGCAGGAGATCCTGGCCGCTAAACCGTGGACTAAAGAGTGAGTTTGGGCTGCCCACTTTTTAGGGACATAAACAGGGACAGACGGGCCAATGAGTCGCACCTGGGTTGGCATGTAGTTGTGGGCCGGCTTCCTCTTTAAAAGCCCCACACACAAGCTTTGATAGTGGATCCATGCCCCCATCTGATATAAAGTAGCTGGTCAACTAGTTGTCTACTAGTTAGGAACCTTCTAGAATTATTGAATATAGTATAAGGCAGAAAACAAGTAAAAATTGTACAGTGGTCAGTGAGAGGACGTGCCTAGATAAAGGAGTTTGTTTACCAAAAAATGATGATCGTCGAAGTCATTCTGCATTTGCACAAGTTTTCTTCTTTAGTGGTGTAAATTCGGGGTGTGAGGTATACGATGCATAACTATGTGTATATGGATGGGTCTTTTTTTTGCATTTTTGCACACCAGCCATCATTATTTCAAGTACTGCAAGATCTCTGCCCTGGCCCTGCTAAAGATGGTGATGCACGCCCGGTCCGGAGGCAACCTGGAGGTGATGGGACTGATGCTGGGGAAGGTGGACGGCGAAACCATGATCATCATGGACAGCTTCGCCCTGCCCGTGGAGGGCACCGAGACCCGGGTCAACGCGCAAGCGGCCGCTTATGAATACATGGCGGCGTACATAGAGAATGCCAAGCAGGTCGCGGCCCATCTCGTTGCTTGTGTACTGTAAATGTATTGCGATTTATGTGGTAAACTGTGTTTACAGCTCACGCCTTTTGAACCCTGTGTTCCAGAATAGTTTTGCAAATCGCAGCGGCATGTTTTCGACACTGTAGTTCAGTTTTTATGCATGCAGTACAGATAGCATAACTTTAAATTTGCTCGCATGCACAAAAGCTTGTTTTTACTTTAATTTGCATGTAATGTATTCATTAATTTTATACGAAACGCAAGGACAACAGATTTCCTAAATCTCGCTCTTTTCTCCGTTCTTCGGTGTTAGGTTGGGCGTCTGGAAAATGCCATCGGCTGGTACCACAGTCACCCAGGCTACGGCTGCTGGCTCTCCGGCATCGATGTCAGCACGCAAATGCTCAACCAGCAGTTCCAGGAGCCCTTTGTGGCGGTTGTAGTAAGTACCGCCAAATGCCGAATAAACATCCTTAAACGTTTTTGTTACCCGCTTTCCACATTTATTGTGAGTCGTGTTTAACTTGCCATTAACTGACACATCGATTTATTTAAAATGTGTAAAATGGTTACATCATACCGAAACTCTTCTAAAAGAAATATTTGCCTAGTATAATTTTGTATTGCCTTTTCTGTTGCGATCCTTTCAGATTGACCCAACTCGAACCATATCTGCAGGTAAAGTCAATCTTGGAGCCTTTAGAACATACCCAAAGGTAAGACATCATTTATTTATTTTATTTTTTTCCAACACAAAATACAGCTTGACCGATATGTTGAAATATTTTCGGTAGACACTATACCATTAGCAGTTATGTTTACTGGTATTTGTCGGCCCCTTTTCTTAGTAATTTCGTACTCTGTTGATCTTGTCCATGTTAATACATAGTGCTCAGCATAAATGAGTACACCCCCCTTGAAAAGTAAGATTTTAATCAATAGCTCAATGACCATAAGAACAGTTTCCAAAATTTTGACAAGACTGAGTTTTATAGAACATTTGCTTAACTCATGAACAAGAAGGTAAGGTAATATAACATAGATTACAAAATCTTCAGTTTTACTCAAATCAGGTGATCCAAACATGAATACACCCCACAACAAAAATTGCTACATCTAGTATTTTGTATGACCTCCATGATTTTTAAGGACAGCACCAAGTCTTCTAGGCATGGAATGAACAAGTTGGCGACATATTGCAACATCTATCTTTTTCCATTCTTCAAGAATGATGTCTTTTAGAGCTTGGACGTTGGATGGAGAGTGATGCTCAACTTGTCTCTTCAGAATTCCCCATAGGTGTTCATTTGGGTTCAGACCAGGAGACATACTTGGCCACTGAAACATTTTCACCCTGTTCTTCTTTATAAATGCAACAGTGGCCTTCGATGTGTATTTTGAATCATTGTCAAGTTGGAAAATTGTACGACGACCAAGGGCACAGAGTGACGGTAGCATCTTCTCTTGCAGTATAGAGCAGCACATCTGTGAATTCATGATACCGTCTATGAAATGCAGCTCCCTGACACCAGCAGCACTCATGCAGCCCCACATAAGGACACTGTCACCACCATGTTTCACTGTAGGCACCATGCATTTTTCTTTGTACTCCTCACCTTTACAATGTCATACAGTTTTGGAGTCATCAGTTCCAAAAACATTTATCTTGGTCTCATCACCCCAGTGTATAGAGTCCCAGTAGTCTTCATCTTTTTCAGCATGGACCCTGGCAAATTCTAGATGGGCTTTTTTGTGCATGGGCTTTAGGAGAGGCTTCCTTTGTGGAGGACACCCATGCATGCCATTCCTCTGCAGTATACGCCGTATTGTGTCACGGGAAAAGTCATCCCCAGTTTGGCTTTCTACTTCTTTAGCTAACTGCAATGAACTTGCATGGTGATTTTTCTTCAACCCTTTTCATCAGAAGACACTCCTGGTGTTAACTTCCATGGACAGCCTGGACATCTCTGTGAGATGGTTGCAGTTCTATCTTTCTTAAACTTTTGTATCACTTTTTGCTACAGTATTTTGACTGATAAGTAAAGCTTTGCTGATCTTCTTGTAGCCTTAACCTTTCTTGTGTAAAGAAATTATTTCCTTTCTCAGGTCTTGTGACTTTTCTGTTCCATGTGGTGCCATTGCTGACAGCATGGAATGGGAAGGGGTTTCTTTGTTAAGTAATGCCCTTTTATAGTCAAAATGCCTGTAATGAATAATTAGACTCACCTGTGGTTGATATCGTGTTAATTAGAATTTTGTACTCTAAAATTTAGCTTTGCTCATAAGACTTTCAATGGGTTGTACTCATTTTTGCAACATGGTCTTGGATGAATTTGTTGGGACATTTTACTTTTTAGTGTAAGCAAATTAAGACATCTTGTTTGCAATCAATGGCCCACATTTTTAGGAGTATTTTGTAGTGCAGGATCCCATAGAAAATGTTGATTCAGAAAGGAAACTAGATGTTTTTTGACATCTGTTGGGGGGTACTCATTTATGCTTTATGCTGAGCACTGTGTGTGTGTGTGTGTGTGTATATATACATATGTATATAGCAATATATATGTATATTAATTTCACCAAAGAATCAAAATAACACGGGTGTGCTGGGGTGACTGTTTCCCGTAACACAATACGGCGTACACTGCAGAGGAATGGCATGCATGGGTGTGCTGAAAAAAGTGTAGAAACGGAATAGTATTACTGAGCTTGTTCTCCATGGTACATTTCTGACCATATATTGTAGGAACAAACTCTGTTTCAGCTTTCATATGATGCTATGTTTGAATGTCTCTGCTTTCCTCATAGGGCTACAAACCCCCAGATGAAGGGCCCTCGGAGTACCAGACCATCCCTCTGAATAAAATTGAAGACTTTGGTGTGCACTGCAAACAGTAAGCACCCAGCACAGCCCCTATTCGCCCCATAATTGTTTGGTTAAAAATAAATGTGTGAATGCCATGGAATGGCGGCATTTTGCCATAATGGATTCCAAATGGCTGCATAATGCTATGACCTAAATATGATAGTCATAAAGACGTAGAGCATTTATGGAAAAATGGCTCTGAAATAAGTCATGCTGTAGTTGATAGATAGAGAGGTTAGAGTGGCTGATTTTATTGTACATAATCCAGCTAGAGGATAAAGTCATAGAGGCATATTTTGTGTAAATGCAGTTTTTATGTTTAGGTACTATGCCCTGGAAGTGACTTATTTTAAGTCCTCCCTTGATCGCAAGTTGCTTGAGCTGCTTTGGAACAAATACTGGGTGAACACTCTGAGCTCGTCCAGTCTGTTGACGGTGAGTGCAAGCAAGTGGCCGCGACACTCCCAACGACGCAGAGGTCGGTTTGGACCATACCTGCTTCAGTTTTTGCCATCTGGTCTTTAACCAATTATATGGCAACTTTTTTGGATGCACAAAAAATTTTAGCAAAATGTTTACTTTTAGACAGATGGACCAAAAGATGTTTTCATTATGTCCATGTACTGTTGGTATTTTGAGAGAGTTGTTTCATCATGTATAAGGTGAAAAATAAAGGAGCTTTAATATTCTTGATCTCTTAGGCTTCTTATAACTGGTTCTGAATGTGCTGCACTATCCAAAGAGCATCATGCATTTGGACTGATTAATTAGTGGTTTAAAAAGATCCATGCAACAGTTTTTTTTTATGATCATTTTATGTATTTCATTTTTTCTTTAACACTGTGTGATGTTTGTACTATGAGAGCATGCCATCTCTTTTCATTGAGCTTGTGCACAGTGACAGTAATCTTGACTTTGACGTGATGTCATTCATATCGGTGGAAGACATCACCTCACCTTTAGCTAACAGTCAGGAGCTGAGTTATGTAATGCATGCTAGTCGACCCCAGACTGAGTTTACTATGGCAATAATGAATGTGGTCTCATGACTCAGTGTGACACACCTTTCAGAACTCAGACTACACCACCGGGCAGGTGTTCGACCTGTCCGAGAAGCTTGAACAGTCAGAGGCCCAGCTGGGGAGGGGGAGCTTCATGCTGGGCTTGGACACGCATGACCGCAAGTCTGAGGACAAGCTAGCCAAAGCCACGCGGGACAGGTATTTTCCTTACTTGCATTGTACTGTCCTGAGATCTGACCACTGCATTAATGGTTGTTTGACGCCATTCCATACTATTGTTTCAAGAGAGATTCCAGAGTTTGTCATGTGCATGGTAAACAGTCAGTTCCACTATGCAATGAAAATCTTACTTTGCCATTCCTGCCATCCATAAACACAAATGCAGATCACAAATGCAAATTAAGGTGCTTACATTAAGACAATAAATGTAATTGTTTTTATAACAATAAATACATAGAGATGGTGCAATGTAACATTTTTGAGATTTGACTTGTTTTTACCGGAAATTTAACACTCTCTCATATTGGGCACTTCTCAGCTGCAAGACGACCATAGAAGCCATCCACGGGTTGATGTCCCAAGTTATTAAAGACAAGCTCTTCAATCAAATCAATACCTCTGCCAATTAGGCTGGTGGAAGGGCAATGGCCTTTTTCCACAACTCCATCTTGTTTTATCACAGCGATCCTACTGTGTGGGTAGTGGGGCTCCAATTACTGTCTACCGTTCATCTAAGGCTGCGTTTTGAAATTTATTTGGTTTGTTTCTGCCATTGCCTGTCATTTCTGTACATGTTCAATAAACAGATTTTTGACAGACCTTTTTTGACAATTGGATTAACGTGTAGCTACTAGTGGGAATGTATATATTATGATGACTAACTTGTGAATTTGTTTAATGACTAGGTTTTTAGTTTGCATATGTACAGTACTTTCAAGACAATTGAGATGAACAAGTCCGTTAAAAAGGGTAATAAATCATTAGTTTTTTTGTAGTTTTAGCATAAAATGTACTGCTTTTTGTCAAACTATTATTGACTAAGCAAGAAAAAAAAATGGATGACCTTATTTTAGGTTTCTTACAGTAAGTCTATTGAAATGCTTAATTTTATTTAGAATCCTTATGCTATAAGCTAAGCCAGATACTTTACAAGGGGGAGAGTCTCAGAATTAATTTTAAAGCATTTCTTGAAAGCTACCGGCTATTTTCCAAATGCATTGGGTGGCCCATAGTGTAACTAATGTATTTTCTTCTTCGATGAATGGCAAATCTGATGTCTTTCTGGGTTCAAAGTAAACCTGCACTATGACATTTAAATCAACAGGGATCATACGAGCTATCGCTCACATGCAGACGCCTTACAACACAACAGTAACAGGGATGGTGGTTTTATTTATTTTTTAACTCTTGAAAAATAGCAGGTCTGTCAGTTGCTCATTTTTGGTTCTGGCTAATCACAGTGTTACATAATGGAATTAATATGATCAACACACTGGTCCAAAGATAAACAGTGACCCCAGTCAGGGAAGACTCAGGGTGGTGTCTTCATTAGTTACACAGCCTGTAACGATCAGGGTTTGTCAGTCTTAACTGTGCCGGTGACGTAGTGCAGGAGCTGGACAAACTCTGGTCCATTCAGTCCTTATGTCTGTCTGTTCTTCATCACAGAGGACTTAGAAGGGGGTCTGTGTACTTTTATGCAGTGGGGAGTGGTACTATGTAAGTTTTGTTTATTTTTAAGATGGAAAAATGGTATGTTTTGTTTCATGATTTTGTATTTCTGAATCAATTTATTGAATGATATTTGCAGTAGACCTACAACTGAATATTGGACTCCTGACATTGGAGAAAGAGTATGTAGTTTTTAAGCAGCATAAGGTATTTTACTGCTTAAATTGATAAGTATGTAAATAGATGAGATTTGTAAGATTTATTTTACTTGTAAAAAATCTATACAGTGAACAATTTCTAAAGCAGGAAAAATGGAAAATTCAGTGATGACACTGAAGTGAATATTAAGTTGAAAGTAATTAACCTTTAAATATAATTTATTTAAATGTATATGAAACACATTTCGGTGTGAACCCATTTTCCCTTTCTGATAAATCTCTTTAAAATCATCTTAACGTTGTAACATCAGCACATTTCCTTGCATTTTCCTCAAGATCTCATGAAATAATGTCATAAGCTTAATCAGTATTAACTGGTACAACTGCAAGATTATCATGTATACTATTGGCATGCAGATTAAATAAATGCATAAAATAAACATCAATGCAAAGGTATTCAGTCAACGAAGCACAAAATGAATCACTATTTCATATCACCCAATTCCATATTTACTTTGTGAATTTATTACAAGACGTGTTTCACAAAATAAGCCAGTAGTTTTAAATTGCGGAATTCCACTTCATTAACTAGATGTATAAGAAACATTTTAGAATAATAAATAGACTCCACAGCTCTAATAAAAGGGTAAAGACCTTGCAGTGCAGAGATAAGCATGACCCCTGATGAATGACTATTTATCTCAAGCTTGGCCTCTGAAACCAAAGTGCTACAAAATAACTGCTTTCTTAAGGGTATCTGGTAGCATTCGTGTTTACTTTGGCTATCAAAATAATGTAAACAAGCACGGCTGTGGCAGGCTAACACATGGTTTGTACCCTGGAGAGGTGGTGTCAGCGCAGTGTTTCCCCTCCACTTGGGCACAAGGGCGGCCAAGTCACTCGTGGCAAGTTTTGCCGTTATATAATAATGCGCTAGGTCTATAGAGCTGTATGGGCAACATCTCCATCCAGCATGTGATTATGAAGAATGAACCAGCTGTTTGTTTTGAAGAACAATGCATATTATTACTGACAGGGAATTCTGCCTTGGGAGACCAGCTATACTCTATGTTTTAACTCGATATTCTAAGTCTAACGTGCTTGTATGCAGCCATTGCTTTTATGACGAAAATGTATTTTCCTATTTCTTTTCTTTAACATTAGCATGTCAGTTGAGAACAGGGCTAGCTCAGTCAAGAATGGGAATATTCAGTTTTATAACAAACAACTATATTACTATCTAGGACTATAGTGTAACTGAACTCATTAATGTGACATTGTTTCAACCAAGTATATAAATAACATTAAAAGCAAAAGTGTATCATTTATATAGTTGGAATCCAATTTTTGCTAATAAACCATTTAAATCAGCAATGTGTTTGACTGTAACCTACTTTAGCAGCCCTACCCCAATAATCAATCTAATCCAAATTCTGTCAAATTAGACAATTAACATTTTACATTATATCCAATAAAAGACAAATACTTACAAAACAGGTTTATAATGCCTAACGTATATCATTCAACCAATGATTAATGTTCATTAGCAACCCAGTCCAAGACTTTACCACAGTCCTGACCAAGGAATTCTTATTTGGCTTCCAAAAAATTGTAGGTTGTTGTTAATTATTTGATTCTACTACACATCCTATGCTTAAAAACTATTAATTTTAACTTAGGCCTATTCTTAAAATTAATTTCCTCATGAAAGATGGTTTAGTGTAATGATTTAACGCTTAACAGGCTGGTATAGTGATATCAGAAAAATATACAAGAACATATGGGGAAAAAATACCGCAAAGATCCGAGTGCAATGAGCATAGCTAATTTATTTCTGCCAGACCAGTGTAATCCATCTAGCGTCCCCTTTGTGAATTCCACTATTTGTTCTAGATCCAGTTACCTTTGGGCCTTTGCTTAGGCGAAATGACATTACTTTACAAGAAAGGACATTAATTAACATTTTATGCTACAGTGTTCTGTATAATGAAAAGCAGTTCTAAGGTTTTGGCCATTTTTAACCGTCATATTTGAAAATATTTATTTTTTTGTAGGCCTTTACTATATGCAATACAGAATTGACCCCTTGCATTAGATTACAAAAAAAACGCCAGCTGTTACTAATGAGTAATATTAACAATCAATCTTTTCTCCGGGTTTCAAGGAAACTACGTTACTGCCGGTAATTTAATAATAGCTTTAGGCCTACTATTTAGCTGACGAAACACACGTTTTCAACGATTGTTCTGTTTATTAAAATCTATCACAACCAACGTGTACCAAACCTTATTCTCCAATTTCAGTTTAGAAAAATAAAACGTACAGGCCCTTATGTGCAAAATCCGGAGTTTAGAAGTCACATTTATTCCGATGCTAAGTTGTACTTTCATGTAGGCAAAACAAATGAAATGTTTAAACAACATTATGAAAAACGCACATTCTAAAAATATTAAAGTCCCAACAGTGTGTATAAATGTAATACATATAATAAACACATTACAGCTGCTAAACGGTCGATAACACATCTATCTATGCAGAGAATTATGCAGAGAACGAAGTAATGCTGTTGCACAATTGTACAATTGTAAATTCAGTACCAAGATAGATTCATTTATTGAGTTACACACCAGTGTTATTCCTGTAAAATGAGACGTACCGTGTCAATGCTTTTAAATAAAATGCAGATAAATAATGTCAATAAGCGCAAACACAAAACCCCGCATGCGTCCCGTTACCATAACAACCGGCCCTCCCGGGCTAAACAAAGGCGTTCGGACTCGGAGTTTAAAGCCTCTACTTTTAAACAAGAAAACAAAACAAAAAACATGCAATAGTCTGGGCTTATACACAGTTGGGACATAAGAGGTAGGGTATTATTACGCTGCTGATATTTAAATGTTTAGAAGTATAGTGTGTTTTTGATGTTCAATTTCTCTGGGTTCGGTAGTTTTCGAGTTCAGTTAGTTTTAACCGTTTGCCAGCTCAGTCCTATAAAACATTTTAATCGCAATAAACTGTCATATTTATACAAATATATGGCACTGTACCCCGTAATTTACTAGCGTCGAATCCAGGATGTACCGCTGCTTTGCACATTCCGCAACTCTGGCAAAGAGAAGTAGTTAGAATATGGATGCAGCTATATAAGAAAGCAATAGTATTAAAAGTGTTGGTTATGAGGCATCCTGGCAGCTATGGAACTATTTATTAACAAGTAAATCTGCCACAAAATAAATAGTTAAACTTGGTTGGTGTGGGTGGAAGGACTGATCGTTAAAAGTTTTGTGAAATTGTGTTAATGGGATTTTTTTCTCTTGCAGATTTTTATTATTATTGGCCAGTTAAATTATAGCCACAGTGTTAGTTAGAGATTTCTAATTCTGAAACGTAAGCTCACCATAAGCAGTCATGGTCTGCCTGAATGTGGACCTGATTGCCAAATCCCACGCACGCCTGAAAAACGGAAGAGGCATGTCTCTTTCAGAGTATCTAAAGAAACTCACCCACCTGAATTTTTCCAACAAAAATATTGAAGATATTGTAAGTATGAAACCTCACTGGCTCTTGTTAATGTTATGTAGGAAAATATACAAGATACACGAGAATTACAGATTCTTTTGGGCCAGTTTTTCCAGCGTCTCACTTGCTTTACATTGCGTTCGTGTGATTAAGGTGACTCAGTATTACAATGGGAAGCATTATCACCTCAGACTTACCTAGCTGTGCATGTGAATCTGGCCAAAGCTCCGGCTGGAAAATTACTGTATATTGCCTTTAATGAGTGTGTGGACATGTCCTGTGATAGTCTGACATTCTGCCCTGGGTGTACCTGGGTGTTTGGCCCTTGCTGCTTGAATGTACTCATTTGTAAACTTATTGAAACACTTCACAATTTAGTTGTTGTATTTGGTATTCCTGCAGGGTGATATTTCAATATGCAGAAATCTCACAGTCCTCTACCTCTATGACAACCAACTGACACAAATCCACAACCTGGACTTTGCCTGTAGTCTCACACACCTGTACATGCAGAACAACAGCATCAAGCGCATCGAGAGACTCTCCTGCCTGCAGAGGCTTGCCAAGCTGTGAGTACGAACGGGGCTGCCTAGCGATGCTGTCAGGATGTGGGGCTGGGTTTGATCGCTAGTGTAACGTCATGTTCATCAAGATGGCCTTCTGCCTTCCAAGTCAAAGTCAAACATCAAAGTATCCTTATTGTCATCTTCAGCTCTATGGTCTATGGGTCATACGTTGAGATGAAATTATGATTTTGTTGATCGTAGTGCAAGAAAACAGAGATAAATAGAACATCAACCAGGCGCACAAAAGACTGTACTTCCTGAGGAAGCTGAGGAAATTTGGTATGCCAACCAAAATCCTAACCAATTTCTACAGGGGTACAGTAGAGAGTGTTATCACCAGTTCTATCACCGTATGGTATGGCAACTGTTCTGTGCAGGAGAGGAAGGCTCTCCAGCGTGTAATTAAAACTGCACAGTACATTTCTGGAACAGCCCAACCCCTCTCTGCAGGACGTCTACAACAGAAGGGTCATCAAGAGGGCCCACAACATCATTAAAGACAATACACACCCCCAACACATCCTGTTCATGCCGCTCCCCTCAGGAAGGCGCTACAGGAGCATAAAGTCACGCACCACAAGACTGACGAAAAGCTTTTTCCCTCAGGCAATCAGACTCTTGAACAATCCTACAAGCTCAAGTTAATCTGACCCCACATTCATATCCAGCCCTTACAGTATATCATTTAACACTGTGCACTTTATCAAGTGATCTTATATTTTTATCATTTTTATAATTTATTCTATTTTTTACATCTTTTTCAAAGGGTGAGCAAGCAAAGTAAGAATTTCATTACATGGTTCTAACATGTACATGTTTTTTGCTGTGTATATGACAATAAACTTCTTAAATCTTATAAAATATGAAAATGAAAGACATCTAAATACGTTAATAACATTAAAGTTATTAAAGATATATATATAGTAATATTATTCTTTAATATTAATCATCTTGTACATACACTGTTCTTCTTGTAATAGCTCTGTTGGATGTTTGATGTTAGCTGTTGTTTGTACCTTAAGCATTAGCAATTCTCATGTATATTCGTGTCTCCTTGGCCTCACAATGGCCATGTAACTATTATATTTGTTGGTGGTCAGCATGTCTCATATAACTTTGATTGCTGGCTGGGGTGTGAACAGTGAACCCCGATAATCTTCTGTGCCATGTGTCTCAGGTACCTGGGAGGCAACAACATCTCTCTGGTGGAGGGGCTGGAGCAGCTGACAGAGCTCAGGGAGCTCCACCTGGAGGGTCAGAGGCTGCCCCCGGGGGAGAAGCTGCTCTTCATGCCCAGAAGCCTGCTGGCCCTCTCGGTAAGGCCTTCATTGGCTGGCACATTATTAAATTATGTAAATTACCTTCATCCCCATGTAGGTTACACTCAACTCACACCTGAAGAGATGGCACTATTACTATTTTTTCTAAAATTAAAGGCCCATACAAAAACATATTTGTACAGATTTACCAACTAGCATAATGGGGGAAAGTTATGTAAATACGACGACAATATGTTTGCTTAATCTGTAATGTATTCTTTAATAAATCAACCAATTAAATTCTGTAGACATATTTAAGACAACATAACTGTGGACATTCCCTGTTAAATGACAAGATAAACAATATAATTTCCGGATTTCAGTTTATTCTGTACATTTGAATGTAGTAACCTGTTTACCCGAAATTTACAAGTGTAAAATAATCTGCATTAATGTTTATTATAAATGACATGCTAAAATGATACTGTAATGTGTTTCAAGTATTTTTTACATTTTTCTCACCAGGAATCATTAAATGTTTTAAACATAAGCAACAACAACATTGATGAAATTCAGGATCTTGCCATCCTTAAGCGGCTGAAACAGCTATTTGCTGCCAATAACCAACTTCAGGATATTGCGGTAAATTTTTAAATTCTCTTGATGACATTTAGAGTTTGTCTTAAAAGTCAAGAATCATATATTTTTTGACAGTAATCCATATGAGCATCAGGGAAGCATACAATTCTAATGATATAGTATTCAAAGTGGATAACATTTAAGATTTACATATCATTATAGTATTATATTTGAACATTGTCTCTAGTAAATATGTCTTTTTCTGTTACATATAGTCTGAAGGTACTGACATGGCAGAGGTGATCTTTTGGTACTATGAAATGTCGTGGATGGTAGATTTGCTTAAAAAAAAATCAGTCCCACTCAGAGTTTAGCTGTCCAGCGTTCATCCAGGGTCAGAATTATTCAGCAAATTATCAGAGTACTCCCCAGGGAAGCCGTTCAATGACATTTTAATTAAGCAAGCCCACATTTTCTGCCCTCTCCTGTGAATTTGTTTCCTTAAAATTACACTTCCAGTAAATCCAGCTATTTTTTGAGTCTAATGAACATTTTCCAGAAATGCATTGTTTTATAACCCTAGCCTTGACAAATGTCTAATATGAAATCCATTCACTAGACTTTTAAATATAAGTGCAATATAAAATATAATATTGGTTATGTTATTCACTCCAGGGTCCTTTCTCCCATCAGGCACTTGGGCCTACTATTGTGTTATATATTCTAATATAATATTATGAATTATTCACATGTATTTTGAATTGTAAAATTTACTTCTAAATGTATGATGAATGTAAAAAGTTTCGTTTTATTACATGTACAGCTTTCTGAACACTGCAGTATTGCGTTTGGCTATTTAGAGGTGCGTGGCACAATTCAGCCCTCCACAGCACATAGTGAAAAATGCAGTTAAAAGCCCTTAATCAGTGACAGAATGCACATAAAGATTATTTATATACAACATGCCCATATTTTAGTGTTTCTTTGCCCAAAGTGTGTGTCTAGCCTAAGTGCCCGTAAGCCCCAAGTTGTGAAATAACGTAAGTTGTGTCCATTTATGTGAAAAAGGTGTGCAGCTACCCAGTTTCTTGAGTTAAGCGCATAGGAGACTCTACCTCAGGATGCTTTCTTGTGAATCAGGAGCTATGATTGTATAAAAGTTTTTAAAACAGTTAAGGACATGTACTAAGGGATCATTAGCTGTGTAACATAAACTGTGTCAGATGAAACTGGGGCAGGTAATTTCTATAAACAGGAGTTACTTTTCAAGTCTAGCAGATATGACCTTTAATTTCTACAACCCTTTGGCTTATTGATTATGCAAATACAGAGGTTGAAGGGATGAGTCTATTTTTAACACCACTTATTCACAATCGAGAAGAGACAATACGAAAGGTTACAATAGATTATGACAGGCCGCCAGCCAAGTGATAAATGGGTATCCCCAGAGTGGCTAAGTGCCACACAGCCAGCTCACATGGACAGAGATCGAAACTGTGCTCCAATGTAGGCCCATATCCCTGCTCACAGAGTGGTGGTTTTGTTGCTGGGAAGTCTTGTTCCAAGTTCCTCAGAGTGATGAGTCTGACACGATCATTTATCAAAGTATAGAAGCATGCCAGTGTGGAGGAGGTCCCCATAGAACTGATTACACTTCAACCGGAACGTGGAAGCTCTCTGGCCGAGACAGGAAGGTGATGACCAATCAGGGGGTGTCCATAGGGTAATCATATTTCCACCCTGAAATAATGTGCTTTTAGATAAACATACCACAATGGGGAACATGGTTGGGGTCACGCACCCAGGGAGCCTAGTTAGCTATATGATACTAGGGATGTTTTCATTAAATAAACAGTAAATAAAGGTAATGTCTACATGTTTACTCATTAATGCTTTAGGCTTTTCTTCCATTCATTTTTCAGTCAGGTTGAAAAATTCAAGGATCTCTCCCCATGTTCCTTGAAATGTATTTCAAGCAGACAAATTATAAAATTAGTTTAAAAATGGATTATATAAAAAGGAGCTCATGTGTGACCTGTGTTGTGTTTCTTGGTTGCAGAGTATATTTTACTTTTGACTAAATATTAGAAATTATCATGATCAGACATGCTCAGATGTACTCCACTGGAAAACAATGGACATGTTTGGAAACATCGAAATACAAATGTCATTTATAAAAAAATGAATGATTTTACGACAATGGTTTATTGATGTCTCTGAACTAAATTATTTATTGTTCTTGTAGACCTGTTTTGCATGCAGTTCAACGTGGAGAAATTTTTTCAGAATTCCAGCTATTTCCTAAAAATAGCTGTAGATTTTTAATTAATCATCTTAAAAGGATTAAATTGCAGTAAATGTTCTTCAAGATTCTGAGTGGCATCTGCATGAATTATGTACCATCTCTCTTACACATTTTCAGGAGCTAGAAGCTGTTTTCAGCCAATGGCCAGAGCTGTGCCGAATGGACCTGAGTGGGAACCCTGTTTGTCAGAAGCCCAAGTACTGGGATACTGTGATAACTGTGTGCAGGAGGCTTGGTGAGCTCGCACATCTGGGCACCAGTCATGTTCTGTAAATTCACACAGTAACACATTTCTTAAAGCCAGCTCAGAACGCACCACTTACACTCCATTCACACTCTGAAATAAGGGTCAAATGATGTATTACAATCCCAAAATATGTAAGATTCACTCTGAAGCCCTGATTTTTGAGTGACAGTAAATTGCTGCCTGCATGATTTCTTTCATGAGGATCTTAGACTATTGTAATGACTGTAACAGCAGTACATTATACATGTAGTCACTGTCAGATTATACTGAGTCAACGATACTGGTACAATATTGAAAAGCTGTTTTGTCTGTATAACACAATAAATAATTCCTTACTGAAATCATTCAGCCTCGTACTGAAGTGCGTTCAAAGTAGTAGTTAATGGTAAGATAATGGATTTTGGAGGTACATTAATTGTACATAAGAACATCTGTAACTGATGATATTTCTTGGCAGAAATTTTATTGATTTAAAACTGCTGTGGTTGTTTTATGTCATTGACCATGATAATCAGAGGAGCTGGATGGGAAGGAAATTAGTGAATTTTCCAGAGAGTTTCTAAAAAATCGGAAAGCGTCAAGAGAGGTGAAGAAGAAAGTCAGAGATGAAAGACTAATGACTGGACCGACAGCCTATCCGTTTCCTGGTAAGGACACCACTGGTTGAAATTTTAAGTGAGTAATGTAGGTCTGTTACACAGCAAAATCGAGGAAGGGATTAATGATATACAAATGTGGGTTTTTAGTATTACTTTATGTGTATATATAAATGTATAATTTATATATTATTATCATTATAGCCATTATTATTATTGTTATTGTTGTTGTTATTTAGTATTCGTGCCAGTAGTAGGCCTAATAGTATGGTTAGTATGGTCTCAATGCTTAAATAATTATATTTGGTTTCAGTTTACTGTACCTATTGTATTGACCACAGTAAACGCGCTTACAGAGTAGCTTAGTATGACTGCACTATCTGTGCGTAATCTGCAGATCGGCGTGTTTGCCCCTAAACGCAGCGTCTGTTTCTGACAGCTCCTCATCCTGGTCATACTGTGTGGAGCTCAATGACACGTCGATCATTGAAGTCTGGACCGGCGGGGTGCAGGTGCATGGTGGTGCAGTCCGGTGCGAAAGCTATTGCCCGTTAATGCCATTATTTGCCAGTTTTACACTGGCACTTCAGTAATCAATCAATCTGTACACGCATTTTTTTTTCATCGACGGAAAAAATGATTTTGTGAAACATATTTTTCCATGAATTTTAAACTTAATCAATGACATGTCTCTTTCTGACCGAAAATAATGCATGAATTAAAAAAAACTAAAGAATTTAGTTGGTGTAAGAAATTTTACTATAAACACATTTCATTCGACTACCTGTTTCCTTGTTTTTAACAAATGCTTTTTATTTATCGAATGCCTCAATGCAAAAACATTATTTTCTTTGCCATGAAAACACACGACCTTCTCTGCTTCCTCCCTGCGATCTGCTTTTAGCACATATTCGCCTTTTCCCCCAGTTTCACCTGTCTTGTGTACCGCTTTTACCAGCTGTCGTAGTACATTAACGCTGCTATAAAACTTGATCATCGGTCACCACCTGTGACATGATCTATGACTTTGCACTGGCCAGTTATATTTTGAATACACTTAATACGTTCATTAAAACTCCATAGTAACCCACTAAATTTTTCCCTTATTTTGGACTAACTCTGGACTGTACCATAAATATCTTACTATACAAAAAGGCCTAATAGTTAGTGACACCAAAGTTATTATACTTCAGTAATGTCAGAATAGAGTGTCAGTTACACAGTCCCAGCTGAAATGGTCATGGGCCTTATTGGTTTAAATTTATGGTTTCATTTACCTGTCCACGTAAATAATATCACTCACATAATTCAACAAAGCAGGTGTATGATTCATCGACGCAAACTAGTGTATAAAGCGGTCAGAAAAATTTACTTAACTCAATTTGTAACTCTGTCTAGATTTACGCATTTTAGCCTGTTGCCCTTATCCCTCATTACTCATCGTAAAACCTTTATTCATTTAGTATGAGTTTGCAAATAGGCAGACTTATCAGGACTTTGACTACCAGTTAATGTTACTTCTTTTAAAACACACATCCCAGTTGCGCATTGCTATTTAGAACAGAAAGGCAAAGAGAAGCACACAGATATTAAGCAGAACTGGGCGGAGGACAATTACAAAATGACTACAGGCTCGAGTGCATCATAATTTACAAATCTGTGAGCAATTATAGGAAGGTATATTTTGCAACTAGCGCATGTGTGCACGCAATATTTTCAGTAACAATTAGTGGGAAGTTTAGCAGTTTACTTAAGTGGGTGTGCGCGTAAATACTTGTGAAAAAATGTTTGAATAACTGTATAAGCGGTTTTTCAAGCTTGCTGTGTTCTGTCAAGCAGACCGCGCACCGTGAAGCTTTCAGCAAATGCAGAGGCGCCGGTTCTTCCCAAATCCTGGGCCACATGGCTCTGTGAAAGCTTTAGCGAAGTTTGGCCAAAATGGATATCGACACTGTTGACAGATCACCGCCTCTGTGCCTGAAGAATATTCACACATTCACGTTTAAATAAGCTTAGTTGTTTTTAGTACACTGCTGATGGTATATATGGATGCACTTGTTTCAGTTTTAGACCTACGACCGGAAAGCGTACTGATAATCAAAATGTTCTCCTGACATACTGGATGTAGACATCTATCCACGTGTATACATTTAAGTCGTATTCAAAATGAATTTAAAATTGTGTTGTTATAATTACCTTCAAGTCAAGCAAGTTACTTTGACGTTATTTAACATTGTTCATATGTGTTTTTGGGGAGTTTTATTTGTGAGTGAAAATTAGTTTCGTTGTACGTGTCAGTGACAATAAAGACATTCTATGAAAGCAAGAACTGTGTTGCAATAACAGCATTTGTAAAAACAGAACACTTCTAATGTAATAACATACAAGACAGTGGTGCTTAACGGTATGAAAAAATATGAGGAAAAGTGTATGAGAGCTTTGTGAATAATTTCGTATAAAATCTACAGAATTACTTGTTACAGTATAATTCCAAAATACCGAATAAAGAAAGCTGCTTACGTGTGGTAGCAGTTTATTTGTCGCATTCCTCTTGTTGAGTATTTCAATTGCCGTAATAAGTAAGCCTGTGTCCATAACATTAAAATCCATAAATAATAACCAAGTGTTTTGACTGCGATTTTTTCTAGCATTTGGTGCGTTATGTATAACTTTATTCAGTCATCTTTGCTCACACTTAACTGTAATACAATAGTAATTCCGTGAATATTATCAATTCATTTATTGTCAAGTTACCTGGAACACCATGGGATAATGTATTTTGCCGACATATAAACATGCCCTTGTCTATTAGCTGTATATAGTGTCGGTTACGGTTTTTTGCACTGTAATACGAGTAATACAATCATAGAAAGGCGCATTATTATGAGAAGCAATACATTTTACGTATGATATTCACTGCGCTCCTAGAGCGGTATTTCAAACCCAAAGCAGTAGGTTTATACGAAACATACAGAATACAGTAATTAGTGTAATACGCTTACCTAGTTTTTCAACTTTGATTCAGAATTTGTGGCCTAGAGCAACGTGATTACTTCATCCTTACAAAAACAATGTTTATTAAGAACAGTCTGTGACGCTCTACGGATAATTCCAGTCGTTAATTTGCAAACATCTCCGTTTGCGGACATGGGAAATCAGAGTGATTAATTTGCAAGTTTCTGAAGTATTTCCTCAAACTAGCCTGTTGATTGCACCGTTTGGTCTTATTTATTGACTGCTTCTATAAATCAAACTCAGATGAAAGAGCAGAAAATACGTGCTACCGACCTCATTTAATTATTTTATCAGAGCTTAATAATGTATATGAAGTTAATCTGAAAATAAATATTTCGAGCAAGAGAGTAAAATAGGTGTATTACATAAAATCAGAAGGAAATGGTGGGCTAATCTGAATTCCGGAAATTACATTTAATTGCCAAAGATCTTAAAAACTTTAAAAAGGATTCCTATGTAGTAGGTGGAAGTTGTTTTTTATTTATTCCGTGGTGCGTATTAAAAGAAGAGAATACGAAAATAAAACATTGCTTCCTCATCGTGATATACAGGTTTCCGTTTTCCAGGAGACAACTATTTTTGTCTCTGGTTGCCAGGGAGTTTAGCGTGTTTGATTAATTATAGCCTACTAGAGTTTTTTGGGTTTTCGTAAAATCGGGGGTTCATGAGGCATCTAAGTTCAGTCAGGTGAGAGCTTCACGTCTCAAGCCCACGAAGCAGCGCACCTTCTTTAACAACATCCACTGGCTTATAGAGGTGGATTACTGTCGTTCAGCGGAGTGAAGAATTCTTCCATCCGAGAGAGACAGCAGTTTGCACCAGTCTGACCACACACATGAAATACAAAAGAGCCCGTTGGCAAAAAAAAAGATAAATGCGGTTGATACAGATGTTTCTACGCATATAACTGTAGATGTTATATCAAGAATTTTCATATTATAAATATAACGTATTACAGCATACGCAATAAGAAAGAATATTCAGTCTGATATTTAAATGTGGCACAACCTAAATTAGAAACAGGATAAGATTAAAAAAATATATTTTTCTGTTTACATTATGTTTCATTGTGGGAATTAAATCAGTAAACATTTTAAAGTTGTATATCTGAACCTGATTAACTGGCATCGCGCCAAAATTACATATTATACCTTAAACATTGACACACTGGGTTCACTGGAAGCAGAACTTAAGTCTTAGTCACAATTAGTAAGAACAGTTATACACGTCCTCCCGCTCATTTGTACTATCCGGTTCCTATGACTGAAAGATATTCAACAGTTATATACGGTGGAAATGTCACGGAGACAATGGACAAGACAACTGCATCCAGTCCAAGCTCAAGTCTGAGTTCCAGGGTGGTCCAAACCGGCAACCTTGGTATCAGAGGACGCCCAGCCGCGGCCAACGCAGCCCGGGAAAGGAGCAGAGTACAGACTCTACGGCACGCTTTTCTGGAGCTTCAGAGGACACTGCCGTCAGTACCACCAGACACCAAACTATCCAAACTGGACGTTTTGATTTTGGCCACCACCTATATCGCTCATCTAACTAGAACTTTGCAAGAAGATGGAATACAAGCGGAAGAAAACATAATACAAACTGAAATGTTAAACGCCATCAAAGGCGAGGGTTATCTGCACCCAGTTAAAGTAAGTATTGAGCGGTATTAATTTATTCGTCCCACGCGTTTTAAACATATACAATGGATATTGCATAATCAAATTATATATATAAAATAATATATGATTATAAATAATAATAAATAATATGATTATCATGTAATTATTAATAATACAAAACATAATACCGAACCAAAACATTTAGCCTATGTATGTCGTTGCGTATAATTTTATTGGAAATATTTTCAAAGCAATTTGTTATGTGTACTGATTTAAAATAGCTATTGAACCCACTTGAAAGTGTCAACTTAGCTTTTTAATATCTTTAAAGTTTCTCCAGTGACCAGTGTCTGTTTCGTAAATATACACACATAGATCATAGTAAATTTTTTTAACCCAGTAATTTTTAAGTTAGAAATTATTTGTCAATTACACTTTTTTATCTCTATCACTAGAACATTATATTGGTTTATACATAATTCGGCGAAATATTGCACCCAAAACCCTGTAGGCCTAACATTTTAACAGTCACAATAGAAATATTTTACACATTGTATGTTAGGCTATATGATTTGTCATATAGTGACACCTTGTCTTTCAGAAATGGCCGATGCGATCCAGATTGTACATTGGGGCTACTGGACAGTTTCTCAACAAGTTCGGTCAAGCGGAGGACTCAACCCATACCCAGCTGCCACCTGCCTCTCGGTCATGAAGTACTTTGCACTTGACCATGCAGTTCTCTTCTCACACATATGATGTTTAAATCTTTCGTTTGTTAGCGAAACGTTGACGTTGTTTTCTGAATTTTAACAAAATGATTATGCATGGCACCTCCCAGTTCAAGTGTTTTGAAATCGCTATATTACGGTTTTCGAAATAACGCCAGCATATGAAAACTGCAGAAATTAACATGGGGATGCATTCTTGTTACAGTTAAGCGCGTCGATACATTTCAATAATATCACGTATGTGAATCGTATAAACCTTTATGAACTGTTTGTATATATTTTCATCTTCTTTTGGTTTCTTTATGTACTGTAACACTAGGTTTTGGGAATTTAACTTTCCAGCGATGACGGGTATGATTATTTCATGTTTGACCCGTCGGTTTTGCACTTTCACTCAAAGCACATTAAAACAGCTCACCTCAGCCATTTGAAATGATCTGTAAAAACATTCCCACTAGGAAACGAAACCATATTTCCATGCTATTTGACATGAATAGTTGCAAACACTGCACATACATTGTTAAGAAACAAAATTACGGGAAAATATCAAAACCTTCAGATTACAAACAAACGAATCTCTGTGTATTCTGTCAAAAACGTATGCCTAATTTTCTGTTACAAAATGACAAACGAATCAACCCTGGTACAGGTTTGTTCTCCAAGGTACAATCAACATTAATGCGCCCCCAATGGTACAAAAATGTTCCTCGTACGACATTTCTGTATTTTAAAAGGTACATTTACCTATAGCTAGGGTACAACTGGCAGACCCTTGAGGGCAACAGCCACAGTAACTGTGACATTGCAGCAAGTAATTGTACCCTCACAGGTATAAATTCGTACTTTTTTTTCCTGACAGTGTATTTCAAGAAAATTCTTTTCTGGTTTACAACCCTTTATTTTTACGTTTTATTTACATTTAACTCGTGATTGAATTACTACACAATTTCGTAAACTGGTCAACTTTTAACTTTAAAACTACTAAAACTAGTTTTGAAAATACAACACCTGTATGTCGACTGAAAAAAAAAACAAATAATGACGAAAATAATTATGTTATAGTATTCACGGATTACGCACACTCAACGACAAAAAATACAAATAAAAAAATCGTTGGCACATTTCATAATTTAAAACATCATGCGCCAATCTATTGGTATAAAAAGTTGCATGTACCTAAAACCCAGCAAACTTAATCGGTTTGAAATCAAAAATATTCTTCAAACACAATCTTGGAACAAATAGACAAACATCTATTTTAATAAACATATACTTTTACAGCCATAACCACCGGTTTCAGGGCAACAGCATATAAAGGTCTGGGCCTTGTCAGCACGAAGTAGGTATTACTTCCACAGTGCCCCGGCAGTGCTCGGTATATACGCAGTAGCCACGCCGTGCGCATGCTCCGGTGTCACTACAAAGAGGATCGACAGCGGGAACGCGCTCTCTTGCGCGTATTTCAGCCTCATGGGAGCGGTGATGGCTGCGGAACGTAGGGCGTTAGAAAGGCCACTTCTTTCAATGTGCGTTGGAAATGCTTGCATCGGTATGTATAATAATAGTAATAATAAAAGTTATAAACGATGACGTATTTGTGATCTTATTTCGGTTTCGTAATAACTAGTTTGCTGTCCATATCCTCATTTCCATTAACATCTCTAGGTCATTAAAGCGTGAATTTAAATGTTTAGTTGCTTAAATGTGTTGGTGGTCGTGACATTCTGTCTTAAAGTATGAAAATAATCTTCCATATCAGTTTATTACTAAATAAAATGGCTGGAGTCACCAATTGTTGTTAACCTCTGGACACTCAAACCACGTGGTAACTATGCTGAAGCACTTGTCTAAAATGATTTGTTGGCAAGCTAACTAGCTATCTCACCTATAGGATATTTAGCCTAACTACTAATGATACAACCAAACGCTTTCTGACGTTTTGGAATTTTATTTTGACGTTTCATCAGTGTTTCATTTGTAAACATGAAGAAAACGGTAACTAGCGCAAAAATACAGCTGTCTGTTAAAAAAAAACAAAATGTTTTCGTATTACGGTAATTGACGTTGCCAGTTTGATTTAATGGCCATTGAACCATTTTGGTACTTAAGTTAACCGTGAGTGGCTCTGATTGGACACAGTGCCACAAGGGAATTGACCTAAGGATCTTACTTTGCGTGTGGGGGGGACTTTGGTCTGCTTTTGGTGAAGGCCCTGACCTTCAGTTGTCTTGGAGTAAAGCTGCTGCCAAGCTGTCCTACGTAAGGCCTCTGACCGGTCATGAGCATGGTTTCATTCTCCCATGGCTTTATTGGCTCTTCCCTCACTACCTTGAGAATTTAAGGGAAACCTAATCAAACTATGGATGCAGGATGTGCAGGTGTGATTCTAGCTTCCTACAAACTGACTGAAAATTTCTTCTGCTATCCACAGTACCAGCCTGGGGGTCCCTGCAATTCCCATTGAACTCTGTGGAACCCTGAATTCCAGATGCTACAGTAGATTGGTAAGTTTTGTAAATGAATGCTAAAGTAACATCTGCCATTGAAAACGGTCAATTTAGTACATGTCCTCAGATGGATGTTCCTGGAACTGTGATGAATTCTTTTTGCCGTTTACCCTTCAGACCAGAATGGGGTGCTGACTTTGATATTTTTCTGAGTTCCCAGTAACACTTCCCTTGTTATAGTATTGAAAATGTAACACGTCTCATGCAAGGATGGTATTTTTTTTTTTTTGTAGGCATGAAAATGATCTGAGAAGATTAAGAGCCAGGTGTTGAAAATGGGCACTGAGTTGGGGGTATGTTCTGCTTACATGGTGGTGCTTTCACTATGGTGGTACTGGATCTATGATGATACTATGTTTTTGCCGTTTACCCGTCAGACCAAATTGGAATGTTGACCTCTAGTATCTGAGAATCCTGATGTTACTGATTTTTGATTGGATGGTGTATATAGCTTTGTCAGTAGCCATAAAACCAAACTGCTGTATCCATTTCCTACAGGATGTTCAGATTAAAGCCCAAGATACTACCGGAAAGTGTGGGAGCGTGAGAAATGTCCACTTAGACCATGGTGAGTTGGACTGGGGATCAGATACAGCATATGGAAAGGGATTCACGGACTGGTCATTTTCTTCTGAAAGGTTTAGCCATTTTTGGGATTGGCTCCAAGCCACCCTGAAACCCAGACCAGTTTCTTAATGGCTGTTTTTGCCTACAGATGTGGAAGTTATCGAGAGGAGAAATGGATTTTTGTTACTTTAAATGGATAGTCTGTTTTAGCTGTTTGCTGAAACTATGAAGAACTTTTGCTGGTTACCTGGTGACTATATCTGGGATGCTGAGATTAGCATTCTAAGTCATCAGCAACAGCTCTACAGTAGCCTAAGGCAGTGGCTTTTTCAGCTATGGCCTGGAAGCACATGGTTTTTGTAAATTCCTTTTAATAAGAAGTTCTGATGCCTATAATGGCCAGAATTACTGTTGCATGTTATGCCGATATTTTGATTTTAGGCGAAACTCCACCTAAACTTTTGAATATTTGGCTACTGAGTGAAGCAGTTCTTTTACTGAAGCTGAAACTGTGCTTTCAGTCAACAAACTAAGGAATTTGAGTAACACCAACATGGTTTAAATCCCAGTAGTGTTAGTTGGTCCCTATAAACAAAATATCTCCTCTTCTAGGATTTCATGGAAGCAAGGTTGTATGAAGACTGCTGGCTCATCTACCAAGAGCTATACAGTGAATGTTCTGTATTCTGGCTGCCATAATAAACCACTTTAAACTTTACTTTTTGTTCCTGTCCTGATTGGTTCCACCTACCAATTTCAGCTTCTTTACAGGTTTTTCAGTGTTGCTCAGATTTTTTTTCCCCCAGATGATTGGAGGAATATTTTGGTGTTTCCTTAGCAGAGGCAATTCCTGTTTCCTTATCTCCCACCTCCTAGCAGCAAGAGGAAGTTACCTGATTAATCTGAACTAAATGAGCTGGGATGGATTGTAAAATGAGAGTAAATTTAACAATGCAGTCTGGCTTACAGTTCAGAAGCCCAGTGGAGACCAACAGCAACCTGGATTTCTACTCTTCAGTGATGTAGTTTACAGCCCCGGGTGCATAGGCGTAGATGAAATGTAGGATCTGCTGGTGCAGCTGATCCAAGGCCACATCCCTCCGGTATAGGGACTCGAGATCATGCAGGTCACAAGGGAACACCGCCTCGGGAGGAATGGTGAGTGCAGAGGCACCTGTAAACTTGCAGGTATATTTATACTATAGCTATTTAATAGAAATAAATTTTTCAGAATTTAACTGCCAGCTTATTTTTATCCTTAATATCAGCAATGGCTCTCAACTAAACCAATTACAAGTGGGCTGAGACACTTTGCACTAATCGGGGTCAAGTCACTGAATAGGCATGAACATAACTGCCACACCCATGTTCTGATGTATAATGAGCAAAGGAATCAGCAACTGGGAGCTGAAAAACTCTCAGAGTGAGATCAGTACTCACCGTACTTCAGGGTGAGCGATGCCTCGCACAGCAGCACTGCAACCACTGCATCTTCCACTGACACCCTGGTCCTCAAACTCAGTTTACAGTGAGCCTCTGCTATGGAGATACTAGCAAACAAAGATGATATGGTGGACTGGGACACACTCAACATCAGGCATATCCAGTGATATAATCTGAGGAAACCAAAGCTTGCAGTGTTTGTGATCCAGCCCTTAACTCATTTAAGTCTGTCTGGACAGAAAATAACTACTGTTAAATCTGACGAATAGCCCATTTTCCAGTGGGCAGCCTATTTTCACCCACGAAACTGAAGAGAGAGAATTTATCTTGAAAATGTTCATTTAAAACTACTAAGACAAAAGCCCCTGTGGCCTCATACCACAATCACTGCAAGTCTGCAAAAAGAAAAAATCTAAAATAATTCAAGCGTTCTACAACTCACAAGCCTGAGTACACTCTGGGTCAAAATGCACCTAAGAACAAACAGTAAAAATACTCCATCTAGTGGTGAAAAATAAACTGCATTAAACGACTTGTAATAGATGTTTGTTTTAGACCGTGCAGTTGCTGAACTTGAAAGACATTCTTCATTAGAGAGATGTCCCCAATTTCAAAACCTATGTCCATGAACATTCCTGTGTTGTACTAGTCTATGATGGGGTTGTGCGTACAGGAGTCTAACGTAGGCAGCTGAGAGTGAGGGGCATGGTCCTGTACTGGAACGCAGCCTGCGGCTAGCTGAATAGTAGCCGTGGATCATCCTTTCCGCTTCGGGGCTGAGCTCCACCTTTAGGTTGCGTGCATGATCCAGGAGCTGGGCAGGGCATTGGTAAACATCATACAACATCCTTTGTTCAGCAAATGCAATTATTCTTCCTCCACTAGTTTAGTGATGGGGCCTGATTGCATTACTGTTTCACATCATTACATTTTATTTTTCTTCCTTGTTTGATTAGCATGGCATACTCTTTTATCCAAACCAAGTCTAATAGTTAAACAATTTACATATTTTACCTTTTTACACAATTTTAATTAATTTAGGCAACATAACAGCAGACCTTTTCCAGTAACCCCTGAAATCTGATGATTTATGTAAAATCTGTTAAGTAAACATGGGCGGAACTTGGCATTTTGACCCATTCCCTGTACTTGACGTACGTCCTGGTAATCCTGCGTAGTGAACTGTATGCAGGTGGGGTACAGGGGGTCTCCTGGTGTGACGGCGTGCCTCAGGGTGTGGACGGTGAGAGGCAGCAGAGCGCGATTGTGGTGACACTGAACCACCAGGCTGAAGGTCTCTGCAAGCTGGGCAGGAACTGACCCCATTTCCTGCCGCGAGATATTCCCTTCAATGGTGACACAGCAATTCATAATTCTATGATGTATGTAAATTTTTGTGGATCACTAAACCCAATTCAGCTGTCAATCACACACAGACAAAACAGCCAAATTTCTCCAGAAGTGATACTGATTGCCTCTCCTTTCTATATAGTCTGCCCAATCATCTCAGCATAGCTATACATATATTAGAAAACTGAGAACATTCTCCTTTTTCTTGGTACACATACAGTATCAGTCAAAATTCTATACCTACCTACTGAAATTCATGTTTTTCAACAAAATAACCTTAAGCACACCTTGAGGTGATTAAGCATTATCTTGTGAACTAGGAAAAAGATTGCGTGACAGATGACCTGGCCCTCACAATTCCCCGGCCTAAACTCTAAAGATGGTTTGGGATGAGTTGAATCGAAAAGAAAGAGCAAGGTAATCAACTTGTGCCCAGAACTAGTGGAAACTCCTTCAGGACTGTTGGAGAGGCATTCCAAGTAGTTACTTCTGAAAGTTGGCTGAAAGAATGCTGTGACTGAAGTAGAATTAGGCTATTTCGAAGAGTCTATAATTCGAGAAAAATGAGATGAACGCTTCTCTTGGTCTTGCAATATTTGATATGGATTCCTTCATTGCCTTGAAGTCTTTCACTGTAAGGTGAATAACGTAGCTAAAACAGAGACAAATGTAATAAAAGCAGGTGGGCCCAGACTTTTAACTGGTACTGTATGAAAAGAGGAAGGGACAACTGTAGTCCACAAAAAAAAAAGGTTCACATGGAGACATTTTACATGAGGTCATGTAACATGCCATCATGAGTAAGCACAACTCCCTTATCAATGATCTACAGTGCCCTAACCACTGAACCCAGAATGACATTGTCTCCCTTCACTGTCCTCTTGGCATGAGTGCCTGTGTCACCCAGTGCCCAGAAGCTACACTGGACAGGGAAGGAAAGCTGTTGATCTGCATCCTCTCCATACTTCTTTGCAGGAAAAAACACATTGGCTGTCCTGGTCTCCAGCACTGAAAGAACAGTCAGTGGCAGAAAAATTAGCAGCAGGAAGCTTAACAGTAGGCTGGCAGTTTAAAAGCTGGGAGCTTAGCGATGGAACACGTCAATCAGAAGGCAGAATATTAGTAGCAGTGGATTGGTGATGGGGAGGTTAATGGTCAAAGGTTCACCTGACTGCAGCACCTCCAATTTATCCTTCCTGTAAGTTGCCAGATCTCCCAGGAGGCAAATACCCCCAGTGGCCAGGAGAGCAGCACCAGCATGAATGTTGGCCGTCCCAGCACCATGTTCATCTCCAGACAGGGTGGCCACCATCTCCCCAGATGCCTGGTGCTGTACTCCCCTACTTGCAAGGGCCAGGCTGTAGGTCATCAACCTTCAGCAACAAACTTTTGTTATCTACCTTTAAAATCAAGTTCATACTTTTAAACCAATTTGGTGATGCTGGTAAGAGCACCTGTCTATGATGAGAGTGTCACTACTCAGAGCCAGAACATCTACGTAATGGAGTGAATCCTGCTCATCCTCTCTCGTTTGCACCAGGCTCAGGAGCAAACCCAGCTTTAGGGTGCTGTAGAGGCCTGGAGGAACCACAGGTGACCCGAACATGCTGGCCGTGACAGCTGTAAACCTCCATGGTGAGCAGGAGGTGACCGTCAACAGAGACTGAAAGTTACTGCTGACAGCTCCGGGACCTGAATGCAGGGGCCAAGGCTGAGCAACCATAACTCACAGCAGCAAATGATAATGCAGACCACCACATCCAAACACCTAATCATAAATTACAAGGGAGAGTTACTTTTTGGCTTCCATGGCTGAACACTGCTGGCCTCTATGCTCCAAGTAACATGCGGCCACTGGTGAACATGTGCTGGAATGCCCACCACTCGATACAGCTTACCAATCTTCATTGAATCGCACAGTTCATCTAAGCATGGGGAATGAAAGCAAACATTCAACATTTTTTTTAAATAACATTTTACAATCTTATTCAATTATAACTTTTCCCCAGTCAACTACCCTTGGCTGATCACACTGGCCTCCTGTTAGCCAAGGAAAGCAGCGGGCAGTTAACATGTGCACCCCTGATTCATGGCCTTGCCCTCTCTTTCACACTGCAACTGAACCAACACTGTTTAGGAGGAACTAAGCCCTGACAGGTTGAGTCACATGACTCTCAACACAGGTAACCAATAAACTCAGTCTCCACCACCATAGACATAATGAATCCCAGGCATTTCCCCTCCCTTTCTCAGAGAAATGAAGCAAATTTGTTCAGTAGGACAGTCTAAACAGAAATAACCATTAAGTAGATTATCTATTCACAAACCTCACACTATTAATTGATTTGAAAAAATATAGACCAGGCAAATGCAGATACTGAACAATAATCATTTCACTAACTATACATAATTTGTTGTAAATAATACATATTATTTCCAGCCATTTTGCATTGCTCAAAATTGTTTTTAATATAATAGGATTTCATATTTAAATGGAAGTTTCTAAATGCCCCTTATTGGTAATTTAGGTGAAATGTTTCTTAAGTAAAAAGACCCAAAACAACTCACCAAAGCATTAAACGGGGCCTACCTCTGAGGAACAAGGTCACAGACTGGTAACGGAGGGAGTGTGGAGGGTGGGTATTCAGGATATCCACAGCTCGCACATCAATCATCTCTACCATCTGCTTATCTGTCATAAAGGCACCATGAGGAATCCCTGGGCAACAATGAAGCTCCACCTTCTTCCCTTTCTTACTCAACTCTTACATTAAACATTAAAAGGTGAGTCTGAAATTTTAAACTCTTTGGTTTCAGGAAAAATAGTATTATACAATAATGTTTCAAAGGATAATCAAACTGGACCAAGTGATACAGAAGAAACCAACCAGAAACTGCTATATGAAAAACCCTCCAGCTCTACTTCAAAGGTTGCCCAGTGGGAGGCCACAGTGATTCTCTCACCCCCCAGCACCCTGGACTTCATATCCTCTCTGAGAGGTGAAGAACACAGCTTGCAGGTGAAGGAGCTCCTCACTGTGGCAGATTCCGTTGCCCCTGGGGTATGCACTCGAATGTGATGGAACCCTGTAATGGGTAGGCAGACCCCAGGACCTTCCTATTAGTTTAGCATATAAGTGGTTTAATGGTTTACTGGTTTCTTTGTATTGTCCACACCCCTACATATGTATAATTTTACTAGCAGTTTAATGGTAATTCTGTGTTATGTATCCACATAATATATGCCACTCTCTTGGTTCCAGAAAAGGCACGTCCTGCTGATACAGAGCCACTGCCCTAGTTTTCCCAGTCCTGTTACTGGGCAAAAGCTGTGCTTCCAATGTGTATCCTGATTCTTGATCCAGCTAACAAAACAGTTCATTTGATGTATCCAGAAAAACACATCCAGCCATATATAAAGTAGGTTACTTAATGGTTCCAAATGTACTAACATGTACACATCATTAAAAAATATATTAAATGACAAATAATTAGTTATGTGTTGGGTATTTTAAAAAGCAAACATGAAAACATTTTCATTTACACCTTGTCATGTGTGTGAATGCAGCTTAAAGAGTCTTTTAATAATCATTCATAAAAAAAAAAATCAAGAAAATTCCAAATCTGGGTCAGAAATAAATCAATAGCTAAGGCAGGACTGCTTAACTAAGATCTCCATGATAAAAACCAGCATGGATGGCACAATGGCTTTTGTTCTCATGTGTTTTTTTCTCAGAAAACCTGAGACAAATTACACACTACAAATAAGATGTGTGACATTGAAGTACAAACATGCCAGGCTTTTAAAGTGTTATTACTTCCATGATTTAGAATCTGAATGCTAATGCTAATAGATACTTTTACAAAGTTGTATACCATTTTTGTTAAATTGTTGACTGAATTGAACATCTGGAGCTCTTGTTAAGGCTCAACATCTGTCAGTGTTTGTGGTATGTGGACACAGTCTATTTATGCTGTGCCCAGAAAAGTGTTTATCTCCACCAGGCAGGATGATAGTGGGCTGGGCAGTAGTTAACAGAGTCTACTGGTTATGTTACAGACCTGGAAGGTGATCAGGCCCTAATGTATCCAGATACATCTGGATAAACAGAACAATCCTGTGCCACTGCTACTGGGCTTCAGTCCAGAAATGAAATGATAGTACAGCATCAGTTCTGGCTGGATTACCTGTGGAGCACGGGCAAGTTCCCTGTGTGCAGAGGAACCGGGCACCCTGGGTGTACTTGGTGACCCGGGTCACGGCTATGACCAGGCCCTCCAGAGCTTGGGGGCGCAGGGGACTGCACACACGTGGAAACTTATGCAGGTCCAGTGAGTAGCCTGGGAGTGGAGGCAGTTGCAAGAGCTTCAGCACCACATTCACCTGATAATAGGACAAACAACATCATGGTCTACACAATTATGGTGTTGTTCCACTTAGAACCAATGCTCTACTACCACATCAACTATAATCAGGAAAAAAAATTTCCATTAATTTCTTTAATTAATATGCCACTGCCTTTCGAACCATGCTTCTTGCACAATTAAATAAATGTAGTTCAAAGAGAAATCATGGACTACAGTACCTGATTTTCTGTATGTATCTTCTCAATGAGTGATAGCGTCTTAATTGACAGGAAACACACCTACATAACAGAAAAAAACTCATAATTAGGTTCGAAATTCTTCAGTGACACAAAAATATGGTTCAGTAATCGTTTCACTTACTGACTGGAACAAGGCTGTGGCTCTGAAAGGATCGTGGAGGACCCAGTCCCCGAGCCGGGCGTCGGTTTCCATTACATCAGAGGGATTCACGGAAATAGAGAACCGGTACACGGCCCCCGTTTGCTGGGGATCTGTACGTAAAGTTTAATACCACATCAAACCAACGAAAATATGCGCAACGCGTGTATCTGAAATAGGGGCGGTTAAAAATACACATTTTTTGAAACAACAGACACGCAAGTAAGTCTTAGTATATATTATGTGAAAAACGCATGTCATAATAAGCACGAAACCCCGAGTAGTCCTAAAATACACCTCATACATAAAGAAACAAATTTACAAAACTTGTACACCTGGCTAGGGTGTTTCAATGGTTACTTATTTTTATAAAATTTGCTCTTCCTACAAGAACTAGTGATGTCAACAAACTTCGGCGACTCTCTTAAACAAACTGCTGGAGTTTCTTATTGCCCGCTTATTCCGGCATAACGCCGCGTAGTTGCTTTCTTGCTCCTTAAACCGATTTTCGGTTTTAAAGCGCCAAACTTTGTTTACGTCACACTGACGGGGCAGAGTGGTGGCTCCAATCGTCACGACTTTAAGCTCAACCAAAAACAGCTCAAACGTCGGGAAAGGAGGCAGCTTGGGTGTCATTGTTGCGGTTGCCGCTCACCCACCGCCCAGGGCTTTACATTCTTCAATGAAGCGTCGCAGCCCACCGCTCTTGTCCAGGTAGAACACGACAGCCTCCTTCATCTCCAGGAGCGCTGCCATTTTCCCGCCGCTTTGGAAGGAAGAGCCGCGCGGCCGCCACGCGCCACGGTAAAGAACTCTTATTGAAAGTGCTTGGATATTTGTAACTAGACGTTTGTAATCCTGGAACATAATGAGAATGCATTGCGATTCATTGTATTTTCCCACGTATTTGGGCACACCAGGGCTGGTTAAAACATGTCAATGGAGCAAACTGTTTTCGAATTTCCAGAGGAGTGAAAAAATGCTGGAATCAAGCATATTTACTTCACTTAGGGTTGTATACTCACACACACACACACACATACACACACACACACTACATGGACAAAAGTATCGGGACACACCTCTCACGTGTTTCATTCAGACTCATTGCCACAGATAAAATCAAGTATCTAGCCATGCAGTCAGGTTTACAAACATTTGTGAAGGGCTTGGTCATTCTGAAAAGCTCAGTGAATTCATGCATAGTACCGTCATAGGTGGACACCTCTGCAAGGCAGTTCCTGAAATTTCTTCCATGCTAGATATTCCACTGTCAACTGTAAGTGGTATTATAGCAAAGTGGAAGAGTTTTGGAATAACAGAAATTCAAAAAATGGCAGATGACGTACAATAACAGAGCAGGGTCACGCAAGTGCTGAAGTGCATAGTGTGCAGAAGTTGCCAACGCTCTGTTGATAATAATGATTCAATAACTGCAGAGTTCCACAACTTCCTCTGGCATTAACCCCAGCACAAAAACTGTGCACCAAGAACTTCATGGAATGGGCTCCCATGGCGGAGCAGCTGCATGCAAGCCTCACTCACTAAGCACAATGCCAAGTGTTTGATGGAGTGGTGTAAAACACGCCGCCACTGGACTCTGGAGCAGTGGAAATGTTCTGTGGAGACGGATCATGCTTGTTCGGCAGTCTGATGGACGAGTCTGGGTTTGGTGGATGTCAGGAGAACATTACCTGCCTGACTGCATTGTGCCAACTGTATAGTTTGGTGGAGAAGGGATAATGGCATGAGATTGTTTTTCAGGGGCTGGGCTAGGCCCCTTAGTTCCAGTCAAGGGGACACTTAATTCTTCAGCATACCAAGACATTTTGGATAATTCTATACTTCTAATTTTGTGGGAACAGTTTTGGGTGGGCACTTTTCCATTCCAGTGTGTCTGTGCCCCATGAGCAAAGCAAGGTCTATAAAGACATAGTTGGCTGAGTTTGGTGTGGAAGAACCTGACTGGCCCTTACTGAGCCCTGACCTCAACCTCACTGAACACCTTTGGGATGAACTAGAACAGAGATTGCGAGCCAGGCTGTCACATCCAAAATCAGCGCCTGACCTCACCAATGCTCTCCTGGATGAATGGGCAAAATTTCCACAGAAACACTCCAAAATTTTGTGGAAAGCATTCCCAGAAGAGTGGCAGCTGTTATAGCTGCAAAGGGGGGACCAGCTCCGTATTGATGCCTATGGATTTAGAATGGGATGTCATACAAGTTCCTGTAGGTGTAATGGCCAGGTGCCCCAATGCTTTTGTCCATGCTTTATGCCATACTTTCTTACAGGGTAGGGGCCTGTATCACAAAGCAGGATTTTTGGCTTAACCAGATAACTTGTTGGAGTTAAGGTAGTCTGGGCTAAATGTGAATGTACAAAGATACAGGCCATTTAAACTGGGGTACATTAAATCCTTTAAACAAGAAATCCGGCCTCACGATACAGGCTCCAGGGGTCCCTAGCTATTTTTCTCAGAGAGTCAAATACCATCAGCAACACAAAGCCAAAGTCCACTGTGAGGGGATGTGATGTGGCACATGCAACACTTGTTTTGAATTCTTATTTCTAACAATAGGTCTATGTACATTCTGCATTTCTGTCAATGACAAAAATACAATTTAAAATTATTCTATTACAATCATTTTAAAATGAGACACCAAAGTCATCATGCAAAGAATTTATTTACGAATAAGTCTGCATTAACATACAACAGAAGCACACTCATACAACTGTATGTTATGGTCATTTTCATGTTCATAAATACAAAGGTTGAGATGTGCCTTGAGGAAAAAAAGAGTTCCCTTTTAAAATACTCTAAAAATAGCTTGTTTTGATTTAAATACTTGGCATAGTTTTCAAAATAAAAATATGTAATATGAAAGATAATGTATTGGGTAGACTAGAGTACCAAATGCAATTATTTGCAAAACATTTTCCCTTTCCTTCCCTTTCATTTCATTTCATTCATTTTAATTTCATTTCATGCAAGAAAAGCAATGCCTGTGTACAAAAAAGCATTTCAATTTCATATGAAAATAGAAAATATTACAACACAATGTGCATAATTATTTATGTTGCACATAACCGGCAATATAAAAGATTAATGACAACTAGTTAGAACAGTCCACTTGGTAAGCCAAGGGCTGGCGGTTGGTTCCACGGACAGCGTGGTGGGTTGAGTGAAATCTACAACACTGGAGCAAACAAACATACACCATCAAGGTGTTCAGATCGATGACAAACGAGAACAATGATGCCATCAAGAGTTACAGTCAAGACCAACGGCAGTAACACCACGCTTCCTGTTTTATTTCTGCTGATCTAATCCTGCCAGTCATACCTTAGAAACATTCTCTCGCTATTATGGTCTGACCTAGAAAAGTTTTTCATGTCAGAAAACTCATCCTGTTCTCTCCTTATGTCCATATTGCAAGCAAACAAAACAGAAAGAAATTACATTTGTGGCAAGCAGAAAGACACAAACACAATTTTATTGCTATCATTCTGTATGGAACACTTCATTTTTTAAGTCCCTTGAAATGAACATGAGTCAATAATCAGTAGTTTCAGTTGATAACACTGCAAATCGACAGATTTATGTTTCATATTATGTAATGTTAACACTTCAGCTAATGACTAAAAACTAAGGTGACACCATTTGATGATTATAACTGACCTGTTGTGGAGCTGTTGTGAGATTAAGATGCAAGAAAAAATACATTAATTAGCTTTAAGTCAAAAGAATGTAAATATTTCCACCTTTAAAAACAAAGATACAAACAAATACCATATCTAAATCTTGTCATACTATGCATTATAGTATTTTGGCCAGATCTGCTTTCATATGAAAACTTTTACCAATAAAACTGTTGGTATTTCCAAATATTTATTGGTTCAGTAGAACTTACCATAAATAGTGTGTTCATAGCACACTGCATTTATTCTTTGAAATTTCTTTTCAATTATGCTTTTTTGAAAATCACTATTGTAGAAAATTCTGTATATATTATTGAAATCACCAGGCATACATCTTAAAGCTTAATGAAAATGGGCAACTAAAACAATAGGGTTAAATAAAAAATCTCTTAAAATATAGATAAAATATACTTTATTTAGTACATTAAGCAGGCAGATTTGATGGAATAAAAATAAATACTTTATGAAATGAAAACTTCAATATTTTGTATAATGTTTAAAATCTATGGTAGACAAAGAGAAATGTGCAGTTGGACACACCCTTTATGACAAATATTTAAAGCAAGACTTTTTTAATGGTGTGTTCCCACAGAGTTCTTCACACTGTTTAAAGCATGTCTGGACAGCATTGTTCTATGCAACAATATTGCTGTTTCTGATACAATTAAATGCACCAGTGCTCTTAACCTGATCAGACCTGTCCCCTAGCTTCAAAATACCCCCCCGCCCAAAAAATGCTAATAATGAACATTTAAAGATTAAAAATACTGAGCTGGTTATGACTCAAAATAACTTTTTTAATGATTTATGGCAGATGGTCATGTGCTAAAAAAATAATCAGTCTTTATAAAGTTCTAATAAACCTTTACCTTTCAAACTATATATATTTGGTGTTGACAACACAGATTGTAAAGGAACATTCTGCACTGCTCTTCTGTCATTTCTATTTTGTTCAGAAAACACAAGCAATTACATTCACATATTGACAGAGATCTGATAACTAAACTGTGAATGTATGAGCAGTGCTTGTTTCACAATTTTTTTTTTTCTTCAATATTAAAAAAAAAACTCGGTGCACGTTACAGAATTGCATAACGTTGGTGGGAGAATGCGTTTTGGAGGGAACGAGGGATGTGAGAACAACGAGAAAAGATGCCCCTCATGAGGGCCACACCCCTTTGGCAGTAGAAGAGGGTTCAGCACAGCGCCCGATGACAGTGTACACAATGCTTGTGTCGAAGAAGAAGGCCATTTCCGCAGGACTGGCATGAAATGAAGGCATTCTCGTGGGTTGCCAGGTCACAGTGTCGGCGCTGATTCTACAATGGAGATGACAGTCCAGGTCTACACCCTTTCAACTTGAGTAGGGTCATAGGAATCTGGAAAGCAAAAGGACAGCACCAATTACTTTCCATCTCTATGCTTCAGGACATGTAGAGGAACCAAAAGAAACCTGTAACCCTGCATTAGCAGTGTAGGATCTGAATTTCTGGTTCACCGAGTTAAGTCTTTTGTGAAGGGTCGGACCATCCTCCCTCATCAGCTCTGCTACTATCGTTAGAAACACCATTTAAACCATGCCTGTAAGTGAGTTTGATTCTTCAGTGCCATAAAGATATCCCTCGTAGGCATTTACTTGAAATGTAGCCATTTGGAATTCAATCTTATGTTGCCTGACTTATGTCTTACACATTAATTCTTAAATTGTTTGTCTTTAGCATTTTTTTTTTAAAGAAATTACACTAAAGAGAAGTGCTGCACTTCATCTGAAATGTAGCATATAAACAAAGAATACATTCGGTTTCAAAGCTATATTGTTTCCATTTCTTTCTACTCCAAAAATAAAAGTGATTTTCTTCGAGGCAAATTACCTGGATTCTAGTGTATCCAGGAATATGAATCACTGGGTCATCAGCATCCACCTGGGAAAAGCCTGGATTGCTAAACTAACACAGTCTAGTCACAGAGACATGCTAAACTTTCAGCACATAGGTTCATAGACTGACCTGAGGGGGGCTGCGGATCCCCATCTTGGAGTTCTGTTCTTTTGGAGGACACGCTAAAGCCTGGGGGTAGAGTAAGCACCCTCTTGGTGGCTAGGGTAGCATTACGGGACTGTGGCTGGGCCTGGGCGGGCTGGGACTGTTCCAGTATGCTTGCCCCTGCCCTGGCCTCGTCCTCAAGCTCTTCCCCTGAGTCCGAGCTCCTGAAACTGAGTCGTCTCATCCGTGACACAGAGTCCACTTCCTTCATCCGGGCCAAGCGATCTGCCGCTACCTTGCAGGATGAGGCACCTAGCCTGCCCTGCAATACCTCGATCATCCGGGACGTGCCCGGGCCCTTACACCCATCATCGGCATTGGTCCTCATGGACAGAACTGGCTTATTCTCAGGGCCCTCTGCTGGTCCTGGTTTCTTTCCAACGCAGTTCCCATTATCCTTGCTAATGTTACTGTCCTTACTGGTTTCCATCTCCTCTGCTGTCTCACCTTCTTGTCTCATATCAGATATGGATGCCTCGCTCACTTCTTCACACTGGTCGTTCACATGCGTTGGCTTTCCATTGGGACATTCTGGAGATTTTCCACCCAGATGTTCGCTGTCATTTTCCTTTTTTGGTTCTCCTGCTTGTTTCCCCTCTTTCCGGTCCACCACGCCCAAAGATTCAGCAGGCACGTCTATTCCTAGTATCCTGGCTGCCCTCTCTTCAATGGACTCATTCTCAGGGATGCCCTCAGCACATTTTACTTCATAAAGCTTGCTTAGGTCTTCTGTCGGCACATTGTTGACTTTCTCTTTCAGAAGCAGGGTCTCCAGATGTTTCTCAGCCAATGACAGCTGTTTCCTCCAATCAAAACGCCCAGAAGTGTCGTCAGCAGCATTTACTTCATTTATATCATCGTCTGGTACATCATCGACAATGCAACGTGTGCCCCCCCTATTGTAGAACCTATCAAATTGCCTTTTCACCATTATAACATTCACACTCTTTTCCCCACTGAATTTTGGCAGTGAGTTCCCTTTCTTTGACTTCCTTCCTCTCACAGCTTTGGAAAAGGAACTTTCCAGCGTGGAACCTGCACTATAGTGTCCTATAGTATTCAATGTTGTCAGAGGACCTGTGCTCAGACTCCTGAATTTGTTCTGTTTCTTCTCTTTTGGCACTGGTTTTTCTCTTGACATCTGCAAGGCTTGACATACATCCTCATAGTCAGGGGGACTGGTCAGTGTGGAGGCATCCTGCATCAATTGTCTCGGAGCCCCTGGAGCTTCCGTGTACACTGTTAATCCCACATCCTTCAGCAGAGACTCTGAGGGAACAGCAATATCTGACTTTAACGCCTTGCGGTCACCTTGTATATTCTGGGGAATGTGAGTGGTGGCACCCTGATCTGGGAAGCCAGCTTCTGACACCACTGATGCCTCTTCTTTCTGCAGTCTGTTGAAACTCACTGCCTTCCCTGCAGGTCTAGAAAATGCGCTCCTCACCTCTCGGTATTCTGGATCCGTAGCAGATGTCCAGCTCCTGAAAGCAGTTTTGTTGTTTGTGTTTGGGAACTCCTCGGACAGGCTCGCTGTTCCCTTATTGTCATCCAGAACTTTCAGCATGGTACTTTCAGCATTAGTGCTGGTCTTACTCAGCTCCAGGATGTTTCTGTATGCCTCATCCAGGTTCTCTATACACTGGTCAACACTTGGCGTCTGGCCAAACTGTCCCTGAAGCTCCTTGTTGAAAGACTCCAGTTCCTCTATTGCATCCCCTGGGCGTCTATTGACAGGTTTTAGCAGGAACTGACCAAAGACCTCCTGACCATTGCTGGCTGGCGGTTTGTCACTCTTTTGGGCTTGAAGGTAGTCCGCCTCTTCTCGGCTTCCTGAGAATTGTGGTTGCTGAGTTTTGTTCTTGATAAGCTGGTTGGAGAAATTGGCTGTCCTTGAGAAGGCGCTGTTGCTGGAAGGATTCAGGCTTTTCTGCCCCTTCATTGGGTAGCTGTATCTGTTGCTGCAGTCGGTGCTTATGCTGCTGTCTGTAGTGGTGTCAGGAGCAGCACTGCCCTGGTCTTGTGCTTGCTGGTTTGGGGGAACCTGAGGATTTCCCTTGGACACCTCAGGTGAGCTGGTCTGCGTCTCCTGGTCTCGGTACTGGTCTCCGGGCCAGGACCCGGGGTACTGCAGCTCTCTGCATTTGTTCAACTGAAGGATTGGCCTTCTATAAGAGGGTCTTTTCCGTCCTTTGAGACTCAGTGCTCCGCCAGTCAGTGTTCGCCGCTCCAGTTCTGATGAGGATGTGCTTAGGAGGCTTTGGTTTTGAACAAGGCTCCTATTATTTTCAGTGGAGCCCCCTACTGGATCTGGCACTCTCTTGTTGTTATTCTGATCTGACAACTCCCCGTTTGACTGTGAGTGAATTGGGACGGACACTAAACAGAATATGGTCTCGGTGACTTTTCTTTTCAAGTTCTTTTCTAATTCAGGGCAAGGCTCGATTTTCTTGACTTGTGTTACAGTCTCACAGAATCCCTGGTTCAAATTTGCATTCTGCTGAGATGAGATGTTTTGAAAAGCCGTGTAAGATCGATCTTTCTGATACTTGTTACAGCTTTGGTCAGATGCTGTGGAGTTGTCACTCGCCTTGTGCACACCACTGGGCCGTGTATTTTCATTGTCTTGCTCACTATAAGATCTCTTGTCAGTGTCCATATTGACATAATGTCCCTTTGGCGGGAGAAAGGCACTGTTGTGTGAAGATTGTTCAAACACTGTAGCACGGGGAAGCTCTTCACTGATGCTTCGGATGTTGTCTGGGTAGGTCAGTGAGTTTCCACACAGCCCTCCTGAAATGTGTCTCACACGAGGATCATCGAAGGGTATGTACTGAACACATCCCACATGCTCTTCTGTATATCCAGGACACACTTTTTTCCTAGCTTGTGCACTTCTGTCCCTCTGGTAGTCTAGCCAAGAGCTTCCTGTCTGTCTGGAAGACCACTTCCCTCCCTGTTGAAAGGGCTCTCCCTTCCACTTGAAGTTTGAGAATATTTCACCAGACATCTTTTGGTTTCCTTTCTGCAGCAATGGCCTTTTATAAGATGGAGGTGGTATGTAAACCGGAGGCCCTGCGTTGGACCCCGTGGGTTCTTGTGCAAAATAGTCTGGCCTAGAACCCCCACTAACCCTTTGGGAGTGCAATGCTTTGTCTCTTGGCTGAACCCCCACATCTCCGGCAAGCATCTCCAAACTTCCCCGTGTTTGCTGGTGAGCCTCATAGGAGGGTGGCTTAAGGGGTCTGCTAAGCCTGGGGATTGGTAGGAGGGACTTAGGAGCATCCCGACTGCTTAGGTCTATGTGGAACTTCCTGGTAGGTCCTTGGGATTGGCTGCCATTGACCCTCAGGCCAGTGAAGGAAATGGGACCCCACACTGGCATTTCAGGATACTGCAGGCTTTCTGGTGACAGCACCCTGGGGAGTGACTGGGACTTCCCTCGTGTTCCAGAGTGGGTGTCGCCCCCAGGGGCCATCATGCGCTGCTGCTCACGTGCCCACTTCTCGCCTTCTCCATCGGAAAGCTGTCGCCCCAAGTCCACTGCTGGCTGCCAGTCTTCTGTACCCAGACTCTGGCATTTCCTGTCCTCAATCACCATTCGCTGCTCCCCATCTTGGAGTCGGGCACTATCGTCCCACCTCTGCCTCTCATGTCCTACCCCCTCCAGTGGCATTCCTGCCTTGCTGAAGCTGTTTCCTCTTGGATCTCTCCTATCTGCATAATCCAACAAGATGCTGAAGTCCTGGCCCCTCCTTCTCCAGTAGGACACATCCCTCCCATCCCTCTGAGAAGACAAACTCCTTGGTTCATCGTAGAACCTGCAGCAGAAATACAATGATTATGATAGTGAGCCTCATAACAGACAAAAAGATTTCAAGAAAACAAGTTTTGCAAAAAATGTTACTATGGGGTGAAATGCACTCAAAAAAGCTAGCCCCAAGCTCAGTATTCCCATCAACAGTACAGTTTCTGTAAATGATAACATATATAAACAGGCAAATGCAGTAAAAAGTAAATGGGCAAAGTTATATTGTGCTTGCATTTAAACATAAACTATACCACCTGACCAATCATGGATTCTTGGGAAAGTATAACTGGGAACCATGGTGTTGTGTGTGCCAGACAAAAAATACAATGTTGGATGCCCAGTACTTTACATTACAAGGGTTAAGTCCAAGAAGAAACATGCTAATGATATTTTTCTAAACTTTGTGGGTCATCACATTACATCATAAAGGTTTACTGACTCATCAGAGTAATACAAAGTGTATGGTAAGACAAATTTTTTTTATTGTCTGAATGAAACTTCCAACCATTGTTATACAATATAATGATCCATCCATGCACGCGTGCATCGCTCTTTATCCTGGTTGGGGTAGCAGGAACTATATAATGATGTTATAGGCACGTTTTGCACCAGAAAACTGTGTTGGGGCGCCATTGTCAATTGGTCTTAAAGGTCCTTTAAGAGAACCCATACATTGACATTTTCTGTGGCACAAACCAGGACTTTTGACAGATAAACAAGTGTATGGTTTATGGTAATGGTTTTAGGTGCCCTTTCCTAAAATAATTTGTTTTTTTCTGTGAACAGTAGATATTAAGACTTACGGTAACATTAAAAAGCAGGTTAAGATTAAAATTCTAAGACCCATTTTAGTTATTTGTTGCATTCACGCTGAATATATATAAAAATATAAAAATTTCCTATCTATAATTTATTCTTGCTATTCTTGTAGACTCATCTCATTTTGGTTTTGTACCAGTGATTTTGGCTTAAAATAAGGCTCACAACACAAATTAAAATACAAGAGATTAACTCCTACATCTCCTACAGCATCTAGTCTGCCTTCATAAGAAGTGATTCTGCCAAAATTCAGTAATTTTCTCAATAATTCCTTTTTTACTGTAGCAGGAAACTACAACCTCTACCATTTTCCCATCATTTGGACTCATCTGTCAGGATCGGCCCCTGCCCCTTTGGTTGTGTCAGTTTTCCTGTTTGACCTGCAGGTGTCTCTGGCAATCCCGTTTGGTGTTAGTTCCTTGTGTCTCCTGTTCCTAAGGCTACTGCATGGCTTAATGGGCTGAGCAGGCAGCTACGTCATCCAGGCCTCCCCTTCATTCGTGGGTTTGAGTTATAATTATATCTATAAAACTAGTTATAATTTAACATTTATGTTATTTGTATTTTCTTGGTTTATCATATATTTGTGTTTCTGTTGCAGTTCCTTGTCATTGCTCCGTTATTCTCTGAGTGTGGTATTGGTCTGTTACCTTTTGTTATTTTAGGCTCTGCTGGTGTTTTACCCTTTGTCTGTTAATTGTCCTCACCTGTGTTCCTGTTCTTATGCTCATGTTCTTAATGCTTGTTAATGTCCACACCTGTCTCTAGTAAGTGCCTGCCCCTGTTCCTCTCATCAGCCAGTCATTGTATTCAGTTGCCTTGCCTTGCCTGTTCCTGTGCGGCTTCCTGTTTTAGTTCTTGTTTTGTTTCACTTTTAATAAAACTCCTTTGTTTGAGAACCACAACTGGATTGTCTGTCTTTCACCATGTCCGTCCATAACACTTGTCCTCACCTTTATGTTCAAGACTCAAGAGTTCTTTATTGTCAACATTTCCATGTACAAGTACACAATGCATTGCAATACCATTTCCTTGTGCCCCCTATGGTGCTACATATATATACAAATACAAAAAATAAATTCATGAGATTCATGGAAAATGAAGGAAGAGAACCAGAAAACAATTATGTAGGACCCTCTTTTAAGTGGCTCAGAGATAAGCAGCAGATGTTAACTATAGAAACTGAATATTCTTACACATATATTCATATATTAAAATAAAACTGGTATGTATAAAATATGTTTTGTACAGTCCATAAGTTATCCCCATAGAGTTTTTTTCTTCCACTTTCTTGGAAAATCTAGAGCTGATTCTTAGTCAAAGATGCCTGAAAGCAGTTTCCTTCAGATACGTAGGAACATTGTGTGGTGATGAATAAAATGAACTCCTGGGTTGAGTTCCCCTCTAAGCACAACCCTGACAACCTTTGTTCGGCCTGAGCTGTGACCAAAAGGGTGCCAGCACCTAAAAATCTGTGGGCAGTGCTCCATTCATATGCAATCCCTTTGAATGCATTACAGTAAAACCCATATGTGTCACAGGATATGCCATAAACATGGATAAAACAGCACATTTGGATGCATGGTGAACGGTGGACTCTGTGCTGTTTTGGGATGCAGCATGCCGGGATACTGAATTTGTCTTCCCAGTGATTCCAGAAGGGAGGCTGGATCAAAATTCCTGTGAAAGTGCACTAAGAATGTTCTTGAGGATAACAGGAGTGTAGCAATCTGCCACGCCCTTGACTTGAGACAGACTGCCCACTACTCTCATCAAGCATACTCTGGTTCTCTTTATTTATCCACTGAAATCATACAGTGGGTGAATAAAATGTAAAAAGACAGATGGGAAAAATAAAGACTAAGATACTAAAATGTCTAAAGAATAAAGCAAGTTTCAAAACGCAATAATGTTTTAAGTGAAAAAGTGACAATAGGGTGTCTGTCATTATCGTCAAAAATATAATAAAAATGTTATAAATTAAGAAATATATAGATAGATGGATGGATATCATATGATACATCTTCCAATCACTTCATCCAGTACAAGGTCACGAGAGGAAAGCCTGGAGCCTATCTCAGGCAGCATAGGATACACACATATATATTACATGTAAATGCACACTTTTTTGAAAGTTTTCCTGGTACATTATATGACGAGTTGTAACACTATTCCAGGCAAGTGGCCAGGCAGTTGTTTGTTGATGGTGCCAGAATTAAAAAGGTTCACCTTTCAAGCTGAAGAACTAGTAGATGGTCACCCACACACAACCCCCACCTGGCAGAAGAATGACACCCCACGATTCAGCACGGAATGCTGAACACAGCATCAAGTAAAACAGCAAAATTAACAGAAAAAAGCAAATACATTTAGATCTAGTATTTTAATAAACACGAATTGTACATTTGTATGTTATAAAAGTTATGAAAACCAGTTTGTTAATCAATAGGACAGGGGTGAGAGAGAAGCTAGAGTGAACTAGTGGGAATAGAGATTTGGTACCACATCATCAAATATGGGTCAGTCTGCAAGGTCATATCAGAGGTCATTCTGTGAGTATAACTTAAAATCTAAACCATCTTTTCTGGCAGCCTAAATAAAAAGATGGTTCACTCACTTTTTTACATCTAAAACGTATTTTGTCTTACTAAAGGGAAAAGGATTAAATCTTGACTTGTACAACATAAATGCACTGCTGAAATGAAATTTTAATTCCACCAGTCATGCCCAAAACGTATAACTCATTAAAACCAAAATATTATTTTCTGGAGGTAAATCATTTCCGATATGGTCTAATGGATTGTGATTTACAGATTCGCTATCAGAAGAATTGTTTAGTGTTAACATTTATGTTCCTTTTTAAAACTGAAATGCATGAATGTTTTACAATTACCATTTAAACCAGTTTCTAGACCCCAAAAACTGACTGCTCATTCTACACTCCAAACCAGCTGAACATATTTAGACACATCTAAATTTCTAAGTAAAAGCATATGATGTTCTTTGAGGGCCATTTTATGCATAAAGAAAAGCATCTGTATTTTACAGCTTCTGCAAAAAGGGCACAGCATTGCATTCTGGGTAAACAAATGCTAACTAAATGGTATCCTCAGCAGTAAACAAACAAAATGCATTTCTGGTAAAAAGAAATAACCATTAACATTTATAAAAACGCAAATATGTTGAAGAATAGACCAAATTAAAGGCTACCAGACACATCTGTCTTTCAAAATAATGACATGTGTCCGAGGAGAGTTATGATAAACAAGTAAATGAACTAGTCTTCTATTGCACAGCAGTGCATCTAACATTTGGGTTCTAGTGGAAAAGGAACAGAAGCAATGTTAGCTATAGGGCTGAAAGTACGACCTGGTGAAGAATCCAGAAATAGGTGGGGCAACATCACGGATCTCTACACGAGACCATAAAGAAACGCGGGAGTCTTCCAGCAACCATCACATTTCATGCAGAAGCTGCTCCGGTGCCTCCATGCTAGAATGCAAACGTTCTTTTGATCAGAGTATACATCCATATTTAAATACATCGTATAATATTTATATGTTATATAAGGGGATGTGGGTTGGGCTGGCGGACTCGCACAGGAACCAGGCTTGGATCCTTTGCTGGGCAGCACTGTTTACAGCACACAATCCCATGTGGCGCCTGTGGACTCAGGTCCACATTATCTATATTACCCTCCTTGTGAATTTATTGGGTTGGTGCGCAGTAGTAGTAGTAGAGGTACCTAGTAGGGGGTGGGGACCAGTTCTCTGCATTGATTCCCAGCACCTGAAAAACCTTGGTGACCAATCCCACCTCTACATAGCTCTCCCCATGGTGGTGGACACTGCCCTGGCCACAGCCGGAGCATTTACAGCAGCCGGGGCTGGTGGGGGTAGTCCTACGCAGACTCACTGGGGGGGCCAAGTTTTCTTGTGGTGCTAAGAGGTACTAAGGAAAAACAGTATGAAAAAAAAGGGAAGGAACTCACCCGCTATCTGTGGCAAGAGAATCACCCAGGGACTGTGTGTCACCTTGGTAACCGCTGCCGGCTTTTCTCCTTTGGTTCCTCTCCCTGCATTCGTTGTCGCTGGAGTAGCCCTTAGCCAGCGGCTGCCCTCCACAGACATAGGCCCCTGTGTCCGTCTCATACCCGTTCGCTGTTCCATGACCAGACCTGTTCCCGGCGATTTCACGCCTCCAGTCAGCTTGGCGCCCCTCGCAGGGCGACGGGGCTTTGCCGGGCAATTTGTATCCATGAGAAATCAGGAGATCCTGTACGCTGTACATGTTGGGTCTTCTATCCCAGGAGGGGCGGCACCGTCTCCTACCAGCAGAACTTCCAGCCGGCGTACAACTGCGCTGCAGAGGCCATCACTGGGAAAACAGAGGGGGACACAAGGAGGCAGCATTAAAAACGATTATCCCCGATATCCTTTCTCCTTTGAGGGCCAGCGGGGCTGGACCGGTGGGGTCGGAACAAAAAAAAAAAAGCCCCTGTTTTTTAAGCCCTGTGACGATTCATGCTGCCTGCCCCTCTCCCTTTTCTTCCGCTCAACCCCATGACGATTCCAGCTTTGATCTGAATAACGTACTTATGCCGTTAAAAATCACTCAGCGAAAAAAAAAAAAAAACGAAATAAAAGAAAACGCCAACCGTCTGGAGGGTGGCGTTTGAAGGACTTCCCTCCTGGAGGCCGACTCCCAGCCCCTCCAGCCTGGAAGCAGCTGTGGGAAGCTGCCGATCGAGAGTCTTCAGCATCAGTGCTCAGCGTTTCGGAGGAGAAGAGATTTTAGATGGTTAACAGACCAGCCACGGCTCGGCTCGTAGCCCGCCCGCCCTTCCCTGCTTCCTCCCGGCAACATCTAAACCTGAACCCGCAGCAGGAACGACGAGAGAGAAACAAAATAACCAAGCAAGATTTATTTATTTTTTTTGCCGCGGTCCGAAGCTGCGCAGGGAATGCAGCGCTGCGCGTGGATTGCGCCACGTGCATATGAGAGCGCGAGCGGCACGTTATGCGCCGCCGTGTGCCTGACAGGCGAGGTGAAGCAAGGAGGAACAGCGCAGGAAGCGCAGAGATTTCTGCTGAGCGAGACGCCCTTCCCCATCACTCCCGACACCAGAGGTGTCTCACCCAAACTCATTTAAACTTTAAAAAAAAAAAAAGAAAGCTTAGATTCTGTTCTGGGATTCAGA
>JAAGVU020000001.1:19750282-19784856 GCA_011763525.2 Mormyrus iriodes | reverse complement strand
TGGTCATACGAGATGTGTAAACAAAAACAGCAAAAGTATCCAGAGATGACAAATTCTTGTAAACAACACCTATTCAAATATATTTTATTAGTGGTTTTCCTCTTCCTTTTTGGTCTTACACATGATAATCACAGCAAAATGTGCAATTTTTGAGTGTATAAATAATCATTGCATAGAGAACAATAAATTAGCTTTACAAGAAGTTCTGTACATGTACAGTTCTGTAATTAATAAAATACATATTTTGAGAGCTGCACCACAAACAGCATGAATAACACAATATGCACCATTTGCACATTGCTATGCATCCTTTTCATTATTTAAAGAGTATGTGTGACATTTGTTGGTAACAGAGGGTTTTCTAGTCAACTTTTATGCATCATATTTGCTCAATGGCATAGTTCTAAAGTACAGCTGCACAAAGTTCAATATTAATATTGACACTGCAAGTTATAGTATTGTCACATTGCAAGCACCGTGATAGTCAGCTGGGTTAAGACAAGTCAGGTTATAACCTTTTTACTCTGTCATAGGAAACGAAACTTAGCAAGCTTAACAATTTTAATGATTGTTCCTTTTCAAGAATATCTAGAATATGTTACAAAAAGGTCTCAAGTTTACCGGTGCTGCTTTTGCCTGAGCTCTGTATGTGCTTTCTGAACCAATAATGAACATTTCTGTCCTTGCAGTCGGATGCACTGATAGCCAGTGTAGCATGTTCATGAGAATTTTAACAAAAATGAGCGAGGAGGAGAAAAGCAAACAAGATCTGGTTACGGAAAGACATTAGTCCTCCACTGTATCGAAATATTTCGTATTCCAAAGAGACAAACTTAAGCAAAAGCAAGTGATCCGTCGGCTCTCCTTTGTGCCTGTTGGCACAATTCACAGCAACACCACCAACTTATTTGACAGACTCTATTGGTAGATAAGTTTTGTTTAGCTATAGTTTATTTCTGGCAAATTTCCAGCAACTTTTTTTGTTTTTAGCAATATCACAACATTAATAGCAAAAATTTGAAATGTTGTGATGTGAATTTTTTTTCCAGTTTTTTTTCCCTATTTAGAAGTGGAGAGATCCCAATTGAGGTGGTCCTCAGAACCGATTCTCACACAGTCACCTGACTGGGGTTAAAGACCCTGCATGTGATTTTTGCAAGTGAAGAACAGCTCTTCTTATCGAACACGGTCAAATGTGGCGCTTTCACACCGAAGTTCTGAAACTTGGTCCCAGTTTACAAGTCCCTGGGCTGCCTCAACCTGGAACTTTTGTAGCTCCTGGCCACTTTTGTGTGTCTCTTTCACTCTACACAACAGGAACCGGGACCTTTATGCTATATAAGCATGGAAGATGCAAAAAGTTCATAGTTTAAACTTCACACATAATTTCATAAGAAACTACACCACCACGCCAAAACAATGGTTGATAAATAAATCGTTTTGTTAGTTATTGGGGAGATTGTGATCAAAATGGGTCATAGCCTTTTATTTATATTTTACTTATACATTTTCATGACATGTTCATGATTCTTACTAAATCTGTCCAGCAGTTCAATCTTTCATCTTACACAGAATAAAAAATTATGTAACATTATTCCGCTAATAAGCAATGGCAAGTTTCACCACCGGCACCAGCAATATCAGACAAAAGTATATTGGTTAGCGATCAAATTTTCCAATGCAGAAATGTGGTGATGCAAGCGAAAAATGTATTAATTGATGCATTAAATGTAATTGGGATACAAAAATAATTCCATCTGCTCAATTTTTGCTCTGTTACATCTCTTTTCCTGCACTTCCGTTTAACTTCCATGTTAGTGCTGGTGGTTGTGGTCAACCAGTCAGCAAGTTATCACTGTAAGCGCCTCCCCAGTAGTTTGTGTTTGAAAAAAAAGTATCTGATCCAGAGTAGGTACTAACAATGGGTTCTGGAACTACTTACAAGGAACTAAAATCGGACCGAGTTCCTGCGATGTGAACAAGACAAAAGTCCCTGGTTCCAGAAAAAGTTCGAGCAATGTGAAAGCACCCTAGAGTCCAAGTTCTAGAGAAGAACCACATCTGTCTAGTTGATGCCAGTCTAGCCAAAGCTCTGGATATCACTTTTTGCCACTCTGCCCTGCCATCCTGGACAAAGTTAGTCTCAGGAATGTCCAGCTAAGTGGTTCTCTGTGTGATGGACTCTGGCTTAAGGTTGCTTCCTTATCTACATTGTGATATCTTGGAACACCATGCTTAAAGACCTCACAGACCCAGTAGATACACCATCTCCCAGTGTTCAGATGTCCATCATCGCAGGGCTTATCTGCAGGATGAGCAACAGAGCTTCAAAGAACTCTAGTTAAGGACCTCTGGTTATTACATTCCTACCATAAGCCTAGTTTAAACACTACTAACCCCTTATGCAACAAAAATGCTTTGAAAATTGCATGCAACAACACTGGAGCATTCACAGACAAAACAGTCTCCGTTATGGTGGCAGCTGAAGGCTAAAATTTGGTTGGCTTTTCCCAATACTTTAAAAATGCCCAGTAATTAATATTAAAGTCTCCTGAGTACAAACACATGAGCTGCCCAGGGCTGACTTAAAACAGCTTGAAAAATCACACGTTTAAAGTCAGCCCAGCTCATGAATGGAGTGTACTGTTTGCCATATCCATATCTTATTTTCTACATCAGGAAGCATTCCTCCCTTTTATTGGCACTGGACTGTGACAACTTAGGTCATATAATGTATGTTTGTGGAGCAGAAGATTCAAACATAACTGATCTTACACATTTTCACAAGTTTTCTACAGAACTATATGAAAACCTGGGGGGCGATGCTACCGGTCAAAAAAAACCTGAGCATTTTTAAGAGGTGATGCTATTGGTCAGTAAAACCCACAGAAAAACTGATCACTTTTAAGAACAGCGCAGCCTGCCCTCTCATGCAAAGCCAGCGGCCGTTCCCAAAACTCAAGTCTTCGGCAGCAGCGATTTCCTCACACGAACTGTGGCCATAAACAAGTCAAATTCGACGGCACCGCGTGACATTTGCGCGGTCCGGCTACGATGACGAGAAGATGAACGGTCCGGGCTCTCTGCAAGTTTCAAGGTTTTGGGAGTGCGCTCTTCGTCTAGTTTATAAATAAACAAAGCCTTTTTTAGGTCTCTGTGTAGGCATCTGGCCTTTGGTGTGGCTGTAACGCAGTTGAAGAACGTTGACAGTCTCCAGGCTGACAGTTTCGTGTCACCCCGTTACTCATGACCCATATAAGGCATGCAAGCCACTGGAGGACAATAGACATCAGTAGGCCATCCAGAACTTAGGGGAGTTTTGTTTTGATTGTTTTTTTTGTAAAATAAGGAATTCAGATACAGATATGTAAAAAGTGCTGGTGGCATGTCAGACCTTCCGGAAAATTTATTTGCAGCCGACAAAGTCATAACTTTTTTTGCCTTTTGCATGCTACCAGCATGACAGTACGATGGAAAGGGAGAAGTCAGAAAGTGGCTGGAAGTCGTCGGAAACCATGTGACTTCCTTGTCAGTGGCACTGTACTTCCTGATGTCATACTCTGGAGTTCTTTCCATTCCCAGGATGGAGTGAGGGTGTGTGCTTAATTTGTCATTTTTGTCCCTCCTTTCTCTCCCTGGGAGCAAACGAAGAGGCAAGGAAGCTTCATGCGACAACAGCCAGAGCCTTTGCATGAAACATTCCAGCAGCGAGCTGAATGGTACCTTCTCATGATACTCATACCATGCTTATACTGTTAATGGTGTGCTGTCATGCAGACATCAACTGACTTCAGATAGACAAAGTTACTGAAAGTACTTCAGCCAGATGCAGATGCTTGAATTCCAAAGTTGTGTCTAAAACTAGACATGGACATTTCGCAGCAGACCCCAGAACAACAGTGACACAAAATTAATTCCTAATTTGGTATAATTATTCAAGTTCTTGACAATTTCATGATGAAAATAAAAATACAAATTTTGTTTAACCTGCTATAGTTGGAAATTTGTGGGGTAGGCCAACAGTTAACTTTAGACTATTTGCTGTTTTAAAACATGTTTGTAAAATAATGTTACTGGCATGCTAATAATATATAGCATATTGTACATTTGTTTCTCATAAACCCCCAATGGTTACTCAGTGACTTGGCTGACCCCTGCCATTTATGCCATTATCTGCCTGATCTTCTCCACGCTTTATCCTGTTATAATGACTAAAGGAGTCTCACAAAGTTTCTTGGAGTTGCTGCTGATGGACCATCCCACAAAGGGATAAGAAATCTACAGGGAAACTGCAAACCAAAGAATGGCAAAGACAACCTTCATTCCCAGAATTTCACAGCTATAACTGCTTTAAACTCTGGCATGACATACAAACACCTTCTCTACCACAAAAGTAGGCCCAGACTATACGTGATAAACTGTAGCAGCTCTGGTTCAAATTACCTAACAGTCCCCTATAACCTGTTACCTAAAATAGCTTGAGTCTCTGTTTTCTGACACTGTTGCATGTGGAGTAGCACTGTTTTGCTTCTCCTACAGGGTCACGCAGATGCATCCTACAGTAAATTCTGTTTGGGTTCATGTGTTATTTAAAGCAGAGCAGACACATTGAGGAAATGAGTGAAAAATACACTTAGTCTCGGAATACAACCTGTATTAAGAGCTGTTCTGGAAGGTAACTCTTAGCCGAGTACCAAGGTCAACATGACCTTGTGAGAAATCAGACAGTAGAATTACTTATACATGTACACACAAAGTCAATATGTTGATCTAGTTGTTAAAAAAGGTTTTTCCTGGCTTATTCTTTTACTGTCTAGCCTCCTGGAAACACAGCACGACTAGTAGGTTCTGTATATTGAATAAGGACTCTGGTGGACAGGAAGTTCACGTCTGTGAACTTCGTGACTGAAGTGGAAACTTTGCAGTGAGGAAAGTCTTACCACAAATTGCTTTAAGTATTAGTAGGTTTCAGAATTCTCAGCTACGTAACCGTAAAGCCCTGTACACATCAGAGATCTTCTAAAGAAAACAACGTTCAAAAATCAAGAATTCCCACGTTATGCATGTTTTAATCATACATTTGTTCATATCCCGCCCCCACAACGTATGTGTGAAGTTATGCAGTGTCACTAAACTGGCCATTACTGTTTATGTGCCCTACAACAGATTGGCTTCTCAGCTCAAGTATTATGCCCAACCTTATGCCCTATGATGCAAGGGATGAGCCCCAATCCCAACGCCCTCCCCCACACCGCACTCTTTCCAGGCAGTTGGAAGATGGATAAATGGAAATACATGTTTTGTAATCTTTCCCTTAAATAGCGCAATAATGTTTAAATTAGATTCAAATGAAATTTAACCATTACAAAACTTTAACTTTGTTTTAGATAAGATTCTAGATAAGTGGTAAGTGACTACGAAAGAGGTTGTTTTCGATTCCCCAAAACCAACATAGTGAAGACTCTAATGTACAGCTTGAAGACCATGCCTTCTGGTATTACTACAGTCATTCCAGTTAACCTGTGTTAATGTTATTCATTACATTGGGTGGGATGTTAAAATATACCATCAGCAGCGACAAGTTCCTGGCCTTTTGGAAGCTGAACAGCCCAGATCTCCACATGCCTCACCAACGACGCGACCTCGATGAGGGATCATCACCTTTGGCTGAACCTTTCAGAGACCAAGCTTCTTGCCCTTTCTCTCAGCATGACCATTCACTACAACCTCATTGTACAGCTTGGATAATCAATGGTGTCTCCTTAAAGGTCTGCTACGGACCTAGATGTCATAGCAGATGACCATCTACCCTTTGCTGACTAAATACCAGCCACCTCCCAGTCCTGGAGATTATAACATCAGGAATATCAGGCTTTATTTGTCACAATATGAAGCTTAGCTCTGGTCAAGGCACTTGCCATCTCATAACTATGCTACTGTAACCCCTTACTGACAAGACTACCACATTGTGCTGTTAATTCACTGCCGATGATTCAGGATGGTATTTGCACAGTTGGTATTAAGTCTGCCCAAATTCTCTCAGTTTTATCTCTCTTTGCCTTTCTTCACTGGTTCCCTTGCAGCACTTGCATCAAGTTCAATTCCTTGTGCTGGTTTTTAGAGCCATTAACGGAATAACACCCACCTCCATCGAGTTCATTATCAAGACCTACATCCCATCTTGTCCTCTTCAACCGGCAAGCCAACTCCATCAGGAAATCCCTCCACTAAAAGAATAAGTCTAACTCAGGAAATTTATTGCATGTGGTTCCTCAATGGTGGAATGAGTATCCCATCCACATCCAGTCATCAGAGTTCCTCTTAATCTTCAAGGAAGGTCCACCTTTTCTGGTAACACCTTAACTAGGTCATCCAACCACTGATATACTTCGTCTTCATTTCCTATCCCTTGGTTATGCATTCAATACCGGATGATCTTGTATATTTGCACTCGTCTCATAGGAACTTAGCCCTCATGGTGTTTTTTATTTGAACAGTTATCCCATTAGGTTATTGCAATGTTTTTAAATGTATTGTGAAGCTGCTGCTCTGATGCAAACTTTTTAGTAGTGATTCACTGGAAGTTCATTCTAGCTGTACTTACACCTAGTTGGCTTCTTGACAGTTGTATGCTTGATGTTTCATAGCTTCATACCTAATTTTTCCACAAAAGGGTCAGCTTAATACAAATATTAATTTAAGAAGCCAAAATATAAAAACTTTTTATTGTTACAGGTATTCCGGGTTGCAACAGAAATCAGTTACAGTGAGTCTTCATGTAACATGTTCTGTCTAATATGATCAGAATTAAACCAACTGCTCAATCAGACCTACCTAATTAATAAGCCAGAGTGAAACGCTACATAATTTCAAATTTCCAGGAGCACGGTTGGGACACCCTGATTCGTGGAATGGTTTGCATCTCGAAGGACCTGAGTTTTATCATCCAGTCAAACTCTTAAGCCTCCTAAGGATATCCGTCCAATGAACCTGATCTTTGTAACGCCCGGGTCACCCTGGAAGACAGCCTAAAAGTCAGCTTCGTCAAAAGAGCCATGCTATACATACTTACGTGCTGTGTGGTGGCTGGGTGCACGAGACACTCCCATATCCGAAATCCCCCCACGTATTGGTGTGACAAGGGCACTCCACCTTCCTGTCACTCGCCCTGCTGTTTCCTCTACAACCGCTCTGACAACAGCGGGGTTTGTGATACTTCCATGTGACTAAATATCTGCTTTGCTGAAAACCAACCTTTCTGCTTCCAGAAGGCTTGATCTCTCTAGTTAAAGACATAACCTATCCAGTACTTGAGCTCCTTCCAGGTAACAACCAAGAGATTTTAAATACTATCCAATTAACACCTATAAACAGCAATTACTGAATGTAAAAGTGATACACTGGTACTTGGGTTGATAAACAAAAGATCATTGCCTAGCTTCCTTGCTCAAAATTGAAGTGGACTCGAAAAACAATCTGGAGCTCGAAACGTGTCTGGAGTTAATGGTATTTAGAGAATTTAAGAACAAATGTACCACATTTGCCTCAAAAATCACTGAATGTAACGCATCATTGCTCTATGTCGGAGTTTGGCCTAAAAACAGAAGGAATTCCTCTGTGGTATTTACAAAAGTTCTGATAATTCGTACTTGCCTCATTTCTAAAATGGCACACTTCATAAAAGATTAGATACGAGTCAAAAACTGCCAGGAAAAAAGGCACACAATAGCATTCAATGATTAAAAAGGGTTTGAAAAAAAGAGCAGAACAAGAGTAAGTTAAGGAATTGCTCTGAAAGCTGTAAAAACATGTGACTCGTTTTTTTCCTGCAGAGTTCCAGCACTATGTTGCTGTTCGCCAGCGCCGGCTTGTCTCGTATTAAATAGCACTCATCACAGGCCCAGGCTGCCTTAAGATGACAGCAACATGGTTTATAAGGCAGAAACACGGTGATCAAAGTGACCACCCACATCAGAATTCCATTAATCAGACTGGGGTTTGGCTGACCAATCAGCTTTTACTAATAGGGAGAAAAAAATAACAGGACACACTATAACAAACATCTTGTGGGCCACTGCAGATTCTTTGAAAAAATTATTTTAGAACTGTAAGGACCTTGCCTCTGACCTACTAGCTTGTCTCAAAGCCCTGGAGGGAATATAGACTATATGGACAAAGGTATTGGGACACACCTCTCAATCACTGAATTCAGGTGTTTCATTCAGACTCATTGCCACCGGTGTATAAAATCAAGCACCTAGCCATGCAGTCAGGTTTACAAGCATTTGTCAAAGAAAGGGTCATTCTGAAAAGCTCAGTGAATTAAAGTGTTGTACTGTCATGGGATGCCACCTTTGCAATAAGTCAGTTTGTGAAATGTCTTCCCTGCTAGATATTCCACAGCAGGGGCATTGCTAGACATAATGCCCTACTGGGGCACTAACCCCAGTACTCAAATCATAAAATTCTTTTCTTGGACGCCTGCCCGTGTGTATGAAATGTGCTATACTATTCTATTACCATTTCTTAGTCAAAATAAAATCATCAGCATTACTTAGAAACTTCCTTTAGTCCTGTCGTGTTATCATTAATCAATCCTGATTCTTGTTTTGCGTGAATTTACTTGAATTGCGTCAATGTTATGGATTGCTGTGTGCACCACAGTGTACCGGCTCCATGCATAGTGCCATGCACAGACAGTCATGTGTGCCCCGCAGAATACGGACCCAGACCACAAGGTGCATGCATCAGTTTGCATGTTGGGTTCAACTGCATCACTTTGACATTATGGATTAGGAATAATTCATTCTTTTCCCGTTATTAGAAATCCAAATTAATCCACTGCCAAAAATAGCAGATGTTAAAACTTGAACATGAAATTTTTTTGGAACACAGCAGATCAATACTGGGGCACATGCCCCAGTAAAAGGGGTCTAGCAATGCCTATGTTCCTTTTATTGCAAAATGGAAGCATTTAGGGACAAGAGAAACACAGCCACAATGTGGAGGTCCATGTAAAGTAACAGAGCTGGGTCGCCGAGGCTGAGTTGCATAGTGCAAAGTTGCCAACACTCTGTTAACTCAATAACTGCAGAGTTCCAAACTTCCTCTGGCATTAACCGCAGCACAAAAAATTGCACCAAGAGCTTCACAGAATGGGCTTTCATGGCTGATCAGCTGGATGCAAGCCTCACATCACCAAGTGCAATGCCAAGTGTCGGATGGAGTGGTGTAAAGTATGCTATCACTGGACTCTGGAGCAGTAGAAACGTGTTCTGTGGAGGCATGAATCACGCTTCTCTATCTGGCAATCTGATGGACGAGTCTGGGTTTGGTGGATGCCACGAAAACGTTACCTGTCTGACTGCATTGTGCCAAGTGTAAAGTTTGGTGGAGGAGGGATAATTGTATGGAGTTGTTTTTCAGGGTTTAGGCTAGGCCCCTTAGTTCCAGTGAAGGAAACTCTTAATGCCTCAGCATACCAAGACATTTTGGATAATTCAATGCTTCCAACTTTGTGGGAACTGTTTGAGAAAGGCCCTTTCCTGTTCCAGCATGAGGTTGACTGGTCTATACAGACCCCTCACCTTAACTCCATGGAACACCTTTGGGATGAACTAGGACAGAAATTGTGAGCCAGGCCTTCACATCCAACATCACTGCCTGACCTCACCAATGCTCTTCTGGATGAATAGGCAAAAATTCTCAAAGACACTTCATAATCTTGTGGAAAGCCTTTTCAGAAGAGTGGCAGCTGTTATAACTGCAACGTGGGGGACCAACTCCATATTGATGCCTATGGATTTGCAGTGGGATGTCAAAAGTTCCTGTAGATGTAATGGCCAGGTGCCCCAATGCTTTTGTCCATGCAATGTATGTGAACAGGGAACTTAACACCCAACTTAAGTCAATAAAATACAAAAAAAAAAAACAAAAAACTTCCATTTACTCCCAACTGAAAGTGTAAAACCATTAAGATCTCCCTAGATATAATATGCAAAGAAATCAATAATATTATCATTTAATATATTTTATTTTATTAAGATGTAATTTGTTCACATTTTCCCAAGACTTCTGCATATTTTTGTCCCTGGTCCTGACGGATTTAATTTTACTAGTAAACATGTTTCTCCAAGCAGGAGCATGGTGTAATCCTCCTGTCAGTAAAACAGGCGTGGTATAACAAATGCGATGTGCAGAAACGCAGAAAGAGGAGGTACCCCCCACCCCCCACCCATATGGTTTGCAAAAATCTCCACAGTCAAAGATGCTGGCGTCGTCCCGCCTTGGTTCTTGCCGATTGAAGGGGGGATGGGGCAGGGCGGGGCTTACATAATATACAGCATGCAGCTATATGATGGGAGTTTCTTGCATTACTTCTTGGACTTGTGCCACGTAGTTAACATATTCAAATGAATGATAACTTAATGATGATGATCTTCACTTCAACCTCACTGTACATGACTGTTGTGGATGTTATATGTTGTACAATGAGTACAACATGGGCTTGTGTTTTTTTTAACATCATTTGGTTTTCTATGTCCTGGGGCATGTCATTCTCTACAATATATGGATCTCACTTCCACTGGGGGAAAACCAAAGATTATTGAAATCACAATTCATTAGTCAAATTAACCTATTAAACCAATAATTATGAAATGAAAAACTGGAGAATTTTACGACACATTCAATAATAAAATATCCCCTAAGAATCTTTTTCTAAACTATATGTATAGCATATCTCCCTCTGACCTTGCATATGATAATGAGGCATTGATTGCTGACTCAAGTTTATCTATATCCGGCCTCAATTATGTACTTTAAATATTTTTCTGCTAAGTAACAGCTGTCTATGCGTGTGAAGTGCAGAAATATACCTTCTAATCTCCTATGGTGGCCCCTTGAGTACTCACCTTACATTACTCATTACTACCCTCCTTCAGAAACTGCTCATAATCTGCAATGACTGATTCCAAAGTAACATCCTTCTTATATTACTCAATCTTCTATTGCATACACCCAAATACCCCCCTGTACACTACTCCATCTCCCACAGTGGATACCCAAATACTCTCATTCTTACAATAAATCTTCTATATTAGATTTCCTAAGCTCATTGTTTAGCACACTACTAACTTTCTTAGTACGCTACTTATTTGCCTACTGTCGATAAACTAAATACCAACTTTCCAACACTACTCTCCTACTGAGGCTCCAGAATTCTCACACTTTCCATACCAGAGATTGTTTTCACAGGAAGTTCAACCTCTATAGCATGATCCTTGAATCACTTTTGAATACGAACTTGTGACTCATTTTTCATTTTACCCAACACCCAATGACCAAACCTTTCCTTTGGACTCCCTGCTAGTTAGTCTCTATCTCTTGCATGACCAACATGTAGCAATAGGTAGCTTCCCATAACTTGTCACCTGATTATGAAATCTGTGTACAAAGTATCTCATAAAGACAAATCTAGAGACTAATGATAAACTGGCATATCCATCATTGGCAACTCCAATCTCTTGCATGACCAACACGCATAACTTTCTCATCCCTAGCCCAACAATGTGAAAGGTTTTGGAGAATTCAGAACCAAGCTGGCCATGAGAACAGTCCTTGCTTGTTTTGGATCACCAGTAGCAGGCCGAACGGCCATCCTAATGATGCCCCTCCTCCTCCCAAAAAAGAAACTGTGAGAACAGAACACTTTTCACAAAATAAAACACAGGAAAGTGATTGTTTCCTCTTGATTACAGCTCTTCTGTCTCCCTGAGCAGGGATCCAGATCAGAGAGTTTGCCAGTACAAATTACAGTGTCCTGTTCTGGTTAAGGAGGCTGATTTAACAGGTAGCTTGCAGAGCACATAAACTCCTAATGCTAAAGGACAATAACTGAGTTCTTGCCTGTAAATATAAGGCAACTTAGGGACGAGCTTTTCCCTTACACTATATTTCAGTTATTATTACAGGCAGACGATTATGGCTTGGAAAGCATATCCCGACAATATTTTTTTAGTATTTAGGGAAGTTTTTTTTTGTCATGCTCTGCTTTATAAAATTAATTACCATTAGGTATGAAGTGTAGGGTTAGGGATCTGCACCTGTGTCTGGAAGGTTGTGGGTTCAAACCCTGCAGCCAGTAATCATATCTATCAGGGATGCTGGCTGACCCTGCTCTCTGACCTCAAGCTTTCCTCCTTTGCATGTTACATTAAGTGGTCATTAAACTCTATCTCAAATTGCTATATTAATTTGTAAAATACATTAGTACTATTACAAATTGCAGTATCATGGATAAACATGAACTCAATATAATTCTAGAAATTATCGTGACATATAGTGTGGTGGATACGGGCCAACTGTTGTGTTTCCATGACAATTGATTACCGGCCCTATGCCCAGTGACTCTTCAATTAATGAAGCCCCCGATTGGATTAATTGTCTTGTTAGGGTTTTAAGTGGGGTCAGCTCAGTGGATGTGAGCCTGATGGAGGAAACATTGGGTGTGTGTGGTTATGAGTGGTAGCGTTTGGTTGTGTTTTGTCGGGGTTAGGGTTTCTTGTGGCTGTCCATAAGTCATCAGCAAAAGTGACCACAGGCTGATTTTATTTGAATTTTTTCATTTGAATTATGGAAAATTTAAACCTCCAACCCACAACCCGCAATAGTAGTATTATGTCACATTAATCAGCCAACCTTCAGCATTCTGTACAATTATAATATATACTGTTAACAATAAAGCACATCCATCTATTTTGCACTTGACCCTTAGAAACGTCATGGAATTATTTTAAAATCTCACTGCAGGCTACTCTTATTGGGATCTGTATTGTCTAGACTGGCTAGATGGCTAGATCTGGTCAGGATGAATGACAGGCCTTTTAAACACTTAGTGAACTATCATACTGATAGGCTTTCCACAAATAATTAGTTATATAAGGATATAAATGGATCAGCTGCTCAAAAACCATAAATAACAAAATTGTAATTCACTGACTCCTGCAGGGAAAGAATACAAAGGTTCTTGCACAGCTGTGTTGTTGTGAGGCTTCGCTAAGGTGAAGTCAATAAAATGGAGCTCAGACGATGGAATTAGGTAATGGACGATGGTCATGTGACAAGATTAAAAAATTTTTCTGGTGAATTTAGAGCTTCATTTTTGGGTAGGTATGATCATCCATCCATTTTCTGTAACCACTTGTCCTAGTCAGGGTCACAGGGGGTCCGGAGCCTAAGGGCGCAAGGCAGGGAACAACGCAGGATGGGGCGCCAAACCATAGCAGGGCACATTCACACACCATTCACTCACACATGCATACCTATGAGCAATTTGGTAACGCCTATTAACCTCAGCATGTTTTTGGACTGTGAGGGGAAACCAGAGTACATGGTAGAAACGGCACAGGGAGAACATTCAGACTCCACACATATGGAACCCTGATAGAGACTTGAACCCTGGTCGCAAGTAACTCAATTCACTGAGCGAACCACTTTGGTTCTTTGATTGGATACAAAAAAATAGAAGGCAATTAAAAAAAATAATTGGCCTTGTTTGTTGCTTGCATGCTTCAATTCATACGGAAACAGTAAATCAAAGCTGAGAAAAGTAAAAAAAAAAACTTCTTGTGAGCCATTTTGTTGATATGGCAACCAGACACAAAAGCATACACACGTACATGTTTTACAATTAAAATAAAGATGGCGGGTCTGGTTTTGTTAATGTCATTTCTCTCTCTGTTTGTAACTGTACAAGCAAATGACAGTTGCACTTCCCATAACTTGTCACCTGATTATGAAATCTTTGTACAAAGTATCTCATAAAGACAAATCTAGAGACTAATGATAAATTGGCATATCCATCATGAGCAACAAAATCCAGCACAGGAAATCATAGGATTGTTACACAACATACAAAAGTACTACATGAATAAATATCCATCCATTTTCTGAAACTGCTTGTCCTATTTGGGGTTGTGGAGAGTCTGGAGCCTATGGGTGCAAGGCAGGGAGTAACCCTGGGTGGGGCACCAACCCATTGCAGAGCACACTAACAGGCAATTTGGCAATTCCAATTAATCTCAGCATATTTCTGGACTGTGGGGGGAAACCAGAGTAGCTGGTGAATACCCCATGATAACACAGGGAGAACATGCAAACTCCACACACAGAGCCATGGTGGAGACTCAAAACCTGGTCCCAAAGGTTGTGAGGCGACAGTACTATCCACTGCACCACCATGCCGCCCCATGAATAAATAGCAATGTTTATATCTTAATGAGCTAAAAATCTCATACTTTTCATTGATTCAACTTTTCTATCATTGCCAACTCAACTGCCAATAAAAATAAAGGCATACAATTCAATGTATACTTATTTCAGCACAAGCACAAGTCACATTGAGTGATACTTTCAAGAATCGTACTTGGCTGCATTAATACAGAAACATAAAAAATTATATGATTTTAAAGGTCATTCTTCACAAATGCCATTACAGGATAATATATTCTCATATATAGGAGTCACTGTAAGGGATTCCAAGAAAGCTCAGTTATATAAATGCATTTTTTCCAATTGTGAAAGAATTTGGATGAAGTTAGTAATAGTGTTCAACAAAACACTAATTAGGGCTGCCTCTGTACTTCGTCAGATTCTTTCCAGGAAACAGACATTGCCGTTCTCTACGTAATATTAGATAAGTAATTATTTTTGGCAAAAGGTTCTTCCTCCGTGTATTTTTTTTTATCCTGTTGCAGTGGTCAGGTTGACACATTTAACGTAAAACTGAAATGTTAGCGCAACATATCACAGGATGAGGCAGATAAATGCCTGTTTTGTACAGACTCTTATCCCCAGTAATGGTGGTGACCTCAGAATGACTTCAACATGTTTGCCTTTTAAAATGCTCATATCAAACTCATCGGAGACCACGGGCTAAACTATGCCGACCTGTGGAATAACTCCTCTTGCAGAAATAAGTGATGGCACATACCTTAACGCGAAAGCTTCCATTTCTTTCCTTGAAAAATGCTTTCCTACAAAAAACACTGTATTCTTGAAGGCCAGGTCTTACATGCAGATGGAGGAACGGGATGGGACAGACACAGGGCATCTGTAAGGCAAATGTTCTGCACAAACAGAATCCTTTTCTCACCTAAACAAAACGTTGCTTCAGCCAGCACTTTAAAATGTCCTGTGAAAATCAGTTGTTTGGATAAACACTGACATGGTTGACCACGACAACATAATACACTCATGCCGTTAAACCAGAAAATTTAAGACAGGAGTCCTCTTCACAGGTATGCATGCAGAAATAAAAGAGTTGTATCCTGAAAACTATATATAGCCTTTCTTCTACATATTATTTATCATGAGCAGTTACACTTGGAAATCAGGTCATAAACAGTGAAAAAAAACATGTTATAGCTCTCTGTGGCAGTAGCTCACATGGTGTAAGATCTGCTCCCTAAAATAATGTTGACAAAAGTATAAAAAAACAAATTCACTTGTGATTTGACTACAGTCATCATTCCTTCCATGTGAGAGTACTCTTACATATGCTGACTAAAAGTAAAGAACAATCACACTGGATTTTCAAATATTTAAAAATAAACTGCTTTCTGTTCAACCAACGCAAGAACTATACTTAAGCTACGTTGTTTTCTATAGGATTAAAAGTTAACGGCGGCTGAAAAACAATAGCAAACGATTCAACTTTTCCTTTGACACATGGAAAACTTCCTGTGAGGAAATAATATTCATGCAGCATCACAAATAGTAGCCTGGTCCTTCATTTCCCCCCAGCACTTCTGTTGGGTTTGGCTACACAAGCCAAAGTCTTGGAAACGAAGGGAATCAGACTAGCCATAAGGTGACAGAGCAACACAGTGGCCTAAAGAAACACAGCGATCCCTCCCTCACAAAGCCAAGTCACAAGCAAATAGGTGGGAATTGTGTCATTCACATTCTGTCACTGCCTTACTTACTGAAGACAGCTGCAGACACATATAAATGCAAATTGATTTACTGCAACCGTGTAACCGGCTGAAGTTGTCGAAACCACCCAACTCAAGCAGGCTGCTGACCAAGCACCTCTTCTTCTGTTAACTTAAGGGATGTTCTGTCCTCCACTACCATCATCACCACCATCATCAACAATCTATCCCAGCCCTAACTCCCAAGGGCACGCCGATTTCCACGCACATCAACACCCAACTGTTTCATTTACTTTCACTGACGAGCTGCCTCCTCTCCACACACCCAAGGTATCTCCTTTCATATGTGCAACACATCTCCTGACCTACACACATGCGGCATGGAGATCTGCTAGCTCGCAGTATATTTACTGCACGTTCTCTCGTAAACTTCCTAAACTAGATTGAAGTTCATTAGTATGTTTTATTCTGTACACGCAGGATTAATGATTTCAGGCTTAAAAACGGTCCATCCTAAGACGAGTATAAGGCGTCAAGACGTTGATTTGATGTACACCGTTTAATTGCCGTCCAGTTTACCCTTCGACATCTTTTAATAAACTGGTATCATCCAACAGCAAGGCAATTCCTATTATTTACTATACCGGCAAACAGCCTACTGTTTTCTGAACGAAACAATTAAAAGTTGGCACAAACCGACAACGCCTATAAGGAAATACCGTAACTCACCGTGAGACACCCAGAAGTTGACCAGATAGCTGGTGGATTTCTCCCCATAAAACAGAAAAATAAACGAAAAGTCAAACACCATCGGGCTATAAATGGATACGGGCGGTACTGCAAGCACGGATCCGCACAAGTTGGAAATAAATTAGGCGCTGGATCGTCGTTTTTCCCCTGGTCAACATGCAGCAGATCCCTGCACTGCCCCACCGTACAGTACCATACAGTACACCCATGCCGACATTTACATATGTCCTTTACCTCCCTGCCGTAACTGAGCAGCCGCAGCCAGCCGGCCGGTCCTCCTCTACGATGCACCCAGCCGCAAAAAAAAACCTCCAAGTCTAAAAGTAAAGGAAAAATATGCCCGTCCCTGGCTTGCTGCAGAGCAAGTTTAAGGGGCGCCGCGGTAAGCGTTTGCAGATGCGGCGTGCGCGTTTCAACCCAACCGAATACGCTCATCCGCCGATCAGATCTCCATCCCGCCCTCCCCACAGCTGCCAAGGAAAAGGAAAAAACGAGCCTAATTCTGCACATCGAGGATTTCACGAGTCCACCTCTGCGGCGGTAGGCGCACATGGGAAGATGACACACGGGGCTTTTGCATATAGCTACCTTGAGGATGCACAGCGCAGCGGTCTTGCAGATCCCCGCACTCAGCTCGGGTGGCTGAGAGCACTGTGCACAGCCCCCGCCGATCATGCCTATTAAAGGAGTCAGCTGGAAAAAAAGGGGCACGGAGACGTGCGGAGTTTCCCCCCTCTGCACCGTTAGGAATGGCTTCTCTCAACGTGGGGGAGAAGTTGCTGAACGGGGTGCGTCATGCGTAGTGCGGGGTGCTCCGCACTCTTACAGTATCTACCGTGATTGCAATATGACCATTAAATGGGAGTGCAAGGAAGGGGAGCGATACAGCACCGTACTCCAATTCTGATTGGTGCCTCGCGTGCTCCTCAAAAATACCTACAGCATCTCATTACATCCCCATATTCAATTTATACATTAAAATGCATTATCAATATCTTAACCATAATGTGTAATACTGTTGTTTCTTTCGAGTAATTGCCATAAACGTAAAGATAGCGCTTTAGTTTCAAACATGGCCATTGATATTATATTGCTTTTTGAAAACATCTCGTGACTTTAAATATTCCCCACAAAGGTGGATTTAATATTTCAAAGCAACTACAGGTTTAGGAACGCATTAGGCCTATATTCACTCACGTACATATATACACAGTACCTGCATGTTTTTACTGATAAATGCTAACAGATGGAAACTTGTTCTCCCTTTGCACCACTTAAAAGAACAGTAGAAACAAATGCTTTCACAATATTGACACAGATGTTATGTATCACTAAATCCCAAGAAAAAGTCGGTGCATTAATTTTGTGTTCCTTGACTGGAGCATTCCTAAAATGGAAATAATTTTGGCAGTGCTCATGCCTTATATCAACGATTTTAATGTTTATTATTCACGGCAGATTGCATTTTGTCAGCTGTTCACATATTATCCCTGAAAATATTTTATGTATTAGCAAAAGCTCCGGTATATTTTAATATATCTGTGTGATGCGTATCTGTTTCCTGAAAACCAAACCATTGCTTATGTCTGTGGCTAAAACGTGTCCTGTCCTTGTTATGCTCATATTCAAAACAGCTATGAGGAAAGTTATAGGATGTGAACTGAGAGGTGGGAGTGCTACAGTGTGCCTTGCTGATACTGTATGGAATGGATCCCTTGCGAATAATTAGCTAAATATAAATCATCCTGAAACACCGCATTTGCTCAGCTCAGAAGGCAAATGCTATATGAGTTTTGAAAGCATTATTTTTTGTATACCAATAAATTATGACCCATCAGTAATGTAAATTCAGTTGTCGTTGCTTTTAATGTAGCACTCTGCGCATTAAAATTTACCATACATTACCTTACAGTATCACTGTAGCCTCACACCACCTGGGCTGTGCTCTTGACTCCAGTCCCTGGCTTTGTGCATGTGGCATATGAATGTGTTTCCTCCCGCAGTCCAAACATATGTGATAAAAATGAATTTCTCTTAATGTGTGTCTGCTGGGATTGACTAGCATGCCATCTAAGATTTATCCTGCCTGGGATAGGCTCCAGGCACACTATGACCTTGTCTAGAATATTCAGCTATGGAAGATGGACTGAGGATAAAACACAAGTCAAAATATTAACATATGAAGTGTGATGACCTAAAACTTGAGAAGGCTCTTTACTCAAGGTTTTACATTCATAGATTATGTAGAGACTTTTGTCCATAATGACATACAAGTCAAAGGAGCTTGAGGTCAGAGAGCAGGGTCAACCAGCATCCCTGGAGTAGTTGTGGTTAAGTACCTTGCTTTGGCAGCCACAGGATTAAAACCAACACCCTTCCAAATGAAAGCATCTAGTTCACTGATTGAGAGGACTGGAAATTTTAACGATCAAAAGGAACACACAGTGCTTGTCTCTGTCATCTGTACATCTGTATGGCCTAGGTGAGTTCTGTCTCTGTACTGGGTTTAGTAAACCAGGGGCTTTGAACACCCAGTAATCAACTAGTTCTCATCCCAATAGTAGCATGTTTAGGCAGGGACTGGTAGCATGGGGAGTTGTTTATATGCATGCATTCAGTGTCACTGGACTGGCTCTATGTACCCTTTTTCATATGTTTAATTCACTGACAAACTGTGGTTTTCCAAAGCAATGAAACCCATATGTGTTTGTGATTTCAGATAGACCACCCAAATACCATATTTTCTATATTTATTTGTTGGAGACTAAGATTTAATTTAAAGTAAGTGCTTACCAGACACTTTTCCTGCCTAAAGTGACTTGCACAGCTTATAATTTATACAGTTGCACAGCTGAATTTTAAGTCGAGCTCTTAAACCACCATGCTTCTTGCTAAGATCCCAATGCTCCACATTTACCTACCGAGTAATTGCACTAGTGATTCTCGATTGGACAATTTTTCATGTGTGTGTGTCAGAAACATACCATCTACAGAGAAGCAGACAATGAAGGAGGTCTGGTACATAAAACACCATTTTCAATTTTCCATAATCGCTTATCCAGTATTATAGATTTGCAACGAACCTATGCTGGTAAGCACAAAGCATAGGATTGCCTAGACAGTACACCAATCCATATGAGGGTACATACTCATATACAAATTAGAGACACAAGGTGGCTTCTGGGTGGGTACTGGGGCACCCAGTGGAAATCCCATGCAGACAGGGACAGAACAAGCAAATATCACGCTCACAGAGGCAAAGGCAAGAATCAGACACATAAGCCTGGAGGTGTGAGGCTGCAGTGCTAACCAGGGAGTCACCACGCCCCCAACACATGACTCAAAGCACTAAAAAGGTCACTTAAAAAAAAAAAACAAGCATTGGTGAAGACCAAAGACAGAGAAAAATAACAGAATATGAAGATCTTCATCCATCATGTAACGAATGCCTTTTTCAGAGATTTCATATTTTTTCTATATTTTTTAGCAGACGATTTTATCCAAAGTGACATACATTATTACTTTTTTGAAAAAACAGGATCAAACAACCCCTGGAGCAATTAGGGGTTAAGGACCTTGTTCAAGGACCTAACAGTAAAATCACTGGGTGGGACCTAAACCTGCAAGCACCTGATCATAGGCACAGCATTCTAACCTGCTGAGCCACACATAACTATTTCATTTACATAAGTATTTCATATACCTCATGCTAGATGCTTTTTCAGTTCCAGCCATGCACAAGGTAAATGGTGTCACTCTCCACAGATGTGCTCAGGATGTGTTTCATCCCACAACAGTGTTTTGCAACTCCAGTGTTTTCCTCAGCCACATAGGTGAGATAAGTTCAAAACCTGGCCCCAAAATAGCCTCTTCTTGGTCTGTGATTTGCTTGCAGGACTGAACAACTGGAAAACATGGTCTCATGTAAGATCTCTCTCCTCAGTTAAAAAATGACATAATGAAATATTTGGAAAAACATGGAAGTACATGGAAGAATTGAAAATGCACTGCTGAGTGAATCAGGGGAAAAACACCCCCCCACACACACAAAAGCAAAATGGATGTGTCTGGAATTGACTTGCTAAGTCAGGGCCCTCTCAGAAGACTGCATCCTATTTGGCTGCCTATGTCACCTAATGCAGTTTTTCTCACCCTGGTCTTTCCCAAACAGCACATTTTTTCTCCATCCCAGCTGCCAACACACCTGTACCAGGTATTTGGTGCTCTTAATTGGATGAGAGCTGGGAGGGAGCAAAAATGTGAACTGTCTTGGGGGTCCCTGAGGGTTGAGAAACATTGGCCTATTGGCATAACTGCCACTGACATCATGGTCACTAAGGTCACAAACTTGTGGGCCTTGGATCACATGCCAGTATCAATGACTAGACTTGCACAGGTAGTAGCACAAAGTTTCCTTTGGGTGAATAGCATTGTGATTAGTATCTCTGCTAGGATAATTCAAGGTACTGCTAACTTTTATGAATAATTGCTAGTTAGGCCGGTTTAAGGAGCACATGGGCACCATCTTCACATGGTGAAGAGCCATCTCTGCTCCAGAAAATAAAGGCCCAATTACCAGACGTGGCACAATGCTGCCCATGACCAATTATAGAAGCACAGGGCCACATATGTAGCAATGCCCCCTCCAGCACCCACTGTCCAGGTCACCGGGCAGATCAGGGGCCCCCACGGTGTGGCAGGTGGTGTCCTCAAAACACACACAACACCCCCCCCCCCCACCAACCCCCGCTCGACTGCATGCATAGCCGTCCGTTATAAAGACCTACATATGTTCCGAAACCACCCTCCCCCAAGCAATCAACATATGCTGGAAGTAACATGAATTCCGATGGACTGAAATAGTAAGGATGGAAAAATTCTGCATTAATCAGCAACTCATTCCATTGATGATAGAATTTTTTGTTTTAGTTATCATTAATCAACCAGGGATCGCAGGTTGTTATGAAAACAAGACAAAATAAATTCTTGGGCACAATAAAGCAGCTTCTGAGAGATAATAGTTCACATTTTAGCCCTTCATATCAAAGTGTAAAATGCCAAAGGGATATGAGAGGATGTGGATTCAATGTTTGTTGCCTCACTGGGATTTTCACCCAGATAATGGCTAATTAATTATGTCCAGCTCACGTCTCCACATTGCAATTACAACATCAGAGCCCTACGGAGTGCGCCGAGAGAACCTGCTGGCCCCAGGAGGCCCCAAACGCAACAAACGCTCCAGCTGCACATTCTTCCATGGTTTGGTCAGACCCAAACACCTTGGACGCCAAAAACAAACTGCTGTAATTCATGGGTTTAACTCCATTCCCAGCATGACCAATCAATGTAGGGCTGAAAAGAACTTTCTTGAAGAAACCAAATTATGATGTCAAATCTGGAAAAAGCCAAAGGTGGTGACAGGGAGTTTTTCTAAGGCAGGATCTCGGAGTGATCTCATTGGTTGTAAATTAAGATGGATTGAAAACAAACTTCACTGGTATGATGTGATGGCAACATCGTGTTTAAATAATATAAATGTGAATCATTCTGAATGAGACATGAGCAAACCATACATTAAGAACTGATAAGACTGTCTATGGAGAGCTGTAAGCCACTCATCTTTTAGCATGTTTATTCACCTGACCCCAAAATTGCTTTTGTGAGTCTAGGCTTGAAGGGGATATAAATAAAGTGAGTTAAAACACAGGTTCATGTCTCAGTGTGCAGCGGCGAGTGATCCCAGCTCTGTTTTCTCTGCTCTTTCTCCTATCTATTGCACTATAATATCACTTTGTTACCGTAACATAAAATCCGCCAAGTGCCCTTAATCTGTGTGAGCTGGGATAAGGTATTATTCCTAAGTACGTCCACTAAGGGCCATCCAGGCCTGGCAACCCTGGGGAAGGAGGCAAGGAAGGTGCTGGAGGAGAGGGTGGTTCAGACACACAAGTCTGGCTTTATTTCATTGCCTGTACAGAGGAGCCGGTGACTAGTGATGTCATCTTACAGGGCACGGGCTGGCACCAGCCAATCACGGTCGAGAGAGAGGAGCAGACTGCTCTCAGTCCTTATCAACATGCTAAAGCATGACGTTATAACACACATCTGCCACTGGGGGTGGTATCACAGAAAGTCAGTTAGGGCCACACCAGACGGGAGCCAAGTCTGTGATACTGCGCGGCCTGTTATCGGAAGGTCGCCGGTTCAAATTCCAAGGTTGGTAGAATGGTTTCTTTGTTGGGTCCTTGAGCAACGCCCTTAACCCCCAATTTTACTAGGGACTGGCTGACCCTGCTGTCTCAATAATGTGCGCCACTTTGGATAAAAGCATCTGCTAAACAAATAAAATAAAGAGGAGGGGGCTGGTTGGCATGCTATCCTGGGTTATTCCCTGCCTTGCGCTCGTGGGCTCCAGGATAGGATTTAGACACCCTGTAACCCTGATAAGGACAAGTGGTTAGAGTAAATGGATGGATGGATGTATGGGGGGGTTGGAAGAGTTTACACACACATATATAAGTGACTCCCTGCACCAGTTAACTAAGCAATTAAAGGTCCAGGTGGAACGCAAACCAAAAGGACCTTGTGCTCTTCAGGACTTTAGTTCAAACAGGCGTGATACACCACCCCCCCCTACAGTGCCCTGCTTCAGCCGTATCTCCTGAATTAGCATCCACTGTCATCATGGCGCCCCGGCCAACACCTTAGAAAATCAACAAATAAACAAACCAATGACCAGGCACTGATGGAGAATACAGGGGTAGTTAGTGTCATGCTAAATGCTAGCGCTTGTGAACATTAGCATTCAGGAGGGCTGCACTATCCACAAGTTCATGCTGCGAGCTGGAAAATAAAAGAGAAGGCTACCCTGTGATTAGTACTGGTGCCTTTCCGCTACATCAGCCAAGAGAGTGTGTTCCCGTCTGGTCCAAACCTGAAGTAAGGAGAACCAGCTGCTCCAGCAGAAACTTGCTTCTGCCAAGCGACTGACTCTGACTGATAAGAGCATCATCTTGTAAATGACAGCAAACTTTCCCTGGATTATTCAGTTTAACTGTAACAATAAAGATGACTCTCCAGTATTGGGGGTGGGACAAAGACTGAATAGAACCAGTTTTACTACAACACTGACTGGAAAACCAGCCCCACCCCCTATTTGCAACGACACCACTGTCTCTGTCCTTGTGAATTCAGCTCCGATCCCCTGGTGTCCTGGCTGTCAGAATACTGGCATTGTTTACTGTACCAGCATCTCACATGCACAGGGAGACAGCAGGGACCTCACCCTGCTTCATGTGTGTGTGTGCTACCACAACAGCAACACATTCATGGAGGACAAACAACCGCATGACTACACAAAGTTCAACAGTACTGAAAAACTCTACCCTTCTTTCAAATCACAAGTCTGGACATTTTAAGACACAGCTGGCTAAAATTGACCCGTAACCCCCTCTTCTCTCCATCTCTTCCTTCAGAGGGACCACAGCCTTCCTGCACCAGGCAGTTTTTGAAATAAGTAGCCACTAGAAATGAATTACGGCCATGATCTGCTCCGGGGGAGTAAAAATCGTCTGTCACCATCATTTCCAACGTAAACATTCGACTCTTTTCAAAGCATATGAGGGGACTGGTGAGCCTTAATGTATTTTTCTAGAATTCCAGCTTCACACAACAGCCCCTGTGTGCCTCATCAGAACCTGGACGCGGTTAATTAGAGAGAGCTGTCCAGCCAAACGACTGTTTGACCACCATCCCGCAGTGCTGTAGAATGTTCCCCTAAGTCGGAAGCCATACTTCTACTCAAATATTTACTTTGCCATTTGGGAGTAAGCGGGCAATTTAGCACCAAGGTAGATTGACTCGAGGAGACCCTAACCATGAGCATGCCATCCACGGGGTGGTCTCCTCCAAGTTGGGCAAGGTAACCCCTGCTAGGAAGGCAGTGAGACCCACCACCGATCCACTGTTTGAAAGGGAAACATTTGGATTAGGCTGTTCCCAAATGTTGGGCAGCAGTAGGGGTACGAGAGCAACGAGGAACCACAATTCCACGTTTTACTTTTGTCATCCAGATATTTACACTTCATCTGTGCAGCCTTGGCTGGGGTTCTTCTGGAAACAGGAGGTGGATCCAGCTTAAAACGAATCACATTTGAGCCTGTTGTGTTTTCCACATTAAATCTCTTCCCGGCATCCACACTTTCCAGACACTACCCTTGTTATGCACTTTGGAATCGGGCTACAACGGGTATCTGGGTCCACCGTACCTGAAATTTTAGCAGTTCCATAAAAGAACGTCAGGAGTATGAAAAAAGGGACAGGGCTGGTCCCTGGATGGAACATCTCCAGTCTTTGTTACAGCCAGCGTGGTTGTAAATAGTAAAACAAGGCACGCAAAGCTCATGTAAGAGCGTTTATGTGGCTTTAATTATTTTTTTTAATGAATGAACTTCATTTCTCCAGTCTATGGAACATTCTGGAAAATATTTTACAAAACATATTTCACGTTTTACAGATTGTTCCCTCTCGCGTTCTCAGACTCTTATTGTAGCTACTCTGCAGCCCAGCCAGTCTCCAGCAGAATTGGGATTTCATCCCATTTACTGAAGGAGAGACTCATTCACAAAAACTTTAATAACAGAACATTTAAGAAAAGAAAAAAAAACCCTCCTGTGGGCGACCCACAACTTTATCCTGGATAAACGCAGTTTATGCAGAATTCCAAGCGGCACCATCCAGAGGTGAGGAAAGGTATGACCGCCCTTTCCAAAGTTCCCAGATACACTATCCCTTTGCGATTACCAGGAATGTCTGTGGTGTCATGGCCGCCCTCTTCAGCTGGGGTGCAGTCCAGACTGGCCTTGCCTTCTCCCAGTGACATCCACTCCCATAACGTGCCTATCAGAACATCAGGGAATCTTGTAGGGGTTTGTAAGGCTGCCGGCCAGCTCCAATAGAACACGTTGAGGTTTTGTTTCCCCCCACTCTTTACCCGATGAACAATAAACAAAGTCATCAAATGACAAAATTCCCCTCTGGGGAGAGAGCATGTTTGTCAAGGAGGCACCGGCCGCCTCCCATATTGGCCACATGCTGAGAAATGCTGAAATTTTCCCAGGGGGCATGGTGAAAGAACCTATCTTGCTGCGTACTCTGTGCAAAAAATAAAATAACGTTTAACTGAAAATAAAAGTGCGATCAAAAATGGAGCCCTCCACCCTCTTCCTCCATTAACAGTGCTGAGCTGCCAACCAGCTGGGCCTTGCGGAGAGCGCCCTCCTCGGGGAATGAGGCGCCAACCCCATCTTTCTGCATGCACCGCCTGTGACTCCCATTAAAATGTCACAGCAACCCATGGGGCCTGTCATGTGACAGAGCCACCAGGCAGTACATTTCCTGTATAGAAAGGCTAGGGTTTGAGCGAAGCTCAGCAACGTTTTCGACAGACCGGTGTTCTGATTTGTAAATCAAGCTCAGCGCTGCTCCTGGCATATGTATTTGTATGTACAGATGTTTTCCCTGCAACATGAGACTGTACCACCTATCCTATAACATGCCAGCTGGAAAAAACTAACCATGATTTGTAAAGTGGATTTTTGTTGAGTTGGCTTTTTTTCTTCCGAATACTTTAACATGCAGGCACTTTATTAAACCCCAAAGGAATTATATATTACTATCCATCACTGTGTACGAAGGATAGAGACAGTTCTGGCAGCATCACACGGACAGTGATACTTGCTTCCACAGAAGGCGGACTCTGACATCTGGGTCTGGTGTTACCAATTTTGATTTTGGGGGAATGGTGTCCTCATCTACATTAACTGAGGGAGGGATGTGCCGTTTCAGAGCTGGTCTTCGGATGGGCGGGTCCACAGGATTCAGCGGAGTGTTTGAAAACAGGGAAACAAGATCACAGAGGCGGAAACGCAGGGGCCACTTGCTGTATGGAACAAAACATGGAGCTCATGTCTCCAGGATGAGCTGAAGACGTCGGTCGTTTCCTGCTCTTATATGAATCCACTGTCTCTATCAGAACAGGACAAAAGTTAAATCAAAGAAACTATGAAAATGTTTGTAGAATATTACCAACAATACTGTGATCAACATTTTAAGGCTACAACCTTTTCACCTACTGATTGAAACAAACACCTTTGGAACACCAGTTTTATACTTACGAAGAGTGTTAATAATTAAATACTAATTTAAAGTATTTAGGTCAGGGGTGGGCAATCTTATCCGCAAAGGGCCAGTGTGTGTGGGTTTTTGCTGCAGCTCCCTAATTAGATTACTAATTAGAGGACTGATTGGCTGAAGAGTCCTCACACTTGAGTTTGAAAAGCTGATCTAAGGGTTATCCCAAAAACCTCCATACATACGGGCCCTTTGTGGTTAAGATTACCCACCCCTGATTTAGGTGAAGCTCAAATGATATCAAATGAATACAGGTAATAACAATAATGTTGTTCATGGCTTTTGTGAAGGGCCAAAGCCTACAGACACACACACACACACACACACACAGCCCAAGTATCCATATCTTTGTGGGGACTCTCCATTCATTTTTATAGGCATAACACTAATGCCACCAATGACAAGCTTAACCCCTACCCAGCCCGAACCATAACCATAAGTAACCAAACAAAACACAAGACCTTTGGCATTTTTAGTTTTCTGATTGCATTCACAGATTTGTATAAAACTGAGGTTATCCTTGCAGGAACCAAAAAAAATGTAAAAGGTAAAAAGTTCCATGTTTTTATCACATTGTGGGGAAATCTGATCACCACAATGTAAGAATTACAATAACACACACACACACGCATACAAAATGGAACTGGCACCAGGGGAGATGCTAGTAGGCCCTCTGTAAGGTCACCCGGCCCACACCACCTGCACACGGTGCGAGGGTCTCATCGCTTGCTCACTAAGACACCCAGATAACTGCTTTCAAGGCTCTACGCCCCAGATTAAGACCCCCAGTAAAAACTTGAAATGGTTTTCTAAAACATCTCCCTCTGAAGCCATTTCCTCAGCAGGCTTCACCAGGCCCAGTCCCACATATTCAAGCCAGCCTTGTTAGGATAGGCATGTGATATATATGAGATATTCCTTTGAGGGAGGGGCAAGAAGGCATGGGATGGGCCTGTTAAGGGAGACGAGAGGCACCAGCAAGACTCCCCACCAACACTCCCCGATCAAACACCACCAGAACCATCCTGTCACAGACTGGGGGCCCTGCTTCTTCCCATGTGGGCCCGGTCAGGCTGCCCATCAAACAAGGAAGCCGCCCCCTCCCCACCCAACAAAGGTTCACACAGGGTCGGCCAAATTCATAAGTAAACTAAGGAACTGCTTAGAGCCCAGGGCCCACCAGGGGGCACCCCCAATTCTGATCAGCCTGTCAGAATAGGAAGGACGGTGACAAATGATAACCAGGTTCGTCAGATTTTGCTTCGAGCCCTGAGAAGGGGGTGGACTGCACCTGGGTTCATATTCCACAGGTGGTCCAGAATCTTGCCACACCAATGCAGATCCTTTGAAGTCATATGAAAGACAACTCAGGGGGGAAAAGAGGGCAAACAGTGTGGCACTTGAAGGAGGGGACTACTCTGCTACTGCAACTCTTACTCCCCCCCCCAGGCTTTTAATTACGACGGAGTCTGACACTGGAAGTGGAAGGGTTGGAAAATTCCAGAGCACTAAGAACTTCACTCCTGGGCTCCTTCCCCAAATTAAAGGCATGTGTGGAATTCTGTGCCAGACGCTGATGGGGGTTGGGGGGGGTGTCACTCCACCCCCATTGGTCCAAAAGCAGAAATGCATTGTGGGATACAGCCCTGGCTGCACATATCGCAAATGCCGATTTATTCAAAAGAAAATAAAAGGTGGTGGTGGGGGGGGGAATTCATGGTGGGATTGGGCTGTTCAAATGGCCATTATGACATGAAGCAATCCCGGCTCCCTTCTGAAGACCCGCGATCAGAAACGACTGCCTGGAGCTAGACCAGTGCAGCGAGAACTTGGATCTTGTCCACTGGACTGCTGGTCAGCTCTTCTACCTGTCAAGGCCCGGGCATTTGGGAAGATGGATCTAGTTAGCAGCCGCTGGAGAGGAGTCTGCAAACGGCAGAGGATAACAAGTGGCCAAAAAGGTTCTGGCTGCATCGATTCAGCAACAAGTTCATCAGGTTTGCATTTTCATAAAAGGCTGAATGAGCATCCTGACTGAACCAGGTGTAAGGTGACACCCCGAAATTCGTAAGAATGTGTATAAACAACATATATACATACAAACATGCTACTAGCTGTCCGGCTGGCCTTTTGTGCTACTTTGATGCCACGCCAACATTTGATGTAGCTTTCCAATCAAAGGCCTCATTGGGAACCCACATCTGAAGGGGTGGACAACTGTGTGTGGTGTGAGCTATGCTAGAATATCAGACAGCAAACTGGAAAAAATATTATTAATAAATTTGGAGAACATGTTTTTTTTCCATAAAGAAGCACCTTGGACCATATATTCCATGCTCTGGCCTTCACCGATATAATAACTTGATTTGAGCCTTTCTGCTGTGACTGTGACTGAAGCATGGTGCGCGAAAGCATAAGCTAGTTGGGACTAATCCCCCACAACATCGCTCAAGCAATCCCAGAGGAAACTAGAAGATGCCCCATGTAGCCATACACTATATGGCCAAAAGTATGTAGCCACCCCTATTATTTAGAGGAATTACCTAATGAAGTAAAACCCATTGCTGACACACGTGTATAATTAAGCACACAATCACATGATCTCCTAAGACATTAGCAGCAGAGTGGGTGATTGCACAGGAGAGGTTATTGGCTTTGTTAGTGCTCTGGTCAACCGCAGGTGAGGTGATGTCTGGAAGTAAGTTCAGCTGTGGTCAGTCACACCAGCTCATAAAAGGGACCTGGTCACCCAACATCAACACCCAACTTGAATGGTAGCAAATTCCACCTGCAATGTTCTAAAATCTAGTGGAAAGTCTCCCCAGAAGAGCAGAGACTACTGTATCAACAATGTGTCCAACATGAGACAAGTTAGTGTTCACATACACTGTATGGCCAAAAGTATCATCTCAGGAACTCAAAAATCACTGCAAGACCCAAAATTCTGACGCGCAAAACGCAACGAGAAGCAAGCGGGAACCACGGAACAAGTGGGCCGAGGCCTCAGATCCAGACATTTTTTTTTTCTAATGGAGTTACAACAAGCTCCCAGAACAGATGCACTGAGGCTTGGTGGAAGAGCAGAACTGCAGAGAGTTTTTGGGGCTCTAGGATGGGGGTACAATGGGGGGGCGGTATACTGACCACTTAGCTCAGGGAGATTATTCTGTCTGGAGGGAATTAACATCCTCTGCATTCTGCCAAGTTCTTCTGAATTTATGGCATCGAATAACAAAAAAACACCTGGAATGTAAGAACTGTTAATAAAATAAACTCATAAGCCCGAAGTCAAGAGCGCCATGTAAAACACCCCCCAACCCCTGCAGTGCATACCAAAGGCTTAGGGAGACCTGCCTGCCCGACAGATCTAAGACACGGTCCTCAGGAGCAGCCTGCCAGGGTTAACTGGCACAGTACTGAAGCGCGTTTCATCGAATCAACATCCCTCTTCTTCAGAGAAGCGAGGAATTTGGGGAACAAAAATTTCAAAATCCAGCGCTCATGGGTGGGCGTTGCGGTTAAACACTCTCTTGCTGGGACCCTGGGTTCCTGGGTTAAAATCAGCCCCTGGTTCTACACCAGCAGACCAGGCCGACTGACCCAGTTCTACTGGGAACACAAAAAACCACAAGCTCACGTGTGTAATACAGACCCACAAGGCAGACGTGACCAGCAAAAACAACTTTGTGAAAGGCAACTGCAGCCACAAGGCGGAGCCTCAAATGTATTTGGATAGAGTTTACAACATATAAACTTCATAACCTGAAACAAAAACAAATCAAAACCATCTTTCTGTGAGGGCGCCAAATAAAACAATAGCAAACAAAAACAACCATGACACAAAGTAACTAATTAGCAACCCTGCCTCAGCTAAGTGTTCACTCGCAGACATCACATGGAGCTCCTTTTACCATCACCGCCTTCCTGTGTGGCACCTAGCTTCCAGTGACAAAAACCGTGACCTTTATAGACGTCTTGGCGCCGGCATTCCTCATAGCCCAGAGGGGGTGGTGTAGGGTTGGGTGCAGCCCTGTGAATGTAGATATGGCACTGAACTCCTTACACCCCTTTGTCTACTAGGCCATGCTCTTACCCTCTATGTCTCTATCAGATTCAATCAGGTTCAAAGCTAAAAAATTATTTTATTAAGGTGTCAGATGCATTACAAGAGCAGCGGATTCCTGCACAGCACACAGGATTATTCATAAGACGGACAGCATTGATTGTATTTCATAGGAAACAGACTGCACGGTGACAGTTATTTCAAGAATTCCAACAGTACACGGAAGTAACGCTGAGAATGAAAGCACTAGATGGAAAATGGTAAAAACCCTGGAAATTACTGGAATTCAAATGGTGCGGGGGAGTTCATGTATAGCTGAACTTGAAGAGGGGGAGCATAGAGGAAATAAATGTACCGGGGCGTTAAAAAGACAGCGATGGTGAGCTATAGACAGCATGGCATGGCCGGTCCATGCTCCGGCAAAGCTGAAGCTGGGATGTAGCCATCAGGGCAGATGGGGGCAGGGGGGCATCCAGCCCAGTCTGTGACACAATGGGCCCCCAGTCCAGAGATCTCTGTGTGGCTTCCCAACATCCCACACTGGCTGATGGAGGCATCAGCTGAGCATCTGGTCTGGATTCCAGATCTCATACACACAAGTATGAGGCCCAGTGCCACTATGCTCCTGACACCACACTGACCAATCAAAATGTCCTGCCAGGAATGACCACACAAGCAACCAATCAAAACCACCCAGCAGAAACGGCCACACAGGCGACCCTGGAGGGAGATATTTACCTTCATGCACCTGCCTTTGCTTTAGCCCATGCCAACTTTACACAACGGCAGAAATTATAGCCTTAAATGATACCAACTGCTCTAAAGAAACGGCCGGACATGTCTGGGAAGACAGAAGTCCTGGAATGTAAGCAGCAAACCTCCAGCGCGTAGCCAGATCATAAACCACCTGCTACGGCTCATTTTAACAAGCTCGCCGTCCTGCAGGAATCTGCCGTCTGACATTTCTGGAAACATCACTTCTGGAAAGTGTGCCGTGAAGACAAACTGAGAGAAACGTGACGTAAACATCGGCATACATAAGGACAAGACCATCTAAAACTAATACAGAACTGAATGGCATTTCAGACTGAGACCTCTAAAGTTCACCATAATTTTGTGTGAGGCCAGTAGGGGGCATGGTGGTTAACTACACAGCTTAAATTCTCAGACAGGCAAGGATCATTGTGAACACACTGCCCCCCCCCAGGCCAAAATGGAAAACCCACCACAGAACATAGCTGAAAAGCTGAGGAACTTTGCCACATAGTGTAGGTGGCAGGTCTTCAACTTTTTTTTTTTTTTTTAATAAAAGGAGGCAGAGCCAGGCTGCACCAGGAAGATACTTCAGTTAAGGGGGCAGGGCTAAGAGCAAGAAATATCCCTGCTCCACTAACAGCGGAAGTCGAGGTAATGGAATTGCACAATGGCACAGGGACAATTCGAGGAACTGAAAAGAGGAAGCCAATGGAAACAGGCCCCCCCTCATCTGTACACAGAACCTATTAAAGGTTATTAAACAAAAGTAAGCAGTGTTTGGGGTTGTTGCTTATTATTGCATAGAATATTTTATCTGGTAGCATGGAAAGGCTAATGGATATTACCCTGAAGACCAAGTTCTGTAAAACAGCCCCAGTCCAATTCCAGCACAAACCCAGACTGGATTTTCAAGTAGCTGTTCCCCCGCCCCCCACCACCACCACCAATGTTCACAAACCTCTCAGCACCTTTGAGAAATTCCTCACCCCTCCTGGGAAGGAGTGGGCACCAGCAGAAAGCTTTAAAAAAACACACCAGGGTTTGAGGCCCATGAGTGGCGGGTGGTCAGAACGCGATGATCCATCAGGGAGCCTTGAGGCGGTGATAAAATACACCACTCCACCCGGACAGGGCACGTGAAGGGTTCAACAGGAGGACCCAGTACCTATCCTCCTACTGACCTGAAACCTGGAGTAGGTGGGGTGGGGGGTTGGAGTACAACGACCTGGGGCCCAGGGTCACGGCATGGAAACCCACACTGCCCCCCAAGGGATGACTCTGTCAGAGCAACAAGGAAACTCTGAATCAACCACAATCCCCTCCCCCCGGAAACAGGCCTGAATGCTCACCCACGTACCACAGCTGCATTTGTACAAACACACAGTAGGACTGCACCCAAAACAACACAAGGGAGGCGCCAATGACCCCCACCCCCAGTTCATACATCACAAAAACAACACAATTTGTTCCTTGGCTGCAGGTTCCCATGAAATTGAAACCAGACGTACGTGATGGAGGAGGGGCTATCAACCCCCGCCCATCACCGCACCCCTGAACTCCTCCCAGCTCCACCTAGGAAACAGTTGGTCAGGAACGTAATTCTGAGTTCTCCATCCTCTAGGACCAACTGCTCCTACCATGGGCTCAGAAGATAAGAGCTAAGGTACGGCATTCCCGGATCGGCCTACGGCGCTCGCGATCTGGGGATTCTGGCTCAGCTGCACGCGACACACACACACTTATTGAACACACAAGCACGTCTGAGACACCTCAGGCTCAGCTTCTGGGTCCTTCAGGCTGAACTGATGAAAACCACCACAAGCAAATCATTCAGACATTAACTAGCTCGTCTTCATACACATTAGGGATATAACTGTAATAAAACCTATTATTACTTTATAACATTGCAATGAGCACAATACAAATCCCCCATGATAAAGTGAGAGCATTCAGTTATTCTAAAACTACATCAAAATGTTTACAAAAGAAGTCTCTGAAGGAATTTTGCATGTGGAATGAGGCAACCATAATTTCTCACGATTTTTTTTTAATATACACCTACATTAAAACTGGTGAGGTAAGATCCACCACAACATGAAAGTTTAGCACCTTTTGCAAAGTGTACAACGTCCCCTTTAATAACGCCTTAGCACCCCGTAGGTGGTCAAGGTGATGCCTGCCTCCCAGAGGCAGGATTCGGAGAGTTCCTGCCTTCAGATGTTGCCCTCTAGTGGGAGTTTTATGAAGTGCTTCCCCCGTTAGAACTGGCCTTGCCAGTTCTCAAGGACTCCAGGAGGCCTTTAATCCTGGCGCTGGGGGCCTCCGCCCGACGCCGCTTGCTCTTCTTCCCCTTGCTGACGGAGTCGAGGGGTGCCAGTAGGGCGGCCAGACCCCAGGGGGCGTCACTGCGGCTCTGCACCTCCGGCTGCTGGGCCAGCCAGGCGCTCTCCTGGCAGAGCAAGACAAAGCGCTGCAGCTGCGTGCTGTTGACGTTCTTGCTGACGTTCAGCGCTGGTTGGAAAGGGTTCTGGATGTGCAGCGGTGCTGCCTCTGGCTTGCCCAGCTCCTTCCCCTGATTGGATGGAAATCAGCCAATCAGAATGCACTCAGGTCGTGTCAGACCAATGCAGTATTCACTGCACAGCTAGACTGTGTTCTACCCTTAAGAAGCATTTAATGATAATCAGAAAAATATTTAATCCTGTACTAGATGTAGTACAGAGGATGTACTGAATTTCCCTCCTGGGATTAATGAAGCACCCATCTATCCAGTCAACCCATCTAATCTATTCAATACATACATACATACAGTGAGGGAAATAATTATTTGACCCCCTGCTGAATTTTTAAGTTGACCCATTAATAAAGACATGAGAAGT
>JAAGVU020000001.1:19732811-19750182 GCA_011763525.2 Mormyrus iriodes | reverse complement strand
TAATTAAGTATTACTCGTGTTGTGTTAGTGCACATGTATCTGACCTAATTTCTTGCTGGTTTGTAGGGGATCAAATATTTATTTCCCTAAACAAATGACAAATTGATTTGTACCTGTTACATAATGATTTTTTCTTGTATGCTTTCTTGAAAATCTATCTTTTGATGTTAAAATATGCCTACCAGTGAAATTACAGACTTCATTTGTGTCACCTTAGGAATCCAACAGGGGGTCAAATAATTATTTCCCTAACTGTACATACATCCACCCACCCATCTAGTACAGAATTCTCATTGCTGCAGTCACAGATGCTGTACATACTCATTATGTATGCACTATGTATACCACTGTACAGATGTGCATTCACCATCTATTTATTATATGTATACATTTTTAGACTGTTTCTTGCACTTTTACACTATTGTGCACTTTTGGATTAGATGCCAATCTGCATTTTGTTATCTGAGTACTTGTACTCAGTTAATTGAGTTTCCATGCCATGCAAAAAGCTAGGGCTATATTCGTCGAGAAATGTGGGTTATGTACAAAAGTTTAGAATTATTAAAAAATAAAGACAAAACCAAGAAGATAAAACCTTAAAACACACAGACAGCAAAAATGCGACTGAGCACTTATACAATGACAAGGATGAATGTAATCTAATCCAGTTCTAAATGTTATATTCACTTAAATATGGCTGATAGCTGAACAGCCAGCTACTCCAGCCCTCTCCCATTGTCCAAAAACACAAGCTAGACAAATGTGTGTCTCCATTAGTATGCGATGGTCAGTGTGAATGTTTACGCCATGTGACAGACTGACATCCCATCCAGGGTGTCCACTACCCATATGCTCTATGTCGAACGGAACCAGCATCACCCCATACTGGGTAAGAGAGTATGGAAGTTGGACAGGTGAACACACACACCTGATTTAATTACAGCATTCACAGCATTACAGAGTTCACAGCAGAGGGGATTTTCAGGACACACTGGGCTGTAGTCCCTGCAAAGATCATGGGGAATCCCCTTATCTGCAGCCGCACCCTTCCTAAACTTTGAGACTGCAGATGACAATGACTTAAAAGTGCAATTAGTAATTCGTAAAATTAACTTACTGATGATATCTGGAAGATGAAGGCTGAGTCTGAACTGCTGTAATTATAGCGTTAGCCCTTCAAACTCCATTAACCACCAAAAGTACACAGTAAGCATCCAAGTTTCATACTGCGCTCTACCAGTTCACTAAATCCTGAGGAGGAAGTGGTGATTACCGTTCTGATGTTGATGGACAGTTTGCTGAAGTCAAAGTTGCCGTAAAACTCAAAGAATTCCAGCAGCAAATGTTCTATTAGAGAAAAAAGCAGGGGGAACGTGTCACAGTGTTAAAAAAAAGGAATGATAAAATAATTAAAAATCGTACAATAAAATCCCAGTGGGTGACCCACTCACCCAACGAGTCACCGTTGTCCTGCAGTTTGACCTTCGTTAGGTCACTAACGAAAGTACAGTCGTTCCCTTCTATGATGCTTTTATCCTGGGGTCCTTGCAGAGGAAGAAGTCATAAAAAATATGAGTATTCCACTCAGAGCATATTCATCACTAGGAGTCTAAAAACCATGGAGACCTGGTAGCCTATCGCCAGGTAACCACCTCCTGGGCAACCAGGGTCACATGACTGTCTTCTAACCCCTAACAAGACATCCCTCTGTTTTATTGGTTGGGTCAAGTTTTATACCATTTCAGCAATTAAGAGTATAATCATAGCAGAGGCCAGGGTGGATCTAAAGTAAGATTAAAAAATAAAAATAAAATAAAGACCCCTAGAATTAAGTAAAATTAATATTTCATAAACAGCTACAGCAATAAAAGTAATCAGCAAACATCAGCTATAAAATTGTTTAATATAAGGTAAGATTTTGGTGCGGGGCCCATAACTCCCTGATATCACTGTCAGTTTGACAACCTACTATTATCAGTGACCTAATAACAGGGTTACTTAAGTGAAGGACCCAAAAGGGCAATGAAAGATAAACCAATTACAAAATAAACTAAATATTTTAAGAAAAAAAAAACACACATAAAAATGTAGATGTACACAGAGCCTTGTGGCCAGATTCAGAATGACTCACATCTTGCTCAGCATTTCATACTATATTTATAGGATTATTTATAGACAGTGATTTTACTGGGGGGGGACTCCCCAAAGGTTCATCAGGGCATTGGTACAGATCATCGCACAGCTTGCCGGGCAAAGCTTATGAGCAGAAAGCCTTTTTGCATCAGGGGATCCCTGGAAAGCTCCTGCAGAAGCAGCGTTAATTTCATTCACAGTCTGATATTTATACCAGCCTTTTTATCATTTTCCTAATAAGTCCAGATCCAACTTTGTTTTGTTATTCACACATTGTGTTTTATTGTGTTCATATTGTAACCTAACATTTGTTTTGCAGCTTATTCTTTCCACTTTTACCTTTCTGATTGGAAACCTACTGCTCGTTGACAGGAGTTAGTACGTTAAAAAGTAGTAGTAATAACAATAATAATAATGTTGTTATTATTAGGAACGTCCCAATCGACTTCATTGGTACCTTGACCTGATTCATTCAATACAATGGAAACCGCTTACAGTGATCATGCCTGTCTGGGTGAAATTGCTCACTACAAGTGCATGATCATTATAACCGATTTTTTCTTAACGTCTCAGGCACATTACTATCTAATTGACATTTATATAATTATTACATGAATATATGGTAATGAAACGGACAGCGTTGCCATTTCCTGAATTTTATTGCCTCTTTCAGAATACAGTACAGCTGTTTAAAACACTTTTCAAATTATAGTGCTGTACGAAATAAATTACTAAACTGTATAATTCAAAATACGCTATAATACAATACAGTACTGTACATAAAATATAGCCTACTGTAGTTTCACTGCTGCATCTTGTTGGCTTGTTTTTCACAGTTTATCATAAGCTTTGATGAGTCTATATTTGACATTGAGAGAAAATTACTATTTTTCCCCATCTTGTTTTCTGTGCACGCAGCATTAGCCTCAGGTAGCTAGCCAGAAGCAGATGGGTTACTGCAAGGCAAAGGGCTATCGAAGTAAAGTAAAAAAAATTACCGTATTTTAAATTTTTTTCCATATGCTGTTATGTATAAACCCCTTCTCAAAATGAACACTGTAAGCGGACTGCTTGATTACTATAGGAAATTATTTAAACAGTGTTTGTACAGGAATGATTCTGTCCCAAGCTTATTGATCCATAAGCAGTTGGTCACAACCGTGATCACTATAAGCGGTTTCCATTGTATTTATATGTTCTAATGCCGAGTCCTGATTTGATTTTTAATAGATGTTTAAATATACATGTAGTAGGCATTGGTGCATTCTTCATATGAGTAAGCCTCGCAATTTTGCAGTTCCTTATGGTGTTTCTGCAAGTGCCCAATTAGATTTGTTGTATTAAACGATGCTCTGTTGCTACCTCGTCTCAAAAGGATGCCATTAAAATGCAGATAGTGCAGGTAGCTTTTGGGCTACTTTGAGTGTAAATTTTAATTTAAAGAATTTCCACATGGCTGATACCTCAATAGTTTGTAGTTTCAAGCCATGTGCCTCAGGCTTACTACAGTGTGTGACTGAACCTTACAGTCTGTGCAACTGACAAACTGGATGTGGGACATTAAATAGATCAGGCTTTGGATCTGGCTGTGGTCAAACATGCCTGGATCAGTTCCGATTCTGATCTCTGACATCAATTTGGTACATTACTGATGATGATGATGATGATGATGATGATGATGATAATAAAAATAATCATCATCAGAACTATTTGGCTCCATGACCCAATAAGAGACATGGCCTTTGAGGGGTGCTCCCACCTGCAAGCATCTGGAGGTGGTCTAGGGTGGGGATTAAGGGTGGATTCCTCTTCTGCAGGAAAAAGACCACCAACAGGGTAAGGGTGAAGTTGGTGAGCCAGGCCCCAGGGATGTTGCTGGTGACACCCTGGACCCGTGCCCAGCAGCGCACACTGAACACCAGGACACGCACGCGTTCATCCAGTTGGCCATACAGATACAGCAGCTCTGAGCTCTTCATCGCCACCCTGTGGACACAGGACGAACTGCTAGGGTACACATTCTGAAGCAGGAAGGACCAATTTTATCATGTTATTTCTAAATTTTTCCTGATTTAATTTCAGCATTTAACATTCTGTAAAACATCTGACAATTAATATCCTTGTGTGATTTTGCAATCTACACATACAGTAAGGAAACTAAACAGGAATAAAAATGCTTTTCAAAGTTTAACCAAGAGAGGGCAGCATTGATATGGTTTCATTAAGACATTTGTTTTCAAAAGAAACTGAATGACAATATTTGATTGTCATTTCCACTCTCGTTAAGAAGGGTTTCACTTTGGGTTTTCAAACCCAATTCACATTCAGACTTCCCCCACTGACGCACTCGCCCGCTGGGAGCTGCATACCCTGGTTTCCGCAGAAACTGTTGGAGACCCCCCCCCCCCCCCATTTTCATTTGAACAGCTCCACCCATAACAACTCTTGGCTATTTTTAGCTGCAGCGGCACCCATCTGTGTGGCGAGAAGCAGAAGTGAAACGTGCCGGGCTCCCCATGCCGCCCCCTCCGTTGGCCGGAGAATACAACGCGCTGAAACGGCACTGACGCAAGAGGAATGTGGCTTGCCAGCCCCCGCGCCTTCTGACCTTCAGTGGAAAATGTCACAAGGCTCAGCTACCTGTTGTTGGCCGTGAGGTCACATTGGAAGCCAGACGGCTGGTGCGAAAAGCGGACGAGCGGGCAGCGGGCGTTGAGAATCTTCTGAATGCCCACGCAACCTGGGCCAAACTGATCCACGCACTCGCCGATGACAGACAGGATGCTCTGCGTGGCCACCCGCTCCGTGGAGGTCCGTTTCAGTTGGTACTCCAGGGAGTAGCCGCTTCCTGTCTGCAAGCCGACACACGTGAACATGATGTCCTTACTCAAGGTGGCCCCTAAAGGCGACAGCCATCGTACCAGCAGTTTTAATCAGCGACCAACACGGAGATGTATGACATCATTTTGTCGTAACTATAACGACACTGCTCGATGTTACTCGAAAGCTGGCGAACCCAGAGCTATCAGGAACAGGCCTTAAGCTAACAGTATAAACCACGGGGTTCTCTGGAACTGCATGAGACCAGAATGCTTAAACAGAAACTGTCCAATCCCAGCTGGAGCCTCAGGAACCGCGAGGGACAATCTCTCCTGAGAGTATGAGAAAACCAAGTAAATCACACGTTTGTACCTCAATATAAAACTCTCCAAGACGTATTAAAGCAGCTTAGTGTCATTAAAAATATATTACCGATTAACCCCCCACATACCATTTTACACAAAGAAAACCCACAACAACAAATCTTGCCTTTAAATACAAAAATCGCTCATGACCATCCCTGCTACTGGAGATACTGGAGAAAAAAGGAAAAGAGAAAAGAAAAAAAACCTCATTTCCCTGCTTGGAAACCATTCACTTGTTATTAAACACTCATAATTCTGATGAAATATTTTATCACAAGCAATTAACAGCATCTTCAAAAAATCAGCTCCAATTTAAAAAAAACAGACAGCTATTTTTGATTAATATTATATTGATTAATATAAGGCATTAGCAAAACATTTTAGGTCATGTCAGACCGGCCCAAATGATGCCATGTTCCACTGCATGAGTGGTGGTACATTATGTCAGTGTTTATCAAACCAATCCTCAGGGGACCTCCAGTCAGTCAATACTTTTACTCACACCCAGCTCCTAGCCAATCAAGAACTACGAATACCAGTATGGGTGTGTTAAGAGGCGGAAGAGAAAAATGTGGACTGGGTTGGAAAACACTGCATTACGTTACAATATCATTTAACATATTGCTACTAGGACAGTGGGTGAAGCAGTATTTAAGGACATACACTCATAATCATAAGTCTGTTTGGCTAGTTTAACAGACTACAGTTCCCAGGAGGCTTTGCTACATCACTCTAGCAAAGGTTGTTAACCGTTTAATGCTCACATTAAACAAAGGATTACTGTCCCCCCCCATTTTTCAGCTACACCCAATGAGAGTTAGATTACCTTCTCTTGGACAGCCCCGCTGATGCCATCCAGATCTAAAAACATGTCCAGGTCACAGCCAAGCTTCCCAAAGCCATTGACAGAGGAGCCGAAGGGCTTCACCACGCATTCCGGGAAGTAAGACGCGGCAATGTCCCTCAGCAGGGAGCACACGAGGAAGCGCAGGCGAGTGTTTTCTTCAGACAGCTGCAGCACATTTGTGAGGAGCAGCAGCTGCTGGTCTATCTGGGATGGGAGGGAGAGAGGACAGGAGAAGCGTGACAACACAGGAACAACTGCCCCCCCACCCTGTGTCTGCCCAATAAGGGTTGCACTCCATACACCTTGCAACCATGGGCACTGAATTGCATTTGGGCTGAAAGTCTTAATTCCGAAAGGAAATCTCCTTAGACAATTATTGAACATATATTTCCTTTTGTCTGATGCAACTTTTACAAAAATTGAATTATGTCTTTTATAAGAACAGAAGCCTGATTCCACATGACTTTGTGGCATATTCCTTTGCTTCCTTTGCATATTCCTTTGAACTTAAGTTCATCCATTTTGTATACCTGCTCGAGCTATTCATGGTCACAGGGATCCAGAGCCTATCACGGAAGCAATGGGCACTAGGCAGGGAATAACTCAGGATAGGGTCCCAACCCATCACAGAGTTATACACACCATTCATATCTATGGACAATTTGGTAACTCCAATTCATCTTAGTGTGGTTTTAGTCTGCATGAGGAAACCCCAAACATGCGGACAACGCAAACATGGAGCCGGGGTGGAGACTTGAACCCCGGTCCCTGAGGTGTGAGTCAACTGTGCCAACCACTACGTCACCATATTGTTCATGAAGATTTATTAATGGCAAAAAAAGAAAAAGCTGCACAAAAAACAGACCCCCCCACCACCACACGCACACACACACTTACACTATCTTCTTTAGAAAGCCTCCTGACAAGCTCGCCGACGGGAATGGGAGTCTGACTGAGCACTTTAACAGACGGCTGGCTGCTCGCCAGGTCACTATTGGTTTTTAAAGAGAGCAGCCTGGATTTGAAAGGCACAGCCGCTTCGTGCGGGAAATTCGGTATGGCGGCGCTTTGGAAAACCGAAAGAACGCCGTCTTGTTTGGAAAACTCCACCACCGCGTATGTGCCCTGCACAGAAAAGAGAAACCAAAGCCTTAAGCAAAAGACAATGTGACATGTGTTTTACACTCCATTTAAGTTTCTCCAACATTCAGTAATTGTGATCAAGTCAATACTTACAAAACTTTCATAGAAAAAGCAGTTGTTTATATCTCCATGCCTGGACATGTGCTTTAGAAACCGTTTCTCTGATGTATTCGATGGGCAGCTCACAAGAACAGATCTCTCTGCTTGTTCCTTTCTTTCTTCTAAGAGTTTATAGAACGGTTTTCTTTCAATCTTTTCTAGAAGGAAACAAAATTTTGATAAGCAAAAATATAGCTAATCAGCTGCCCAGTTTGCAATGGACTTTATTTTTGCTCCATCGGTAGCTGACCAGAATGTATTCATTAGTTAAATAACTAGATTTAACCAATGCATCAAGACGTGTAAATAGCTATTTACTGGAGCGTCAGTGAAACAGATGGTGCCGTCAATAAATACAACACCGTAAAATAACTTGCTAGCTTATCCTACTTGCTGCTGATTAATGTTAAAGTATGGCAGAGTAAACTACCTATCCCATAAGTACATTCTGAGCTAATTACAATGGCAAGGGCATACAATCATTAGTATTACACTGGCAACGAGAGTTGAATAATTATGCCAGTAACCATTCAGAAAATGTAACCATGTATTTCCACGTTGTAAATCTGAAGCTTAAAACGAAAACGTGAACGTTGTACATCTACACAGGCATTAAATTAAGACTGATAATGCAGTTCAAAGCTAGGTCGTTAACAGAAAGACAATTATGTGGTCTAACCTACCGTATTGATCTTTCGTAATAGAAGGCACTCTTTTTGCAGCAGCACTTTTTGTGCTAGCTCTTTTTGACGAACAATATTTAAAGCCAAGAAAGTGCATTAAAAGTCCTCCTCGCCTCATTATGCATAAGTGATGTACGGAGGCCGCCATCATGGTGCGCATGAAAAATTTGGCGCCTGCGTAGCTTGTCTGAAATACGGCAAGTGGGATGTGCCAAGAAGGGTCCCGTTTTTGGGGAAATAGTTTGCATTTATTCGTTGTCGAAAACATACTGTATGTAAGTTTTTTGTCAGAATACCGGAATGTGTGTATGTATTTAACACATAATCTAAAATATCTAAAAATCCCAACAATGTGGTAAAATTTGTTACTCTTTAGTTTGTGGGGATATTTTTCAGGACTCAACAATATAAATCTACGTTTTGTAAAGAGTCCGTGAGTGCAATCAAAAAACTAAAATAGCAGAAAGCCTTGTATTTTGTTTGGTTACTTATGGTTAAGATTAGGGCTGATTACGGGTTAGGGTTATCATAGTTAGGATTAGGGTAATGTTCATAGAAATGAATGGAGAGTCCTCAAAATGACAGGAATATATGAACGTGTGTGTGCGTGTTAATCGTACGACTAAATCATTACAAGCATTTGTTGTCATTAAACGAGTATTTATTTAACATAAGCAATAGTGGTAAAAGCAGAAATTTCTTCATATTAGAATTTAAGATTAACAGAAAATGACAATGAAAAATTAAAGAATTAAAAGTAAAACCATTTGGGTTACTAAGACAAAACAGGAGAGGATACCTAGAATCATGGCGCTGCTGAATACAAACGTCATTTCGGGACTGATACCTTGCACGTTCAGAAAGGGGCGGGAGAGATGACCAGCGAAACTCAAACTCCGTGTCAGGGGAAGGAGTGTTATTTAGAACGGAAAAGGGGCCGCGCGTAAATATAACTGCAGCGTGACATCTATTCAGCAGCAAAGAAAGCAAAAAATGCATTATGAAAGAAGCTGGGATTTTTTTAACGGAGGTAATATTGTAACACAAAGTATAATTAAACATAATGAAATCGGTCTCAGCAGTAGCAGTGTAAAATGGACTTAAGGACACAATCCACCCGATTTTTTCTACAGTAGTCATCTTACTTTGGGTAAGGCAGAGAGTCTAGCGGTGAATCCGAGACCGCTGCTGGTAGCTGTCCCATCGGACGCGGGGCTCCTGATCGGTAAGGTACGGCAGGAGCGTTTCGTCATCTACTAACACCGCAAAAGCTTTGCTGTGTCCCGAATGACACCCTATCTAGCCTTCCAGCAGCACTTATATATAAAACTTTACTTTTCTTAAATAACCTGTTGCTTTCCGTGAAAAATTTCTCGAATGCTTGTTTTGATATACTGCTGTCAGTTACATACTTTACACTGCTGATGAGATATGGGTGTGAAAGTGTGGGAATTGAGACAAAAATGAAACTAACTCTTTGAGTGCTCCTCAAACCCGTCTCTGTTAAACAGCTTTATATTAACTGAACCTAAGGGGATCCCTGCTTTTAACCTTATTTTCTTATGTGTGGGTTTTGTTTTTTTGGGGCTTCTGGCCGTGAAATTCCCTCATTTGCAATGCAAATTCACGTCTAAAGAGGTTTATTAACACGTATGCTCCTTAGTTACTAGCTAGACGTCACCATACACGTTTGTCAGCCTGCCACATAGGAGAAAGAGAGAAGCATGAGACACGCAGATTTCTGTGATTCCTAGCGATGGTATTGTGTGAACGTCCTGTCTCAGGTGGGCTTGAGGAAGCTGTCAACATGGATTGTCAGAGCGAGCAAATCGAAATGCTCCTGGCTCACATGAATATTGAAGACATCATCAACGCCGCAGAAACACTGTTCCCTTCCATTGAGAGCGGGGCCTCGACCGGGGAGACTTCGTCGCGGGATGAGATGGAGGACGAGGAGAACACAGCCTCAAGGAACAATTTAGACTCTACTTGTGGGAGCCAGACTCTTGGCAGGGTCAGATATGGGCCAGTGACTGAACTGCTGTCCTTTGTGAATGAGATTTGCAGCTCCCAGATTGACACGGGAATCTCGGAGGAGATGGGCGTCTTGCTGAATAAGGTGAGTCAGTGGCTCCTTTCATGTCAGACCGTATTGTGCATGGGCATCATTGCGTCAGAATGCCACTGTTATTGAAACCTGACATGTGTGGCGCAGTCTAAGCATTGTGGTTCTGCGAGTGAAACTAGTTCAGAAATGTCCCGTTTGCACAGTTGCTAGTATTGTCATCCTTTAGAAACATTTTCTTTAACTCACAAGTTAACTGTTAGGCGTAATCACCGAAAGCCCGCCATTAATATATGTTGAGATGCACTGCCAAGAACAGCATAAGGCCTTAAAAATTCCGCGATCCTCTGTTAACATGAAGTAAAACGTTCTACTCTTGATTTCTTCAGAGTTTTATTGGAATCTTTCTAAGATTTGCATTGCTTTCCGAGACCAGTAGCTAGGCAGAACCGTGGCTGTGTTTTGAGAAGAAATGTGGTTTCAGGGTTCATTAGCCTCCATACCCGGCGGCTGCAGGTGTTTGCACACATCTGCGATTGCACGCCTGTGCTGATGTCACACTTAATCCCGGTCCTCTCTCTGCCCCGAGCAGACTGAGATGGCGATCCTGGATGGTCGCTATCGCATCGGCGTGGACGTTTTCCTGTTTCCATGGAAACTGACCTACAAGAGCCACAGCTCCGGACATGTCCCTAAAGGATCTTTCGGGGCTGTCCATCTGGCTCAAGACGGGGAGACGAGGAAGCGAATGGCGTGCAAGCTGGTTAGTAGTTTTGGAAATCCCACAGCACATGCCAGATAGATTTCTGAAATTCCTGGCTTATCCAGTCGCAGCGTTTATTTCCCGATTCGAGCCGCCTTTCTGCTTGGCCTTACACCAAGTCACACTTAGATTGAAAATCAGTAAATAAGATGGTAGCAGACGAAAAAGAGTACCGAAAATAAGCAAAAGGGGAATAGCGCGCGGAAAGAACCTAAACCGGGCTTTGTTGCTTTACAAAGCCAGGCACGAGATACAATGTTTTAGCTAAGCAGTGAGGAAACGGGACAGAAACTCCCCACGACAGCTATGAGGAACGGAAGAAAAGAAAACGACCCGCACGAATGGGGGCGAGTGATTGCAGCAGTCAGAGTGTCTCGCTGTGGCCTAAAGCTCAGGGACTTATGAAGCAGTTGCTAAATACACCTGTGGAGTATTTGGGGCAGAGAGCATCAGGATATAAGGGGATTTCCTGGAAATAGCTGTGATTTCGCAATCTAAACATCACATGATCTTGTGCATGTGTTCTATTCAGAAGTACCAACTTCTGCACCCTCCGATTTTCTCAAAATATGAAGGAAAACTGGTAGTTTCCAAACTAAAAGCAGATCTTTCCTTCTTCTCTCAGACTTGGCCCCATTACACAAGTGTAAGAATACGAGCATTGTAGTTCTTCAGTAGATGAATTAATATTTTTGGTGTTTTGCCCTCTGTGATGATTCCACTTCTGTTCTCAAGATCCCCCTGCAGCATTTCAAGCCGGCCGACGTGGAGATCCAGGCTGTGTTTCGACATGAGAACATCGCCGAGCTCTACGGCGCCCTGCTGTGGCAGCAGACCGTATACCTGTTCATGGAGGCCGGTGAGGGCGGCTCTGTCATGGAGAAGCTGGAGAGCTGTGGGCCCATGAGGGACTTCGAAATCATCTGGGTGACCAAGCAGGTGCTCCGGGGGCTGGAATATCTGCACTCCAAGGACATCATACATCACGACATTAAGCGTGAGTTTCTGGGGTCTTTCTGTGGGCATATGCAGTGCTTCAGTATGCATATTGGCTATTTTGGAGCGTTTGGAGCATTGGTGAAAAGGCGACCATTCAGCTATATTTGTCAAGCAAGAAAATACTACGGATTCTAGGGTCAAATTATTGAGGTAGGTTCTGTCTATAAGAAATGCTGTGCCTCTGGGAAGTTAAAGCTTCCCAGTGTTATGCAGTCCTTGAGCTGCTGCAGTAGCCACAGCGTTCAGTGCGTCCATTGCATGCAGTTTCCGTTCTGAGGGTCCATCCTGCTTCTTTTTGCCCAACAGCCAGCAACATCGTCCTTATGTCAACCAAGGCTGTTCTGGTAGACTTTGGGCTTGCTGTGCAGATGACTGAGGATGTGTACACACCCAGAGACATGCGTGGGACGGAGGTAAGGGGAGCAACCCTAAAAACACAGAGCTCTATGTCTGCAGACGTTTATTTGTCTGGTTTCCATGGTATTTCAGTTCAGGTTTTATGCAGGACCTGATCTTCAGGTTTTGGAGTGGGGCTGTGCTGGACTTTCCTTCTGCAAAAGAGCCACTTATCAGATGAACCTCTGAGCAGCTTTCATAATTTGTAAACTTTTCCAGTTAGTTTCCAGCAGGACAATGATTTGCTGGGGCAGGAAGCCCATCCTGGGTGCCCCTCCCCCATGCCTAACACAGTCTGCTTTCTAAGTTGACCCCCCCCTCCTCCTCCCTCCCTCTAGCCTGGGGAAATGATAACAGGGAAATTCCCAGCCTTCGTGGAGAACGTGTTGTCTGGCAGGTGACATTTTGGTTGGCATGGCACAAATTCCCAGCAGAGACTTTAATCTTCCATTTGAACTTTCACCTAGTTTGAGACCTGCGGTTATATGGACAGAGTGTTTTAAATACATCCTTTGATATAAACGCTTTAGCTACTTGGAGACATTCAGTAAGATGAGTGGGGTTTCCTGCACACTCGTTTAATACTGTGGTGCTCCTCTCTTGCTTCTGCTGTACCATATCTCCTATTCTTACACTCCTCTCCACCATGTGAGCTACATGTCAGAAGGCCTGATTATCTGATGAAGGGACTTGCAAGCTGATTCAGGAAGTGTCTGGGGTGTGAGCCTGGCCCATATCCGGCCACTTCTAGCTTGCATTTCCCTGCAAACATTACATTACTTTGAACAAAAGCGCCCTCTAAATAAATAAAATAAAAACATTTACCACTATGCTAAAAAAATAGATTTCCAGCATTGCATTGTGAGTAATGACATTCTTGGTGCTATGTTGTGCAGATCTACATGAGTCCTGAAGTGGTGCTCTGCAGGGGTCATGACACCAAAGCTGACATCTACAGCCTGGGTACCACCATCATTCACATGCAGACCGGATTCCCCCCCTGGGTTAGGAGATATCCCCCCTCTGCCTACCCCTCGTACCTCTACATAGTAGGTGTCCTATGAGCCTTCAGAAGTCTCTCTGGGTCACAAGTATTATATCATTATATAAATATTAAGAACTGATGCTGCTGCACCCTGTTCCTCAACTACTCTACCCACTGCTGAAAATAAGTCTTATTAAAGCTGGGTATTTACTAGCCTCTTACTTAAATAAGGAATTACATAATCTGTAGGTTGTGTTGTAAAATTATTTGTTGACTGCCACAATAGAAACTTGCACTTGATAAGTACTTGCTATGTAAGATTGCTGAGAATTGTGGAAAGTCTTATTGGTCACATGTTCTCCTTCTCAAAGGGTCTGAATAACTTTCGTTGTGAAATGACAGGGTGTTGAAGTAGGAAGTGTGTTCACTCGACAGTTTCACGTTGACCAGGCCCATTTTAAATATGTTCCTCTTGCTTTAAGCACGGAAGGGGAACTTGCCATTCTGCTAACACTGGTCTTAGACAGTCCAGCAGGTTTTCACAATGTCCTTGTCAGTTAGATTGTGATTTTTACCAGAAAACACACCCTGCTGGCCTCTGGGAATGTAGTTGCCCTACAGTCTGACTTCAGATTACTATTACTTATTCAGGTCAGTAATATAAGACTGTGTGTGTTCGATGTTAGAGTCTTTGTTTTCTCTTGTCTTGTAATACCAACCCTGACCTGTATGTTACCCACCTGCCCTTCCTCAGATCCATAAGCAGGCGCCCCCGCTGGAGGATATCGCAGCAGACTGCAGCCCGGCCATGCGTTCCTTCCTGGAGCGGTCACTGGCACGGAGCCCCCAGCGGCGGAGCTCAGCGGCAGAGCTGATGCAGGATGAGGCAATGAATCCCCCCCGCGAGGATCAACCGCGCTGCTGGAGCCTTGACTCGGGGATGGTGGACGTCTCCCATGGACTGTTGAGGCAGCTCAGCCAGCTGCCGGACACGCTGCGTGGTAGGGGCCCCTAGGCTCGCACACGACTGTGTGCAGTATGCACACTGCAGGGTAGGGGCCCTAGGCTCGCACACAGGTATGTGCAGAATGCACACTGTAGGGTGTTAAAACCTGCACACAGAATAAGCTTCCAATACCTAAGTGGGAGAACAATCTTGTTACATATGCAAGTAAGCATGCTTGCCTACATTGCGTAAATTTTTGTTCATAAAGGCCAGTGTACAGTGTACAATGTAGAATAGGACCTTCTGGGATTATATATCCACTGGGTTTCCCCCAGAAGTGTCAATTGTCAAGAAGAATGATTGTGTTGACCTGGTGACATACCCAAAGTTCCCCCTTGTTAAGTTGTAAACAGTGGTAAACTAGGCCTGGTGATCAGGTAGCCAAAGTGGCCCCTTACAAATCTTCCTGTGTGTCATTCTGTTAAATACAGATGAACCTCTGAGCAACTTTCATAATTAGTAAACTTTTCCAGTTAGTTTCCTGCATGACAGTGATTTACTGGGGCAGGTCACGCCATCGTAGATTATGCTCCAGGGCAGGGTGTGGGGGGGTGTGCATAGGTCAGTTTCTCGTGGCTCCTCAGAAGTGGACCAAGGAATATTTTCTGGAGCAGTTTGTGAGTCATGCTGGTCTGTTTGTTCATGTTTGGATCTTAGTTGCTTGGATGTCTCTCTGACCGGTGACTGTGTTTAATCTGTTTCTATGACTGGATATTTTCAATGGAAAAGAAGGATCTTAGTTTTGGGGGGCAAGTTACATTGTGGAGCTCAAACCAGCAATCGTCATGTTATGAGAAATTTGTACAGTACCTTGCTGTTCAGGGACGATTTTAGGATTTGTTAAGGTGGGGGCATACAAAGGGCCATCCTTTTTAGGAGCCATATTAGCCAATGATGTGTTTTGAATCGATGAATGATGTGGGAGGGGGCCCTCTGGGGGGCAATCAACTTTCATTTTGGGTCAGTGGCCCTGTAGCCTGTGTATGCCCCATTGCTGTCCTTTGCTTGCCACCCTGGGGTTTGGACCACTTGTGGGTTTCAGTCCCCATTTCTGAGATGCCTCTTTGTCCTTGCAGATTCTATCCTCTACAGCCACGAGGATTCTGCAGCCCTTAGGAAGGGGGGGTCCCTCTATATTGACCTGGGATCCCTGGCTGGATACTACAACATTGTTCAAGGCCCCCCAGGTTCTGAGTACAGATGAGAGGCTGGGCAGGGTTTTGGATTTGCTCGCGAAGAGATCGAGTATCAGCAAAAATGGGCCGAATACTTCTCCTTGGAGTATGCCCCGCCTTGGCCCACCCCACCCCATGCAGGGTGGCAGCGCGTGAGTCACCCAGTGTGTGTCCAGCAGGTCCGGTGCATGCTGTGCCCAAGGCGGGGACACACGACAGCCAGTCCTGCACCTTGCACTGGAAAGGCTTAGGAATCCATTGTGGATTTCACTGCAGTCTGTATGAATGAGGCATAGCCGATGAGGCTTACAGGAGCTTGCTTTTAACAGGGCACATGATTTTCTCTAAAATTCTCATGCAGCGCCCTCACAAGATATCCTGGGGCACTCACTTGTGTTTGTTTCTGGACATTGGGTGCAATATATGTTGTTTTGTGGGTTTAATTCACTGGCAAAAAAATCAGTCATCAGCCCATAACAAACGTGATTTTTAATAGCATTTAGTGAGTCACTGTAGTCCTGACTTGACAGACCTTTATTATAACAAAGCAATGACAATCTATGTTCATGTGACCATGCTAGTTTATAGGAAAGATTTGGCGTTAAAGTTAAGACCGGGTTTCTGTCTTTTCTTATACCTGTGTTACATACAACTAATAATGTTAACCCCCCCCCCAAAAAAAAACAGACTTGGTCTGATTAATCGGTTGTTTGCAGTCAGTTTTTCCAATGGAAACGTTAAGTAATTGCTAAGCAAATGCTGCACCCTTCCTTTAATATAACCCTGTTCTAATATTCGTTGTTCTATGTACATCCAGTGAGATGAATTGTTAACAAGTAATGTCTGTCGAGCATTCCTGAAATTAAATGACTTATGGTCAGACCAGCCTTCATTGTTTTTGTGCATGTTACCGAGAGATGCCGAAATAAAAGCTTCTAAAGACGCACAATAATGAGACCAGATTTTTGGTTTACGAAAGAGATGAACGTCGGCACGTTTCCCCCTCCTCTTCAGTTTCTACTCAACAACATTAATAGGGGGACATCAAGTTATTTTAAAAGGGTATGTGAATACCGATGTTATATAGCCTGTTTTCGCACACATCAGCCCAGTACTGCGATGATTTGCATGTTAAAACGCACACAGACCTGCAACCGCCGGAAAGCCGGGGGTGCTTCCCCGTGTTTGCGGTCGGCATGACTGTTCCGATGGCCCCCGGAACCCTTACGCACGCAAATCGGAAAGAAGAAACGGCGCTCGCGTTTAGTCCGGCGTACTGTGGGCGTCGGATGCCAGACAGGGAGCTGCTGGTCGGGGATCCGGCGCAGCCTCACCTGGTTTCAAAGTGACCTTATTAGCCAGCGCAGTGTATTCGTTCAATGCCCGGTGACAACGATCCCACAATGTCTCTAGGCATCACAAAGTGATTACGGCGTACACTGGCTTCGCCGCTGAGATCTACAAGACGATGCACAAATAATCACACGAAGCATTTATGAAACGAGTATTGCCAACGTTAAAACAGTTTCACATTTGCTTTTGATAAACATAACTATTTTTTTCAACATTAATACGGAAACGAAATACTCTGAGGTTTCCTACAAATGGTGTAGCCGACTTCCATTTACCCCACAGCACTGTACTGTGAAATCTCCCTGGTGTGCAATTTCTGTGCTTTTACAAGTTTTTTTTTAAGGTAAGTACCCTAGAAATAATGTCAACCGAAAAACAGTGCTGTAATGATGCATTTTCAATTCATTTCAAACAAAGTGCGTAATTCATTTGAAATCTAACTGAACGTTGGCTGTTGTTAGATCCGCAAACTATTTCTAAACCCCTACAGTGCCCTGAAAATGCACATTATATATGTGTGTGTGTGTGTGTATATATAT
>JAAGVU020000001.1:19680796-19732633 GCA_011763525.2 Mormyrus iriodes | reverse complement strand
ACACACACACACACACACACGCTTGCTAGCACTTCACACAGGGTCGCCAGATGTTGGTTCCTATTCCCAATGAGGCTGAAGCGAAGGCTACAAATGGCACTAACTACAATCTCATTACGCCTTTCTAGTGAGACCGAGCGACTGGATTACAGCTTCCTCAGAAGCCCGAAACAAATATCCACAGGGAGGTCCAGACAAAATATTTTTCAGCTCTTCTGACCTGGTGTCGTTCTCTTTGACAACGTAATCGTGTGTAATTCTGTGCAAATAATCATTTAAAGCATTTTTTTCTCATAAGTTCATAGAGTTAGATTTACATTAATGTTCAATAAAAGGCAGAAATCTTAATAAAGAGAGATATTAGGCCTACGTTTCCCCGGTGTACAAAATGCAGCCACCAAAGTGTAAAAACAACTGTAAACACATGACATAAGACTCCTGAAGAAGAAATGGTCTCTACTTGCAATAGAATGAACTTGGAACAACACTACATTCATCTGTCACTGTAATATTTTCAATTGCTTCTCACTTCCCCCGAGTTTTAAATAGCCATAGAGCATTTTCATGGAATGATAACTATTGAAACAGGGCTGAAGGATTTGATCAGCAAAATATGAAAAGAAAATATGGGTTATAAATTAGACTTTTCAATCTTCGTATTATTTTCTACAGCACTGTTAATGTAATAAATGTTACTGTGAATATCACATTAATGTCTAATAGAGCGTACATCAGCATTCAACTCATAGTTGAAATTTGAAAAATGTTTTTATAAGAAAATACACAAATAAACAAACAAAACACAGAAAGACAAGCATCGCACTCAAAGAAACACGCGAACTTATATACATCAGTAGCGTTTAAACGCAGTCTCCTCGTCACGGTGGTCCGACACTGAGTGGGCAGTTGCGGGGGCATATAACTGAGTCACTGTTTGTGCAGAAAGGTGACAACAACAACGACCAAGGGTGACATGTTTGTGGTGGTGTCATAAGTCCCGCTATCTTTTGATGATCTGACAATATGCATAAAGGAAGCACACGCACCGATAAGCTTAATGTTAGTCTCCCCTGGAAACAGTATTATAAATGACTGTTGTTGTAAAGAATTATGAACTTTCCCGTTTCTGTTCAACTTTGCCCACTGTTCAACTACAGCCTTAAACCCTTTGGAGAGGCTCTGCATTGTCTCGCATCCCTTTCTGGGTGGGAATTCACTGAACTTTCAAATGGCTTTATCGCTTCTTTCGGGTCAATGCATATGTTTCCTGGGTGTTAGAGGTTTGCTGTGTGGTTGAAAGTGTATAAATTGACTTTAAATCAAAAGCTAAATAGTCTAATTGTTGCTTCTCCGACCACGATCAAAAGTCAATAAAAATGTAATCGACTGATGCCACGAGAAATAACTCTAAATGTCTCTAAAGAGAAATTAAGTTAGCTTGCCCTTTGCAGGTTCTTCATTGTCGAGTGCGTGAACAGGGTCTACAAAATATATTACTTAATATTAGGTATATTGCATTTTATATATTTAGTGGACGCTTTACCCAAAGCAACATACAAATATTGCAAGCAGCACATTGCAAACATAGGACTACACATCGATACAATAATCAAACTATAAAAAATCGGACTACTGATACTTGTAAGCCACCACATTTGAAATTATTATCATTCCAGCGTGAACAAATGTCAAACACTATAATCATTCTATGCTGTATCAGACATTTTTGTGTAGCTGTCCCCCCCAGGTGGTAATAAAGGGTTACTACAAATATCAATTGACAGACCTTGTTTTTAAACTTTAAAGTAATATTAGTATAAAAAGTGTATTTACTGTTTATAATTATTATTATTGTAAGAACAATAATACATGAAATATACCAAGGGTGATTACAAGCCCACGTACACTATTATCAGTTTTTATTAACATACCTGACAGCATTATTCTGTCAATAAAATGATTCTCAATTTACGTTATAAAACTGAGATTATCTAAGAACATTTACTGATTTTTAACATAACACAATTTAACTCAACCAAAAAAGAGAAGTAAGTCTATAAATGGCTTAGAGGGTACCAACATCCCACCCTGCTTAGCATTCTCCTATTGCTATGTACAGCAGAGGGCAGCGCACGCACATATATGAACTAGACTCATTAAAATTTTTTGAATCGGCGATACATTTTACTTGCTTCATTTAAACGGATAACACTTATGAATTCTTTTACAAGGAATATGGCTCTAAGAGGGGTTGAAAATATGAGTTATTTTTAAGTAGACTGTTCACTTGCTTTCCTTAAATCTTTTTCAGCAGTTGGAATTCATGGGTCAAAGCTCTCTTTTCTCTTAAAATTTGCCATTATTTTATCACCAGTAGTAGAAGAAATCTTAAATATTGGCGGAGGGTTACAAATAGTGTGATTCATTAAAGGTTTGCTCGCAGTTCGAGCACATTGGTTATTGCGTTATCAATTTTCTGCGGTGGTGGTGGGGGTTTCCCATTGTAACGATAATCCCTGTGCCACATGTGAGTTTTCATTCCACCCCCTAATTCTAACACATCAAATACCTGACAGCCCCACCTTGGGCTCCTAGTTCTGAATCGCGACTCCAGCTGAGTTGCTTAGATGAAGAATAGCACTGCATATTGATGGCTTACCAGATCAGCCTCTCTCTGTTTGGTCAGACTGTTTGCCTGCCTGCCTGCCTGCCACTAGAGCACCGAAGTGTTATTATAATGAAGGACAAAGTGAATTTGTGTCTTGAAAGAGTCAGTGTCCTTGAGCGTTGTGTCTCTGAATATGTGCGATGTCCCCCCCCCTCCCCGTAAATGAGATTATTCATCTGCAGGCTGATTTATAAAATGTCAGCCCTGAAACTGCGATAGCCTATTGAAGTCAAGGTCCGTCTTTCACCACCTGGAAATATGTGTTTGAGCAGAACGTATCTGCCTTGTTCAAAGTGACAATGCTCTTTCTGTACGACTGCAGTCAAGGTTTTAAATGTCCACCTCATTTTATGGCTGAAACTTGCTGCTTGCTGACATTTGAAGATCCAGGCCATTTTGTTTTTTTGCGATGAATACCTTTTTACCGAAAGCCATTATCTGCCTTTACCAGCCTCACGCTTTTTTTTGGCATAAATCTCCTAGATGGCACTAATACCGCTTCACCATACACATTAGCGAAAGTTCCAGAATTACTAGTCAAGTTCAGGTTGTCGACTGGTCCTGTCCATATTTATCGGTATTTTTGCGGTGTTCTGCGGTGTTTTTTATGAGGTTAGATTCCCACACAACCTCAGAAGCTTGAGCCACGTTTGCGACAGAAAAACTCTTGTTAAGCATGTTTGCTCGAGGCTTCCACAGTGAGGGCCACCAGTCTGCTGGTTACAAGGCTCATTCAGCAGCTTGGTTGGCGCGTGTCTGCGCAATAAGGACAGAGTGACCTTATTCCAGTGTGCGTGTTGCGTTTGCAGCAACGGTATTTTTGCTTTGCTGGAGTGTTTGTTTAGTCCTCTGCTGAGATGAAGAAGCCATTCGTGATGGCATAACGCAGGGCAGAAGTGACTAAGGACACAACAGGTTTGAGGTGTGCTTCTTGGGCATTGGGTACATTGAGTCCCCCTCCATCACTACCCTTACGGGCTACACTCAATGCCAAACTACTGTGCCTTCCTGCCCCCTTGGCTATGGGTCCCCTATCTTACTACACACCTCACATGGGCTGAGGAGCTAGGAACTGGAAAAGCGGGGCATCAAAAACTGGAAAACATCACCATCCTGGAAACAAAAAACAACAGAAGAACAAAAAAGTTTGCAGGTCCTCTGACGCCAAGTTAAATATTTCAGGCTTGTGTTTCAACATGTTTGCAGTGTGAAAAGAGGCGGTCCCTTTTGTTCCCAAGCCTGTGATCTCCTGCTCCCATTGGATACCGTTCTGTGGTTACTGTCTGTGTGCCATAAAGTGCCCTGTATTGTTCCAGTCTATGTTTTGTACCATCGTATAACATAGCAATAGTTTATTATCTAAAATTAGTAGGAAGCAAGTTTGCACAAGACCTTCTAGACCTACTCATTATCTCTGGATTAATGCTCTCTGTTGTTTAACACACTGATTTGACAGAAGGTCTTTTAAAGAAATGTTATGCAGAAGTTAAGGTGGCAAACATAAGACCAATAATTGAAGACATATAATAGGTCTTTTGTTATAATGACTGTGCTCAAGTCGCTTCTGATGTTTGTGTGATGGAGTCTCTCTATGACACAGCATAACTGCCCCCCTCCCCAATCTGTTTTTCCCCATCTGTCTAGTGAAGCTCCTTATTTACAGCTCTAAAGTCAGTTGAAATGTGAACCATGAGGTCTTAGATAGACCCATCAGAATGTGGACTGATCAGAGACCCCCCCCCCACCTTCATTCAGCTCCAATCAACACCACCCACTACCTTTCCTGGTCAGTGGAACCATTCATAGCCTATTCATGTTCATTGTGGGCTTGTGGTCTTTATCTGCGGGCTGAAAATGGTGTTGACGGGACCTTGAAACATGTTGAGTTAAAAGGTGTCTTTTTCTTTCAGGGGGGTTTGTTATGAGGGGGTGTTGCCAGGGATTACAAAGCCAAGTTCAAAGTGAATGACTGGAGAAGACTCTTTAAAGGGTCCTGGTGGCCTTTGAGCTTGAAGGAATAGCCTTTGATAATCTACTGATATGGGTTATCTCAGTGTTATTGTTCACTGTCTTTTAACTGGAGTCTGCCTTGACCCAAGTCGATATGGTTCTATGCACGCTACCCAATCTTTGCAGATGGTTTAGTGGATAACTACCCAACCTAGTCTATCTTGTTTTACCATTAAACTCTATATTTCTAAGATTCTCAACCCACCCCTCAAGAAGGTGATCATTGATTTGTCCACAAATTCTATTTTTATTCACAGCTTCAATGCTTTACAATTTTTTGTCCATTATTGACAAAAATTGTCAAGCCAGTATGACACAGTACTTGTCAGGCCTTTGAACATGCAGTAAAATATTGATTTGCGGGAGGGAGCAGTGGGATTCAGATCCCCCCTTGATCACTCTGTCCATTTTGTATGTTCTGCTTCAGCACCAGACAACCCAATTTATCTAATTACCTAATCCTCAAGGCCATGTCTGACTGAACCAGAGTTTATCTTATTTTCCACATGAAACACAAGGCGGTACTTTTGTGTTTCTGGATTTTGTTGACCTTTGTGGAAGGTAGGCCTCCCTTCACGTGGAATTTATTTCAATAAAATGAGGCACCGATAGACTCTGTCTTTGTTGTTTCTTCCTCTTCCGCCCCAAAGAAGCCTGGGGGGCTTTTAAAAAGTGTTTTTAAAATGTGTCACAAGTTGCTGGATTACTCAAGACCCGGCCACCGTCTCGGGGAATGATTGGCACTTTAACTGCCCACTTATCCACTGATACTTGACGTTCTGGCTCATTCCTGCTTATTTACATGTAACGATATGTGTCCTATCCCAGACTTAAGTCTACAGAGTGGAGTTGATGACTATGTGCTGATTGACCTTTGACCCTTGCCCCCTAAGTCTTTCAGTCTTGTTTGAACCCAGAGGCCCTGGCTGTTTGTTTGATCAGGTTTAATGCATCCTAGGCAATCTGTTTCTCCTAAATGATGTTCTGCTGGCAATGTGGCACTGTGACACGATGACAAACTTGAGTACTGGCATGTTGTAATTATCACTGACATCTGGTGGCCGGCCACGACATTCGTGCCTTTTTGGTAAATTTGATGCCAGAAAGTGTAAGAGTGTGAGAAGAAGCATCACCAGCAGTGGCTCTGCCATTGAAGGAGAGCTAACTTCCCCCAAAAAGTGTGGTTTTTCTGTGAGAATCCAAGAAAACCCCAGGTTCCTGAAAATGAAACTGGCTCATTCTCATCAGAGTGAACCATTGTTGGTGGTACAGGGGGGAACACAAGTTGTTTCTTTTAACAGCCATTACTTTAGCACGTTGTTTATGATCTTCAGTAGTGTTCATCTACACAATGCTTCATGTTGTCCTTCTTCCTAAGCAATATAAACTTCACCAGCATTTTCCATCCCGGCATAATGAATGGACTGTTCTGATTCAGCCAGTGGTTTCCAAAGACGCCTCTCATTCCTTTGAGCCTTTTCACTATGGGACTGTCTGCACAGACATGGAAACTTCGACGTTTCGCCAGGATATTTGTCTTTTTTTATGTCCTAATGGCAGCATAGCTCCGCTCCAAACCCCAAAGGTTGTGGACCGTGAAACACCTAGGCCACTTTTAATCAGAAATACGAAAATTCATATGCGAGTGGTGAGAGTTTTATTGACAGATCATGGCTGTTAATTTTGCTTTCAGCTTATTGCTTTAGAAACAGAACAATAGTATAAAAACTACAAATATAAGATTCTATGAAGCCAAAGGGAACAGGTATAATCCACTCTTTCTTTTCAGGGGTATACAAAGATCAGTTTAAGAGAGTTCAGGGTTTAAAATGCTGGCTTAGAATTTTTGAGAATTCAAAAGTAAAGCATGCTACTTTTATGAAAAATATTAGCCACATCCTGAAATGTGAAATCAAAAACTAAAAAAATTCAAGCTATATCATCTGCTTTTTTTGCTTTATATTTGCTGAATGACTCCAGGATCAAAAGTATATTCCAGCCACGCATGTGCCAGAGTCTGGGTCTAGCTGTGAATGTGCGTGAGCGCCCCCTGGTGGACCAGCACCCTGTTTGCAGCCCTCACGCTTCCTGTGATCGGTTGCAGGTCAACTCAATTTGTGGTCACTGAAAAATGGGTGAAGCTGTCTTTTATGTTGTAGCATTCTTGATCAAGATATTATTGAAATGGTTCTTCATTTATCTTTGAAGCCCAGTGCTATCTTCTCCCCAAAACCCATTAGGAATCGATCGGCCAATCCTCGGCAGGAAGGACCAATCTGCCGTATGCACATTACGGGAGCAGCCTTGGATGGACCATCAGCCCAGCTTTTCCAACCTGGTAAAATAGCACAGGATACAAATAGCACAGGATTCCCGATGTGTGCTCATACAGGTTAGGAAAACTATCCCGCCAATCTGCAGACAACATACAACTATACATGCTCACTCCATGTTGGAGGCCATGGTGGCTGAAGTGTAGGGAGTGACAAGGTCGGAGGCGGGGTGGGGGGGTTCTGCTTTCTCCAAACAGGCCCCTCTACTTCCACCCACACAAGCGGGCCCTTATCCCAGATGCCCGATCCACAGTGAAAATTTACGGCGTGGCTTTTTTAAAGAGGAAGGCCCCCCCACAACATCCTCTCCAGCACAAGGCCCCGCTAGACATGTGTGCTCCATTGGAGCTTGGATTATTTAGTGTAGTTGTTGTTTTTTTTTGGTTAAAACACATTCTGGATACTTGAGCCGGCAGGAAGCCGTTTGCAAGCTCACTCGTCCTCCTGCACTGTGGAAAACGGATGCCTGCCAACAGCGGCGGACAAAGTGCCCATTGAGGTGTTACAGTAAATCCAACTTTGCCCAAAAAAACCCAGGAAACACTGAATTTGTGTTTCCTTTGACCTGAAGACTCAGATCCTGAAAACCATGAAATGGATAACATTATTCAATTCTAAAAAATTTTAAAACATATGCAAAAAAGGAATTTGGATAGACAACAGTCATTTATACGTGGTACCTGCCGAAAAAACGTAAAAAAAAATATAAAGATGGGCTGGGGGGAGATGGAACTGGTTGAAGCGAAGCACATTAATGCAGCAGGCCTGCGTAAAGGCCTACTCATGGGCCCCTCTCGTTCCGAGGATGGATTATTTTTAGATGTCTTCATTCCAGTGAATACGACAGTCTGCTTTGGAGGGTGGTGGGGAGGGGGGCTGAAATGGCCGGGTTAGTCAGTTCTGGTCATGCAGCGGAAACAATAACAGCTGATGAGGGAGCCATCAGCCGCGATCGGGTGCTTCCTGTTTCCGACGTGCTGTGGGCCCCAGCAAGGAGGGGCCTGGGGGCAGGGGGGGGGGGCTGTGATCTATAATGCTTTTACAAGCAGTGGAAATAGCCAGGCTTTTTTTGGGGGGGGGGGGCATGTACGAAAACAGTCAGCCCCATTTCAGTGGGAATATGATTCACGCCTAGTTATCAGGGGAGGGGGCGGGTGTGAATTCCTCAGTTTCTGGGCGAAAGTTTGTTTTGCTTCCTCTGGATTATCCCTGAAGTAGGGAAAAATGGCAAACTGGGGGGGGGGCTGTCCAAGGGCCTGGCATTCCCTTAGGGGTTTTATCAAACAAGGTGTGCCCTCAGCATATCTGTGAATCCTTAGCCTGCTTTTAACCCCACCCTGACCCCAAAAACCTGTATCTGCATGCCCACCCACATGGTGACCCCCCCCAACAGAACCGTGTTGTCCCATTTGTGCCAGAGGTCACAATACACTAATCTGGTCTGCGGCATCTGCCCTCACAACATGACTGTCTCACTGCAGCTCACCTATTTGGATGAATCCCTCCTGCTGGACCTGATGGGAAAAATTAGGTGGAAAGGTATGTAACCCCCCCCCCTTCTAACTTTTGTTGACCTGAAGAATAATTCGGGCAGCTGGAAGGTGAAGTTAATAAAACTTTTAAGATGAGGTGTAAGAATTCAGGATTAAAAAGAGATGAGCGGTCCTGCCCAGGGTCTCGGACATTTTGGTAAATGAACACACATGACACATGAAGCGGTGACGGCCATGGCCTGGTGGTTTTGCCCCTGTAGGGGGCGCTGCAGTATATGAGGTTAAAGGGATATGCTGTTGCAGAGTGTGATTTGGGTATTGGCAGGGTTTGTGGGCAGAGCTGAACTGCACATAGCTTTCCAGAGCTAATAGGAAGATTCCTAGTGTATGTATAGGTAATTACAAGGGCTTTTATTGGTTGTTGTCTTCTTGGCCAGTGCGAAGGCCCCGCCCCCCCATGAGGACCATCTTGTGTTTTAGCCTGCATCTTCTTGCTGCCATACCAAGGATGTGGACATCTTAAACACCCCTCTGCCCCCAGGCTAATGCACTAACTCTTGACAGCTCATATATCAACTGTGTAATAGCAGGACCCATTGCAAACAGAGAGTCACAACAGCGGGATTTACAGCGAGAGAAACCCCCCAAGGCGTCCTTTATGAAAGATGCCGCGTACGGGGTGACGGTTCAACATCGAGCCTGTAGGCACCTGCTGAGCTCAGCACAAAGGAACCTGCTTTTGGGTTAGTTACAACCTCCAAGGGCTTGTTCTGGGGGTGGTTTAATCCAAGATTAAAGATTACCTTTCTACTAATTACATATTTCAGTGGTAATCCACGCACTTTGGTTATTGCGGAATACCTTCACCCCCACCCCTCAAACCCTGGACCCCATGGGCATTTTCCCAGGACTGATATAAACTGGGAACATGGGGGAAACCTGGAAGCCATTCCTGGAAAAGCAGGAATGAGGTGCTTGTGTTCAACTTACATCCGCCTCAGGAACGAAAAAGGCAAAAATATAAGGTAGATTCCACTGGTCTACTTGTGTGGACTGATCGATGTTCCAAGCTGAAAGAAAAAGGTATGTAATGACAGATCCTCCATCCAGAATGGAAAATAATACTGGTTGACCTCTGGGAAGGCATCTCTGACCAGTTTTGACATTGTTGGTCAACACACCAAGACCATCATTCAATGGAATTCCTATGTTATGCAAGTAAAATAAAACAGAACAACAACTACAACAACAACAATAATAATAATATTGCTCAAAGACTTTAGAGTATTTTGACTTTACATGTTTACATGGTACTTCTTCTTGACCCCCAAACACCACTCAACAATGTTCCAAGGCTTTCCCTCCAACTTCCCTCCAACCTCTCGGTTTCTAGAGGTGCTGGAAAGTAAGCTGCTCTTTATAATCCAAAATGAGGTCCCGGCAGGTAGTCTGCTCCTAGATGAAAGGGTTAAACTGGATCTAGAGGCAGAATCGTTTGAGATCCCAAACATATGGTAACCATGACTCCTATGAGTGGGAGGACACCAGATGGGCTGAATTTAAGCAATTTAAGGACATTAGAAAATTACTTAAGTGTAATTTTCTAATAGCATCAATTTACTGGACTGGCTTCTTAGGTAGGCTCAATATGAGACTATTTTAGTGGAAACCAGAGTAATTAAAAGGACAAATGATAAAATTCATAAATTTTTGCAGAACACTTATAAAGGAACAAGTAATAAAAATATATCTCAAATGTATTTCCAGTTATTACCTTAAATGAACATTAATTTATTTATATTTAAAGTCACAGTACAACTTAAACAAAATAAAAATGTTTAAGGAAATATAGAAATCAGAGCTTAGCTGGAGATATTTGACTGCTGATATTGGGCTGCCTGTTAGCTCTGATGCTATTCAGAGCAACATGCTAAATCCTCTGAGTTCTGGCCAGTTTAATTAAATATTCCATCAAGGGAAGAACTCACACTAAAGTGGAAAAGATGATTATAATTAGGAGAAAAAGTACTAAGCTGTGATTATTTTTACACAGAGAAAAGCCAGTGTGATTCTTTCCTATAGGACATGAGAAAATGACAGCTGTAATAAATATTTATCAAATACTGTTATATAGCTTTTATATGCACCTTTGGCCTGTTGAAACATGCTCCCATGGATTACAATTATAATTGATAATAGAACACCAGAATGGTTTGAGCTACACATAATATTGTAATATAGGAATACTCTTGGATTTGTGTCAACCTGGGCTGTGGGGAGGGTTGCTTCTGACCTCCAGAGGTCAGAGAGAGAGAGAGAGAGAGAGAGAGAGAGAGAGAGAGAGAGAGAGAGAGAGAGAAAAAGAGGAAGGAGAGAAGTGTCTGTTAGTTGCCTCCCTGAAATTATTAGACTTTATGGGGGAAAACTGTCCATACTGAATCATAATAAAGGTTCTGGATAGTGTATCTATGGCAACAAATGTCAGAAAATATAGATCCTACTAGTGTGGTGGAGGATGACACAGTATGAGGTGGAACGGCTGAAGCTGCTTTATGAAGCCTCTCTACACTGTTGATTATGTGTTTTTCAAAGGTAACCGACAATATGGCTGTTTTACCTCCTTCCTAACGTTTTCATCAGAACTACAGAACCAAGAGGAGAATATCATCTTAGTGTGAAGCCCCTGTTTCCAGGACCATCAGACTTTCTTGCTCTCCACCATCTTACTTGTCAACAGAACGAGATGCACACGCCATCCTGAAGCCTTGGCTGCTCTGTCAGTCCTTTGTTTTACTGCCCCCCCATGCGATTGCCCCTCCCAATCCACCCTGCCACCACGCCCTTCCCTTTCAGGCTGCATAACACTCTCATTGTCCAGAGATTGTCCGGCTCCCATGTTGAGAATGAGGGGAGGAGTGTCTGAAATATTCTAAAGGTGGGTGCAGAATTTCAGTTATCAGGAGGGAGAGAGTGGCAGATCCATGCGCTTTCAAACAGTTTGCTTAATTCTTACAGCTGCCTTTGATGTTTTTATCTTCTGATTGACCCGGCGCGATCCGAGCAGTGCATTCATCTGCCGATAGTGGCTGGAGACAGTACCCTATTTACAATATCCCTCCCACCCCCTAACTATCCCCACCCAAGCCTCGCCAGCACTTCCGAAACTGGCTAAGTCATCAGATATTATACCTGAAACTTCAAAAGTCCCTTCCTTCTTCCATTCCCATGGGCGGCTTTGACCGGCGTCCTCTGTCTGGTTCCAAAGAGTGCAGGGTGTGATGCGATTGTGTACCTGGCTGCCCCTCCACCCCCTGAGACTCTCCTCTATATGCTTTATTCGCTTTGGTGAGTCAATAATGCCTGTAAGCTATTTAGATCACTGTGCTTTTTTTTCCACGGGAAGGTCTCTTTGCATTGTCTCTGCCAGTCAGACGGGCACACCTACAAGTTAGAAAGAGACTCTTGGGATCTGTTTCTTTAGAGGAAAAGGTTAATGCTGCGCTAAAAGACTGAACAGGGCTGCCAAAATCCACCCTTTGGAGCAGATGCCTGTAGCTGGCTCACCGCCCTGTTACTGACTCTTGTCTGAACGCATCAATGGCAACACTGTGTAACGCTACTGGTGAACATGTGGATCAAACACCAAAGCAAGCCAAAGTTCCGATTTATCGGAATCAAAAGAAAAACGCATGGCCGTCGGTACATCCGAGTCTGATGGACTACTGTCCTTTCTGACGGAGCCAGGTCAAGTCTGCAGTTTTTTCCCTTAGGCCAAATGGTCTACAGGCGAATCCGAAACTTCCAAAACTGCGCTTGGCAAACTGTATGGTCTCGGTGTAAGGGATCACATAGCTGCTCTTAGGCGTATAGAAATTTCCATTGACATGCCGTTCCACACCACACCCAAGCATTCCCGCTACCCTTGAGAATGAATTCCGCGTACCCATTATGAAGCTTGGTGTCCTTGGAGATTGAAATAAAGAGTGTTTAATGTTCTGGGCATGTACCAGAAGGCTGGCTTAACAGGGTGGGGCTGTCCCGCCTATGCCAAGCCCCCACACCCCACACACCCCCACCATCCTTTTGGGATGTGGGCCTCCTTCCATCACAATGTTCATTCACCAGCTGTGCAACCCAGCAGCTGATGTAGCACCGTCACTGAATACAGTTCTGAGTTGACTCCTTTTTAGATGCCCTCTTTGGTAACCATATCAATGACCAAGGCTGGCGTTACATTCATATAGTTTCTTATTTTCTCTTGGGGACACACTAAAGAAGAATACAAAGCTACTTCAGAAACAAAATTAACAAGAAACAGCACAAGCTGGTGTAAAATGCTTCAAGATATCCTGTCTTTTTCCATTGATGAGCTGTTTCCCAAGGAAACCCTCTCAGCTCCAAATGGTATTTTTCAGCGACAGCCATAAGCTGAAAATGCTTTATGCCGTATTTATCAGTCATGGAAATACGTTAAAGCAGGCACCACAAAATATGCGGTGGTCTCAGGAGTGTCTCAGGGCTGCTGCCAAGGTGAGGTTCTCACAGATTGCCCATCTCCTGGTCCCCTTGAAAGTCACCCTCCAGTATAAATGTTGCATCCATCTAACTTCCCTTTCTGTTGGACCCCAAATGGGTAATGGGGGGGATAGGGCAGTCATATATCATTAAAAAAAACCTACACAGTTCTGAGCCACAGTGCAAACACATATGTGAAGGGAAAATACATCAACATGCCTTTACAACCACAGGTTGGACACTTTCGTCATGACTTAACTGTGGCCAGAACAAATAGACATCAGAAGCAGAAACTGATGTCCTGACCTCATCAGGAGAAACTTGGACATCGTTAAAATAATTTTACCAGAAGAAACCTGAGAACCTGCATATTGCTGTCATGAGCACACCGGGAGAATGTTCAAATATTCTAGTTAGTTACTAGAACCTATATTAAAATGTTGTAATTTCAGTGGTTTAGTATCATTTTTTGGTGCATGGCCTCCTGAAGGTGAATTGAATGGTACTACAGCAACTTCACAGGGGTTCCCTCACAACATGACATTCTGAGACATGGTTCTTGAACTTGATGCTGAGGAGCAAGTTAAAATGGCCCCTTTAAGATTGGATTTAAGTACCATTATTATTTAGTTCTAAAAATTGCATGTTCTTCTGGAGAACCACTTATGGGACTAACTGGACAGCACTAAAACCAGGGCCCAAAGCAAACATGCGCCTGATAAAGCAGAACCTACAGTTGTAAAGCATTGGCCCTTGTTGACTGATGAAACATTTCTAGCTCTGTAAGGAATTCTCACTTCTAAAGGTCCAGCAAAATTTGTGCTGTGTCCTGCTCTTATGGCCTACATTGGACCTCCATTTTCAGTCTATGGTGGCCAGCACTTGGTATCCCATGAGCCTTTGCAGTCATGCAAATTAAGTTAGCTGCCAACTTCAGGTAGAATATTAATGAAACCCGTCAAAGACTAAAAAGATAGAAACATACAGAAAGCTAATGAAGTTTTACTCCAAAAGGCCTGGTCATCTTTGACTCAGAGATGAAATAGTGGCTATGGAACATTTCCCAAACACAAGTGAGGGCTGGATCCTTGACCTCTGAGAAAGATAAATATAAAGAGCAGTTAAAAAGTCGCTCCAGGCTCAGCACTAATGGGTCTTTTTTTCTCTGAAAAATACATAAGGAAATAAACAATCTAGGACACTGAGAGCCCAGGAGTAAACATTACCAAAGTGGTCTTTGGTCTTTACTTTTTAAGACTATCATAAATTATCTTGTGCACTTTTAAAAATGGCCTTTAGTTACATGGTTACAGTATTTGAAGGCAAGGCGATTGAGTGGGGATGTGTGGAAAGAGTTTTTTTTTTGTTTTTGGTCCTCCGTGAATCAGCCCACACTACTTAGCTGATGGGAGGCGGTAAGGATTTGGGGAATTGAGTGGATGAGTCCATTTGCTAAGGCAGGAGTGAGTGGGGTTGCATCAGCGAAGAAAAGACCCTTGGTAACTACCTCTCCCCCCTGCCCTGACTGCCCCATTTTCATTAATCTCTGTTTGTTTTTCCCTTCATTTCCTAATTTGCTTAATGGATTTCAGCCCAGGATCGACCCCCCCCTCCATCCCAGGGGGAGTTCCTGGGCCGTTTTCACACTTTGCAGGGTCATTTAACTTGGCTTGAATCTCACCATGACCTTCAGACTCTAAGTGTTCTGTTATGTTAAATAAAGGAGGGTCATAAGGATTAGGTTTTTATGTATCTATTTATGATTTCATGGACAGAGTACTGTTACTGTGAATTTTTCTGATTCAAAGATGTGGGTTTTTTTTTCTTGTCCGCAGGTTAAGTCAGGCAATGGACCTTATAAACTGTGCGTATCTGAAAATGACAGTCATCTCAGGTCAAGAGGCACTGGATAACTTCTGTGGTCATCCCTGACTAGGTCTCACTAAATGTCCCTTACATAATCGTCTTCCATGTCCAAAATGCACAATATTGCTTAATAGTTGCTGTCATAAAAGTAAATTATGCTGGACTTCTGGATGGAGACATTATTTCCTGAAGTCCATATGGATGTGGGCTCAGTTCATATGATGGAAACATGGCAGGGGTACAAGTAAAAATGTGGGGATCTAAGGCCAAATATCTGATTTGGGGGGGGGTGTTTTGTCTGTGACAGCCCCTGAGGGATAGAATGAAAAAGGGAGCTGATTTATACATCACAGCATTTTCAAATGGAAAGATTATTATGTGATTCCACTATGGCTGCATCTTCCACTGATAAATGAAATTTCTTTTGGCACAGTTCAAGTTGTAAAATGCTTGGGAAGCTGCCGACACTTGATTGACCCCGTCACATGATCAGTTGAGAGAATGTTGTGTGCGGCTGGTCCAGGATTGAGGCCAGGTCTGTCAGGACCAAGACTACGAATCAAATCAGAACTTCCGGTTCTGATAGTCAAGTCTGGGACCCTGGGTGTCTCCTCCTTCGGCTGGGTGTCGGGACTCCAGACAGATCCTGAATTAAATCACTCTTTCTGAAGATATCTAATATTTCAGACCATGGGTCTATGTCACAGAAGACAGTGTGGGCCTTACTGTCTTGGTCAGCTGAATGCAGCATTATCCCTGAACCGCTCATATCCTGATACCTCGTTTGCCAAACATCACAGGGATTTTTTATGATTCTTCTCTGTTGAGAGCTTAAAAGTCGTATTAATTTTGCGCCGTGAAATCTGGCATTTTCTATTTTGGATGAGTAGCAGCAGCTTGCTGGAGAGGTGTGATGTGGATGCTGGGGTGCTCTGTGCTGCAGCGTGATGGTGCATTTATGGATGTGGGGCTCTCAAGTGAAGGTGCGGTCATGTAGACTAAATAAACCGCAGAGTAGGTTTGAGCTTGTCATCCTCATGGTATTCATGACCTTAGGCTTTCCAGCTGACTTGACATCGCTTTGCTAATGCACGCGTAACTCGAAAGCAGCTTTGTTATCCAGGGTAGTGATGGGGCCGGAGAGCGTAAACCGACTCTTCTGGAAGGCGATGGAGTGAGTCGGGGTTCACCGTTGCTGGGAGACGGGTCTGAGCCGCCCAGGCAAGCAGTGGGCTGACCAGAGGGATGCCTGGAGTGCTCCAGGGCTGATCAAAGGTTAGCTGGTACCCTGCTGCTCACCAAACAAATACCCTGCGTACAACGCTCAATACCAACCTTGTTTCAATAAGATCCTCTTATTGTGTTCACAGCGAGGGGCCTTTGAGCTCAGTCGTTTACTCAGAGCCTCTGAGTGAATTACATATTTGACGGTATAGAAAATAATAGTCCACTGTCGTCAAAGAAATCCCCTGCTGGAAGGATGTCTCTGGCTGATGGAGCAAAACTAAACTTTGATTTTCCCAGACATCTCTCCCATAGTGTAAAGTACGCTGTTTTTATTTTTGTATGAAGTCATAATCATAGAAATGAAGATTTGGTCCCAAAAGACTAAACAACACATTTTGTAATTGCGTTTTGTGTAAGGTTTAGTAAAGAGTAGAGCTTTTGCTAGTATTGATGTAATGTAAAATTTGGGTTTTTATGGCTCCTTTAGTCTTTTTTAGTTCTGAAGCAACTCTATGGCACAATTAACAAAATTACAAAATGGCAATAGGATGTTTTCATTAGAAACCACCGCATACCCTCCAGGGTTAGGCTGTTTACAGATAGTGCTGAACCGTCATGGAGCAGCGTGGAGGCCAAATGAATTTTGCAGGACTCAAGGAGCCTGGAATCCTTGCTGCCAACGGACTGTTGTTCCCAGAAAGGTACTGTGCCAGCTGAACCATGGAAACCCTACAGAGGGTATCCTTCGGGGAGGGATGCCGGAGCCAGACTGTCAGCTATGCTGAGAAAAATCTCATTCTTGTCATAGAGAGGTAGCACGCTATGTTAGTGTCATAATTAACCAGACAGGTGTGACCACAAGCTTGTCTGGTGTTGCCATGGGCTCCCCTGCTGACTGATGTCTCTAACCTCCTCACTCTGCAGGGGATGGCAGCTGCAGTTCCTCACTGTTGACAACTTGCTCCTGCCTGACCTTCTTGGGCCACTGTTGCAGACTTCTGTCATCACCCTGGAACATTCGAGGTGGAACGGTCGGCACCTTTGATTACATGGAACTGAAAAGGCTGGGGAAGGTGGCACTGACAGCGAAGAGTGCCCATGTGTTGGACTCTCACGCTGACTGGAGACGCTGTGGCAGGGGATGCTGGAAATGGAAGCCAACATGTTACAACATTTGTCCACTTTGGCTGAGAGTTCCTCAGTTATGACACTCTGTGACTGCAGTCTCCGACAAACCTCAAGTGTAAAATATTAAGGTTTCTGAAGGTCCCAGCTAAAGACATTAGTCTCTTAACAGCATCTGAGAGTGTTGGCTGGTTGCTGTTGTATAAGAAGGGGGGAATGTCATTGCTGTATATGACATCACCCAGTTGAATCACATAATACTGTCTTAGGCCTCTGACTTTAGCGGCCACAAACTTTGAATGAGGCTCATGCTTGTATTGTTTTTTTGCGTAAACACCAACAGATCAACTTGCAGAGCGGCTAACTATGATATCGTCCCAAACTTGGGCTAATCTTTCCACAACTCTCTGCAGGAAAGGAAACGTGTTACTATCAACTGTAACAGCAGTGTGTCGTAACCACTCTGTCGTCTTAACCCAGGGGCGAATCACAAGAGACATAGCAGGGATGCGAGACGTGACATTGTTAGACAAGATTCAATCCAACAGACAGCGTTTACGAGGTGGGGGGTTGAACCAACAGCTAGGGCAGATCAAAACAGCAGTGTTGCCAGGACGAGGCGACCTTATCTACCTGGCATCTGGGAATCATCAAAGGGACAGTGAAGTGGAAAGGCTACAGTCAAAACGGCTCAATGTCACCTAAGGAAACTGCAGCAAACCCAAGTGAAACAGGGCCATATGCCAGTCAGTGACTTAGGCGTGCAGGTTAATATGCAGGAGCACACAGGGAGTCTGAAATCATGTCTCTCTCCTGAAGATCTAATGTTCTCAAGGGTTACCACTAGCTAACAGATAAAGGTGCCATTCAGGAAACCTGTGGCTGCAAAACAGGCCCTTAAAAAAAATCTTATTTTGGGGTGGTTGGCTTGTTTAGTCTTCAGAGTATATACCACATGGTACAGTTGTTAAAGACTGTGATGCATGAAACAAATTGTTAGAGTTAGTAAGCACTTCTTAGTAAGTTAGTAAGTATCTTCTGCATGATATCCTACATATATTCTTCTCTCTCTCTAATAATTTAAAATGCAAATAAATTTGGAGATACATGGAAGTACAATTTGAATGGTTATTTTTTTCCTTAATTAAACAATTTAGAATTTAAAACAACGCATAAACTTTTATTACCACGATAAAGCTGTAATTAAATAAATTGTCCACTTAGTCTTTTTATTAATTACATTTATTTTTAGAGAAAAGTAATATGTTAAGTTGTGACAAGCAAACATTTAAATTTAATATTCGCTATAATAAATGTAAGTCATACTGCAGTAATGTAGTACCACATGCTCTATAAACTAACCTCAGCCTCCTGTAATGCTTGGAATCTTTTCACTATCTTTGTTAATGACTCCAGGCTCTATGTCTCCATCTGCTGTTTCACGCCTGCCCCACAGATGGCAGTCATGAATAGACATTCCATGGGAACCTGGAAGCAGGAAGACAAACCAGTCTGCAATATCCATCCTGTTTTCCCACAAAATAATTGGAAAACTTGGATCAGCCCGATTAATTTGTCTTTCTGAGCAGTTGGGGTGACTCAGGGAAGCATGTATCTAGTTTTGCTGACAGTGTACTTTGAACAAAATGCAGCCAGAAGCCTCCATTGATTGTAATCAGTGGTGAAGAGCAAATTTTGCCCCAAAAAGTTACTTACCAGCTAAGTAACACCGCCCCCACCCCATGAAATAACACTTCACAAACGAATATTAATGGCGAACCCTGCAGATGTCGCATGCTACCATGTTGGTGTTGGAAGATCAGCCAAGGTGTTGGAAGATGGAGATGATGGGTCACTCCAACTTCGTCTTTAACGTAAGTTAGCAAAAGCCAAGCATTGCAAAGGTCGGGTGGACAGGAGTCGGTAGGGTGTAGTCTACGCCCTTAGTGGTCCAATTCCATGATGGGAGGGGAAAGGAACAGAACAAATCAGCATGCAGAAAGACCCTGGTGTACTTTGGCACATGTCCCCAAGGGTCATACGGTGCAGAAAACATTAGCTTATGCTCAGGACTTGTAAACATGAGCTTTTGGTGAAATGTCACCCTATTTGTAGACAGACTGCACTCTTCTCCATTTAACCCACACCACGCCAGACTGTCTGTGTCATACTGCATGACCCTTAATAATTCAGAAAAGAATAATACCTAATAATTAACTCTGTACAAAGCCTTTATCTTATATGTTTATGGAGATCTCTTTGGGCACGGGTGTCTGTGTTCAGTAATCATGATAATCATGATAATGAGAAGCCTTCAATACCTTTAGAAAAGGTTAACTGGGGGTTGTTACTAAGGCAGACTAAGACATGACAGCTGGGATTGGACTGAAATATGGCGTGCTGTCACCCAGCCCCCATGGGATCATGGGAGCTCTCTGAAAGGTCTTATAGGGGACAATTCCCGCAGTGATGTCCCATCCCAAAATGGGGAAGTATTACCTGGCAACAGGCATCCCTGTCTTATCATAAAGGTGAAAAAATCATGTGATATCAACTGAAATGCGCCCTGTGTTTTCTCCCGTTGCATAACAAGCGTAATTTAAAATCATGCTGGGGAATCTGACGACATGGCTGTTTTTTTCAGGACTGCAGGGAATCGCGTCCAACTTTTTCATCTCTATGGAGAATCATCCATTGAGACATATAATAATGCCATCAACAGTAATAATACTGGTGACTGAGGTGGAAGAGCTCATCAAAGCACCGAATGGAAGGGACTTTGAGTCACGGTGCCCGTGACCTCTGAGCCCAGAATGACATTGGAGACCGGCTTTTGTCACTTTTGAGGCTGGACGGCTTTGACTCCTCTTTTCTCCTTCATTCTCCTCCTCCTCCTTCTCTGGTCCATCTACTAAGCAGTGAACGGGGACCAAGAAAGGGGGAATCACAACTGTGATCTACAGAAACCTCCATGACCTCAGGAGAGAAGCTTTAAAGAAAAGACAAGAAACACATGTTAAGAGAAACAAGGGCAGGTTTCTAGGGAGGGTCAGCAAAGGTCATGGCAGAGAGCTTTTGGATGGACATGCCTTTGCTAGTTGCCTGCAATGACTGGCTGTGCACTCCCCCCTCACCGAGTGAACTCAGAATGGGACAGCCCACCCCACCAGCCTGCCTCCCATATGCTTGTCAACAGAAAAGGACATGGCTGGTCACTTTGCCATCAGGAACTTGGCAAACATCCAACTAATGTGGGGCACAGTGTCTGCCTCAGTGGGTGTAAGCCTGTGCCTGTGTTTGGAAGGTTGCTTGTTCAAATCCCAGGATCAGATGAGTGATTTCACCATTGGGCTTCTGAGCAAGGCCCTTTACTCCCTATTGCTCCAGTGTCTGTCTGACCCTGCTTTCTGAAAAATATACATTGCTTTGGATAAAAGCATCTGCTAAATAAATAAAAGGTAATGTGCATGATATGGCTGCTATAAGTGGTGAATTTTTGGTGGTGATGTTTTATTTATGATGTGTCACTTTAAGATAATTATGAGTATACTTGATCTCTGTTTTTATCACTGATGATTTACTTTAACTTCTAGAAGCTTAACACCTAAATATTGTGAATCCAAAGGCAGAGTCAGGAGGCCCTGAGCCTATTCCAAGAGGCACAGAAGGCCCTGGATGAGGAGCCAATCCACTGGAATAGAGACAAAGAGCAATTTACGCAAAAATTCATGTAAACCGACTGTATTTCAGCTGTCGAAGGAAACCAGAGCCCCTGAAGGAAACCCACATAAACACAGGGTTTATATACAAACCACACACACACACACACACACACACACACACACACACACACACACACACACACACACACACAGAACTGGAGAACCATACCCACAAGCCTGGTGGTGTAAAGCCACTGTGCTACCCACCAAGCGTGCGGTTGCTGAGGCTTTTGGGGCTATTGTGGGCTTTCCCATAACATCTCCCCCCTGCATAATAACTTGATAATAGAACATCAGAAAGGCAGTGGTTCTAACACACCTCCCAAAAGGTGAGCAGGTTGCATTACATAATCGCAACAGATACAGCGGCGGAACAAGTTCATGTGGAGGTAAGAAGGGGCCATCCAATTATACAGGGAACTGGATCTGAGTCAAAGCGGATTTTCACACAACACTCAACATTATTAATGGCGACGCGTTGCATTCATATGGCATGAAAATGGGATTTTTTTCATGGTATAGATTACATAGCAACAAGCATGTTAGCAACACACTAACATTTAAAAAACTAACACGACAAGGCTGTCTCTGTTCCCAGTGCCAAACTTCATGAACTTGGTTTGCTGGCACTATTAAGTCAGTGTCCATTAGATGTTGCATCACACGTTGATGCTATGTCAGTAAAAAAGCTTCTTCTTACGTTTATACGGTTAAGACATTAAATATGGCCTAAAACAAACAAAACTGAGGAGAGAAATTATAAGCGGTCCAGGTTTACGCTTGTTTATTGTGAGGACACTTAGGGGGCCACCAAGCTAAGACAGGATGGTTTTGACTTCCCTGTGGTGAATGGGCCACTTCCTGCGGCTCCACGATCCAGGAAATCCCCCCCCCCCCCACTAATCACTGGGAATGGTGGCTTCCAGGGGGGGCTCAGCACTCAGTTCTGTGTCTGTCAGCGAAAAATAGAATGGGGCTTCCTTTCCGAAGAAAACCACTCTTTGCTACAGTGGTTACAAGGCTTTTTTTGTATTGTGGCGGTGTGTTGCTTCCATTATGCAAATCAATCAGTGAGGCCAGCATCAAAATTTTTGTACACTTCCTGTATTGGAGATTAAATAGTATAAAAGGTACTTATAAAATGACTAGACTTTTATCCAAAATGTCATGCATTTTCTTTTTTTAGAGAGAAAGCAGAGTCAGACAGTCCCTGGAGCAATAGGGGTTTGAGGTTCTTGCTCAGGGGCTAACGATGAAGTCACTATGTTGACTCTGAGATCTGACCCGACGGCCATCCGATCACAGACACCCAGTGTCCCAAACCGCTGAGCCGCACACTGGCCCATAACAGAAGAATCTGTCTTAAATAGCTTAACCCGATAACGAAAGGCTTGGCCCCCCATAACCTCGTCAGCGCTGTCCTGTCTGTCCAGCCGCAGCTTTCCCTCCGTCGCGCTCTAATCTTCTGAGTCCTGCCCAGCGCCGATCCGCAATCCCGTTGCTGCACTGCCTTGGCTGACAGCAGGACTCCCGTGATGGTATCGCGGCGTTTCCCCAGCACACATTCCTCCCGTGCGCCCCACCCCACCTGCTGCTCCTGCTGCACGCCAAACGCTCTGATCCTCTGGGCTTTCAAAAGCCCTGGGACCATCATGGAACACTGTGACAGACAGAAACACTTTTATCTGTTCAAAGGGAAGCAGATCTCACGCGCTGATGTCGGCCTAGACACAGTAAAAGTACATCAAATATGTCCTAATCCCCCTCTGAAGGGCGACACTGTCTCAGAGAAACAGGCCTGTTTTACACAGGCTCTGTCACGCTATGATTTTAACATTAAACTGATTTCCCCTCCTGATATAATGACTCGCTCCATTCTGGACCCATCTCTGACTAGTCTGGGTGTTCATGCTGCCATTATATTTACACTTGTCACCCACCAGTCCGAATATCCATTTACACTCAGAACAAATCAAGGTTTGTGTTACGCAGCATTTTCACATTGTATTATTTGGGACATGCTTTTATCCAAAGCAACGCACATTTCTGAGACAGCAGGGTCAGCAAGTCCCAGGAGCAGTTAAGGGCGTTGCACAAGGGTGCAATGGTGAAGTCACTCTGCCAACCCTGGAATTTAAACTAGCAACCTTCTGATTAGAGGCACAGCATGCTAACCCACTGAGCCACACGCCACCCTGAGCTGTACAGCCTCCACTTTCACCGAACGATAATGGATCTTGGCGCAATCTGGTTAATCATGTGATGCTACACGGGCATTAAAAACAAGTCGAACCCAGAACCCTGTTAGTTCCCGACCATTGCAGGGCTATGGATTGTGTTCTGTTTAAGTTGGACTCTTACTGCTTGTTTCCTTCCATCATTCCGAGTGCCTTTAATAAGACTTAGAGTCGGCTTGCATTTCTCACTTACAGCTGTAATTTGCAGGAAGTGACATCAGTGGAGTCCTTTCCGGGATTGTAAACTTGTCGACCTTTTCCTGCTGTTATAAATCCCTTGTTCATTACAAAGAGCCAGCAGTCTCAAAGCCTTAATCCTGCTTTTTCTGCTACATCTTACAGCATTTATGGGACAATGGTGTGACCGCATCTAATTACGACTCCAAAGTAATTGCATGAATATAATTACTTGTAATTAAACTTTTAAAGCCCAGGTGACATTTCTGCTCAGCCTTTCATGTCTCCTGCCCCAGGCGACTGCAGCTTGGACAGCACATTGATATATCCGCCGTATAAAAAGGACAGCCTCGCTTTTATCTCCAAGTAAGCGGGAACAGACTGGGTCTGAGCTTTCGGTTATGTCACGTTAGCGTGTCACGGTACATCTACATTTATTTATTTAGCAGATGCTTTTGTCCAAAGTGAGACAGAGAGTATATCACAAGCATACTTCTGTCAAGCAAGTGGGAAAGTGTCACCTTAGGCCCCCTGCATAAGCAGCTTGGTGTTTTCAACTTTCAGTCTGATAGATAGTAGAAAGTGTAAGGCGTAGAACTGGTGTGTGATAACTAAAGAGTTCACCAATGCCAAAACTACCAATTTATACCCCCCACTAGATAAGATCTACTGGATGAGAAAAGACTCGGGGATGATGAAGAGGCCCCCAAAGCGCAGATTAAATAACTGTGTTGATGATCCTCTTGTGCACGCCCCCACAACATAACCAAGGCCAACTGACAACAAACAAAACTACAACGTACGTACACATGCAATTCTGTTAAATAAGGAAAAGACACAACAAACTGGCAAATATCAGTCATTAAATAATAAATACCCACTCAGTTAATGGTGGCAATTATACTGCACAGCTGTGTTTGGTTAGTAACTGCACCCCTTTCCATAAACACAGTTTACAAAGTTAAAAATGTTCAAACCTGCATTAAAAAGATCATTGGGGGCAAGAGCGTGAAAAGCCTCAACTGGCCGACCTTTGACCACTACTGTTTGTTTGTACTGATTAAAATCTAGACATTTAAAAATTGCGATTTACGAAACAAGCTACAGCTAACCAACTCAAGTCTCCACTCACAAACAACAGCACGGCTGAGCGTGTCGTCAATCCTACTTCTGTTTCTATTATACGTAATGAGTATCCCAACTCAGTTACCGGAAGACCAATAAAACATCAAATAAAAGTCCCCAATCAAATAAATACAAAAATCCATGGGCACCCACCATATGACTTACTATAGAATTTGCCAAAGGGGGGGGGGGTGGAGGTGTACCCTTGGGAGATTTTTGCAGAGTGTGGGCCCCTGATAGCAGGTTTTGGGGCCCCTTTAATGTGCCATTATGTCAAGGAGCCTAACTAAGCATAAAAGCAGCTAGACTGAGTTTCCAGTGAATAACCAGGGACAAGTGTCAAGTCAAGTCAAGTAGGCTTTATTGTCATATCACCCATATACAAGTATACGGTGGCACAAAATGACATTCCCCCAGGGTCACGGTGCAACATACATCAGCAAGTGACAAGGGCAGGATTTTCACAATACTGAAAGTGCAAAACATTACAGTGTAAAACAGAGGGCAGGACACAAGGGTTTATATACATGTGCAATGTATATGGAAACAATAAATAGAGCAGCACAAAAGAGGTGGAATAAATTTGGTGGATTTAATAAATAGATAAATAATCAGTTAAATTTACCATAAGTTAAAGGGCAAGCTAGAACTGGAACAAGAGATAAAATATGATACAAATACAGCCATCCATCGACTTATGTCCTATCGAGTGATGTCTGATTGTTCGTACATCTCTTAGGAGCCTTAACAAAATTTATCAGACATCTGAAGCATATGTAGTGGACATTAGTGGGTGTATTTTACCACGTGTGCAACATGCTTCAAGAACCAAAATAAACTGATTGCACTGCCACTATAGAGATTTAGTTAATAGTTTGTGATATTGTATCTTATGTTGCACAGTATAGTTTGACCTCTCCCCAATAATGATCAAGATAAGTCCAGACTTACGTGGCTTATGTCCTCACTTCCAAGACAAAACCCAAACGTAAGTTGATGAATTCCTGTATATCAAAAAGTGAATAAGGGAGCTCTTCAAATCAAAGACAAAAAATTAGAGCATTCAGGATACACAAGAGACCAGCCATGGAAGAGGTCAGTAATTGGATAAGCTAGCTGACGTGTTCCAGAACACAGAGGTCTTGGGGCATTTCTTAAATGCATGGTGTGTGTGACTCCCTGGTCAATAGAGTGGAGTCCTTATGCTTCCTGGGCTTCTCATGTCCAGCTCCAACATCAAAAAAACCCAACAGAGGAGGTACTACTTATCAGTTGAGTTGAATTAGTTGAACCTGCTAAGGACAATGATGGTGCACATCTTCACAGCCATCACTGAGTCCATGCTCACCTCCACCATCACTGTCTGGTACGCTGCTGCCACTGCCAAGGACAAGGGCAGACTGCAGCGTACCATCAGCTCTGCAGAGAAGATGACTGGATGCAATCTGCTATCCCTCCAGCATAACAGCAGTCGGTATATCTCCTTTCCCTTTAGGTTTATGTTTATTAATTATAATTGTACAGCTTCGTACTGTTTTACTGTTTTTTTTATATATATAATTTCTTATCTTATATTCTGTGTTGTCTGTGAATGTGTACACTATTGACAAAACAAGTTCCTAGTACATGCAGTTGTACCTGGCCAATAAAGTGAATTCTGATTAAGATTCCGATATTTTTCACTGGTGTGTTTCAATAAGCCCTGCTTGATCCTAGCAGCACATCCACTGCAAAAACGGGCCTCTACCAGCGTGTCTGGAGGCCCGGTTTCATCTATCCAATGAAAAAACAGAACATTAAACCTCAAAACCCTGGCAGAGAGCTGAACTGAAGAGGCTGTTTATAACAAATGGAATCCTTCTGTTGTGGAAAAGTGTTCTTTCACTGCTGTGCTCCCAGGTCTCTCAGCCCTTGGGCTTGTTACTGAACCTCTCATTGTATTTTGTGGTAGACTCATGAAAAATATTACCCTCTCGCCAGGGGCGAGTGTTCCTCTTCCAGTGGACAGAGATAAAAAAGAAAACTCTGACTCACTTTCTGTTAATAGAATGCACTGCACTGGGTCACAAGCTGTAATTATCCCTTTACTTTAAAAGTCAATCATTGTGAACAATTGATCCACTAATTAATTTGTGACGTTCGATGAAAGCTTTTATGTTTTAGGTAAATGCTTGGTTGCTTCTTATGGAGAATCTTGAGAATCAGGCTACAAAATAATAAAGTAAATGATACATTCATAGTCAGTTTTTATTCGTTTTTGCTACATTTTATTTGATGTCAACTATTTGAAGTTTGACAGAAATAAGGATTGTTAAATATCAGGCTTTTTACAGTGATGCATTCACTTATTTTTCCGTATACAACTGAGGATCAGCCTGTGCTCCTGGAGTAAAGAGGAGTTAAGGGGCTTGCTTAAGGGCCCAACAGAGATGTGACTATTCTGTTGAGCATAAGATTCACTGGTAACCTTCTGATCATAGGTAGAAAGGCCTAATCTACTGAGTCACACATAATCTGCAATGCTGTCTGATGCTATCAAAAAACAAGATACTCATTTTTGTCATTTTTAAATTGTCAGTTTCTGTGAAGCCTCTTCGTTCCTAAGCATAACTTATGCTTACCAAGCTGTAGATATTTTCACTAGCTTTTGGGAGCTTTGTTTTGTTTGGGGGATTTGTTTAACTGTAATCATGCGATTCCTTACAAACAGATTTGCCCCAACACTGATCATTTAAAGAGTCATTATTTCTGATTTCAAGAGACAGCGCTAGTTAAACAAAAGGCAGTTGTCAGATTGTTTTTTTTTTGTTCATTTCTGAGTTAAAAATTTGTTAAACTCCACTTTGCTAGTTCTGGTTATCCTACTGGAGGGCTTGAATCTTAAAAAAAAAAAAAGTGGTCTGGAAGGAGGCTGGGTGACTGAAGTTCACGTCCCAAGGGGGCCCCTGCTATTGTACTGCTGAGCAAGACACTTCAGCTGAATTGCTTTAATAGGTATTCACCTGTACAAACAGGTAAGCCTGTCAGCCAACTGAGCTCTTTGAACCAAAGCATGGGCTACCCAGGCAGACAAAGGAAGTGGATCCGCTTACAAGAGGCGGTCAGAATACTAAATGTAATGATCCCCATTGGCTTCCGGCCCTGCCAGCCGAGGCTCTGCTACCTGTCACTCAATTTTTTCCCAGCATGCGCTACTATTTTTTTCTGTTCGAAATTTTTGAAGTGGAACTTCAGTTCCCTGGGACCTCATCAGTGACTCTAGACATTCATAGTCTTCAGCCATTATCAGAATAGCCTTTCCTCGTTTAACAGCTACCTCTGGTAGCAACCATTTGCAAAAGCAACAGTGATAAAAAAATACATTTTCTGACCAATACATTTATGAGCAAATTTTGTATGCCCCACAACAATGCACACCATTGTAAGAGAGATCTTTGAAGAAGGTTGTACGAAATGTTGTTAAAAATATCTGCTTCATGAAGGATTAAAGAAATGGATTATGTAAGGCTGAAGTAAAGTCGTACACACAGTCACGGTCACACCTAGGCTACCGTGCTTTTCACTTAGTGATTTTGTGCTTAATGACCTGGTCATGAGAATGGAACTCGGTCGCTGAACGAGGAGTCGTTGCATAGTTGCTTTTCAGTTATGACGTCAGTTTGTGCTGGTGGTGAGGTCAGATGTATCAGAAACGCAGAGAATCATGACCTTCCCAAACCTAGGTTAAAATAAATCCAAGCCCCAGTGGCTGCGATTCCACAGATAAGGAATCCATAAATAGAATCAGAAAGATCTTTATTGGCCAAGCATATTAAACACTGTTAAGGACTGTGTATTGGGGTGTGTGCAGCTGGATATAACACATAACATGCAAGACAGCTTTAAGACAATTTATGTATACACATAAAAAACTACACATACGTTTTACAGTAGACTGTCTACCTACAATCAGAAGTAGCATGGGATGGAATAAAGAGTGAAATAAGTAAATAAATTGTGGATATAAGTAAACGTCCATCTATCCATCTGCCATAACCACTCCCAGTTTTACCACACCCATTCACAGATACTGGTTTACAGAGAAAAAGAATTATGTGATCTGGAGAAATGTAACTACCAATACAGTATTAAATACAGGATCTATATATAATATAGGGAGTCTAAGTCCCATGTAATTAATGATGACATAACTGTGCTTCACATAGCTGACAGATTGCGTGTTTCCAGATTAAATTACTGTAAATATGTAGGCTGCATGCTAACTGTATAACAGAAGTGGATTTGAACTCTTTGATTTTAACTGGGTACCGATTCCAACTCAAGCTCTATAATCACTGGGTCCAAGAGCCTGCCTGTCAATCTAGCTCTTCTAGCCTTCTCTGATTGGTTTATATGGCTTGGTTCCACCATAAATGGTGCAGAAACCAATGAAGAGATTGTGATGTGTTTACATATCAGCCACTGGGCCTGACCTACGCTGATGACTTTCTCCAATTAAAGTTCATTAAGATATTAGGGCAGTTAGCAGCTGGTTAATGTGAACTTCCAACCAGGGGCAATTCTTTTTTAAGGTGGGGGGAATAAGAGGGAGCATAATTCATATAGAGGGGCCACCCTTATTATTAGCCAAATATATGTTTTGAATCAGTGAGTGACAGGGGAGGATGCATTTCATGAGACAGTAAGGTATCAGCTGGGAATGGTGCCCCTGTGGCCCCACCCCTGTACCCTCCCTGCCAATGTCTGCCTGAAGCTCGCTGAAAATCCCAAACAAATCCATTATAAAGACACATTCTTAACTGGCAACTGTGAGCCTCCATTTGAATACTTTGATGTTAAATTTTGCGTCCCTGGGCAGGGTATCAGGGAACCACAACTGAACTTATGATTTTGGCTTCCTCATGCTATTTCTATGCTCATTGTGTATCACCAGAGTACTGGATTCACAGCCAGTATTAGGAAATAAGGCCAGAGTCACATGACCACCCTGTATGGCCAATCAACCCATGCAGTGATAAAAATTAGCTTTCCTGAGACCTGCAAATTCCTCCTTTTTCTATGCTTCCTCCACCCCTCTGCTGCACTCCCTGGAATAAAAAGGTCCCCTCTGTCTCCACCCGCTCTATTCATAGCGAACTAAATTACTACGTTTCTCTCTGCATTCCTGCGAAGCGATGCCTTGTGGCTCATAATATCTGTCAGTAGCGTTAAACCCAAAAAAAAAAAAAACGACTTGCCAGACACAGATGGCCTGGTCCGCTGAGCTCCTCGACCACATGTGATCAACAGGGGTGCCACACGCACCCACTGACGATAAACTTGCATGAGGGATATCGTCTGTGTTTTTGGAGCTCGGGTTTAACTTGACATTTATGACCTATAGGTTCCCTCTAGACCAGGGGTCACCAACATGGTGCCCGCGGGCACCAGGATGCCCCCAAGGACCACATGAGTCGCCGGCGGACCTGTTCTAAAAATAGCACAACTCACCAGTGAGCAGCGTCTAAAACTTAATTATATTCTGTTGATATGATAAAATCATAAACGTGATCAGTGTCTTCACACAGATGAGTATCATTAATCATTAATAATAATATATAACTAAAGGTAAACTGAGCAGATGTGTTATTTAAGAAGAGTGTATCAAACTGGCAGCCCTTCGTATGGCTCAGTACCCCTGAAGTAGCTCTCAGTTTCAAAAAGGTTGGTGACCTCTGCTCTAGACTATAAGCCTTTAGCAAACACCCACATTCTTCCAGACCTGAGGTTGGTTTAAGAACCAGCAATAATGAAGATTCTTCCCATTACATTTATTTATATTGACAGGCAATTTATTTAGCAGAGGCTTTCATCCAAAGTGAAGAACGATTGAGTACAATTGAGCCAATAGTACATGGTCCTGTTCGGCAGACGCTGCTGAATTGACTCTATGGAGAGTAACTGTACTCAGATACAAGAAACAGGAAATGTAAACAAGCCAAAGTGTTTATTTACCAAGCGTTGATACTGTTTTACTATATTAAATGTGCATCTATTTTGGTGTTTTACAGCCACATGTTGTTTGATTGTAGGTTTTTTAGACCTTGTTTTTCTGTTGAGACACATCAAGTTCGTCTCTTTAAAAGACAGGTTCTGACCAGCTGGACCTTTGACGTCCATACTGGTCAAACACAGGCCGTGGCCCCTAGGTGCTCTTTGAGGGCCCAAGGTAGAGGCTGGAGCTGCATGTAAGTCTGATATCTGATAAAGTGTGTGGGGGTGGGGCATGAGCTGGGGAGATTATCTACTGTTTTTCCATACTATCTCTCATTTATCACCCCTCCCTCCCAGCAATCGCCTGACCCCATGGTCCCGACAAGACAAAGAGGCCCCAGCTGGGATGTGTCTCCTAGGAGAGGAAGCAGAAGCTCCTAGCTACTTCAGCAGGAGCGGATCCCAAATCTGTCAGGAAAGTAACGGCCGATGAAGCAGCACAGCGTTTGGGCATCTGAGTTGGCGTCGAGCCCACAGAACCGGGCCCAGCTGCTCTGCTCCTGTCAGACACCACCGGCCGCCCCCTGTGAATCACAACTTAACAGCTTAAGTTACCCTGGCAGGTGAAGCTTACAGATGTAAATATTTAATTTACGGCCCAACCAGAAGTGGGACAATTCAGGCCTGCCCCTGAGCTGTTAGTGAGTCTGATACACTGTCCTTCCCTTCTATACGTGGGTCTGATTGGGCCAAATTCTGAAACCAACTGTGTCAAATACAAAAGCCCGTTTAGGTCCAAGTCAGCTAACATGTTACTGAAATACCACCCTTTGCTATTTCTATTAAGATTATTTACTGTATGAGAGATGGGGGGGGCACAAATTCTTGTCTGCAAGTATTTTAAGCAATTGAACATACGGAAAAGACACAAAAAAAAGACAGACAATGAGACTGCTTCCAAGCCGTCGAATAACATGTACCCTATAATTCTCCAGATTGCCGATCTGGTTTCCAAGCCACGCTGACGTCCCTCTGGCCAGGACAGCGCCTGCCACGGGCAATGTTTACCACCGCAGGCTTCCTTCGCCGCTGGTATATGACTCTATAAGTAGAAGCGGCGAGCGGATGCATCCCCAGGTTCCAGTCTGCGGGGCCACGACTGAGCAGAGGGGAGCCCACACGGGCTCCTGGCCGGCACAATCTCGTTTTTGGCTCTGCTGATTCAGCACAAGCCGGGAGAGGGAAAAAACCTGAGGGGACAGTGCCAAAGCCATGAGGCTGTGGCAGTGAGGGCTGCGTCCTCTGAGCAAGAACACCCAGCCCGCCGATTCTCCATACAGCAAGAAAAAGCCCCCCACCCATTGGCACAGGATCTGTAAGATGGTAGCAGCCAAACTCATTTGTTATGCAGAGAAAAAAATGCAGCAAGTCCCTGGATTGATGAACTTGTGGGGGAGGTGGGTTCTCCATTACCAGAGGAAAGGATAATGTTTAGGCTACACGTTCAGATCCTACACAACCCCCCCCGACCTATTTCGAGCCATCACGAAAAAGAATAGATGGATTGTCAATGTTAAAACTGTGACCAGAGGTATCTGCCCTTTTTCAGCTATTGGTGGCAGCTGCTTGTGATGTAGGACTAGTTACCATATCAGCACCTTTATCTTATTTGCATTAAAAAACAGTAAATTTATTATTGCTGGATGACTCATTCATTTAGAGGAATGGCCAACTAATTATTAAAAACTCAGATAATCAATAAGGCTTCTGCTCAATTTATGAAACATAAAAGCATTAAGTATGGCTACCACTTTTTTACCTATACAAGTTGATGTGAGAAATTCATATTCGAACTATAATTAACCCATTCAAATTTTAAAGTGTTACTGTAGCCTATAATCCTATAATGATTTTGTTGTTTGCCGGCTACGGAGCCCCTAAAAGCTCAGGGTAGGAAAATATTTTTGAAATAGTTTTGCATTCCCTACTAATACTTTTGTGATCCAAACACTGAAAGATAATACAGTCGGAAAACTGCGTATAAAGCTAACCTTTCCGCGGTTTTGGAGTTAATGTTCGACGCTTTGTGGAATATTTCAGCATAGAGCCGCATATCCCCTCCTACGTCATCAAACGAGAATACAAGGGACGTATACCCGGAAGTGGGTTCAGGTTTAAACTTTAACTATGACGTAACTTTACATTCAGTTTTCTGGCTGGACAATGCAATTATAAATAAATACCTATAAAAAGACAAATATGAAAGTTACGTGGTGTGCATTGCTCCACCTGGTTTAATGCTTAAAGCACACTTAGCTGGACGTCTGTATGGTTTAGGTTTATACTTATTAGTCCATTAATTCTATGTTTTGTACTTTAAACGAATGCAGTACAGTCATCATTAGTCACGCAAAACTATTGCGAGGGATCGCAAGAGTATTGCGGGGAGGTCAGATCACAGGAATTCAAATATATTCGAACGAACTGCGTGACATCTGAAATTCGTTCGAACTTAAATTTTGAAAAAAAAGTGCCAGTCCTAGCATGATTTACCTATTCCTAGCAGAAATCAAACTAGAAAATGACAGCGAGCTCTCTTCATGTGATCTTAATTATGTGATCAAGGCTGAGCAATAAGGAGCTTGGCTGGAATGTCCCGCAGCCTGCTTTTGCCCACCACCGACCTAGCAGATGCACATCAACTGCGGAAGTACGGAAGACAGCAAGCCAGCTCTGACGCACTCCAACCCGACGCCTTTCCGCAGCCTGGCTCCCGAGGAAGCATTTTTTTGATGATTAGGAGAGTTTAACTTCCCGCCAGCATATCAGAGGGACGGAAAGTCCGGTCGGATTTGACTATTTTAGGTCCGCTCTGGTCAGGACCGCCACTGCAGCTGACAGCTGGTTGAGACTGTCTTCCTCATCACACTTTTCTACAAGATGCTTCTTACCACCGGATCTTTAAAAATAAGGTTCGCTACTTCAACATTAAGACTGCAGGAATATAAGAACACTTTGAGGTCTTTTACAGTTATTTATTTAGCAGATGCTTTCATCCAAAGCAACATACACTTCAGAAAGTGGGGTCAGTTAGTCTCTGGAGCAACTGGGGGTTAAGGGTCAGCGAAATCACTCTGCCAACCCTGGGATTTGAACCGACAACCTCCTGATCACAGCACCCCCACATGGATCTCACACTTTAAACCTCAACAGGTTGTGGGGCTTAATTTCATTGTGTTTTACCAAATGTACCTGATGTCCCAGCTGAGGCCCCAGTGATGGGAACAGGTTCTCCGTTGGACTTGTGGCTTGTCTTTAATTCCAGATTCCTGTTCTCCCAGGGTTTGCTGCAAAAGCAGGTTATGGCACAGACTCTCCTTCAGTATATATAACAACTTACCCTGTTTTACAACATTCCTGTTGTTACTCCACCTCAGTGTTTCCCTTTTCTTGTATGCCTCAATTTATCTCATGCTGCCAAGAGCCCATATTAAATAAACAACAATAAAATTGGATGGATGGATGGATGGTTGATAGATTTTCCTACCGCAAGCTAGAAATTTAGTTCAATGCATAGTAAACACTCAGTTGAGTTTATCTTGATATAGTGCCCTTCCCAAGTGCCTTAAAAAAGAACAACCCTGGTCAGACATAACAGAAGTTCATTTCGTACCAAGTCAGCATGAAAATGAATACATTTGTTTCTCTTTCAAATAACTTGCCTCACCCCGTCCTGTATGGGGGGATGTTTATGTTGCTGAACACATTTGTGTCCCAGCTTTTGATACACAGCAGCTCAACATCAGTGGAATCTTGTGGCGTTAAATTGCACCTCTGTCCTTTCTTCGTACCAGAATTACAAGGCCAGTCAAAAAAATAAGAAGATTATTGTGCTTATTACAACACAGGGAGCAGCAGTCTGCAATGAATCACCCAGAATTTTTCACCCTGGGCCTGTGCCGGGATGAATTACCCAGAATTACACACTCTGGGATGGTACTGAGATTACCCAGAATTCAACACCTTTGGCCTGTACTGGGATGATAGGAACTTGGGAATAGAGGAAAACTTTATTTTGCTCTGAGAGTCAGTTTAGCAAACTTTATGAGTGATGCAGAACTCTAGGGAATATTCCGTTTATGTGTTGAAATGCAATGCTGTTGTTTAATCCCATGCAGTCACTTCTGTTTCTTCCTCTGTGGCCATGAATGTGCTTTTCAAAATGTCGAAAGTTTGTTCCTTTTTGTTTCTGGGACCGATACTTATCCTGTGAGCAAACAAGCTGCCCTGGGGCCCTGCGTTGTGTAACTGGGTAAAGGCCTCTTCTCAGACAAACTGTTTACTTCACCGAAACTGCTCTGGATTTTTCACAGCAGCCCCCCCAGGATACTTAGGTGAGTGTTTGTGAAAGGAAGTGGTGGGACCCCAGAGGATCATGTGACACACTTCAGACTGATCCGTGTCAAACACTGACAAGGAAATCGTCATGCCAAACAAGTCCAGCTGTCCCAGGATACCTGATATGGCTGGATGGTGGAAAATGCAGAGTTTAATGGGATTTTACCTCTGAGTCCCTAATGAAGTTCACTTTCGGGAATGGGTTACTAATGCCATGGCTGCACATCCTGCAGTTATCCCTAATATTATTAACTTGCCTTTTCAGAAACAATAAAATTTCAAAGTATAGTCACGCTACTTAAATGGATATGGACAGTTTTAACTACTCAACAGTGTAAAGCAGTAGCTAGGTAGGAGTAGGTTTGCTGTTTCTGCCCCCCCAAAAAAGTTTCCCCTCCCCCCAGATGTTTCAAAAACAAAATTAACAGCTAGCCAGTAGAGCATGCTAGCCAAAACATGCTGCTTTCACATTTCCTAAATAAGAAATGTGTTTATTTAACATTTAGTGTAGTGACTATTTGTGGGCAACAATGGGCCAATCTTGGAGGGGGGCATGGAAATGTTTGTTTTGAGTAGTTAGTAAATATTGTCACTGTAGCTATGATCAGCTAGAATCAGTTGAGTCCCAGTATAACATCAATACTTGGGAACTTAGGTGGGATTTTCACGACTTTAGTGAAAGAAAACATTTACTGCGTTGTTTTCAAGTCGTACATATGGGATTGTCTTCATTTCACTTGGAATGAAACCCCTTCAATATGCAAAAGCAAAGAGCGATCCAAACAGAGGCACTTCATGAAATGGTTTCAGTAGATTTGTGGTTTTTGTTGCTCTTCTGTTCTTTTTTTCCACGGGAGCTTGGCTATGGCTCTGGTCATGCTTGGGGGAATCGTTTTAGATGAAGAAATCGGTGACCTCCTTCCTGGTGCCTGCACAACCCGTCCGGCTTGGCTAATGTAAACGGATGCCCATAAGGACGATTAGGGGCTCACACGGTGCCTGGGTACAGGACCTGGGCACATGCCATGTGAAAAAGGCACGTCGCTGTTAGGAATGGCTGAGTGGCCAGAGGCTCAAAAACTAAAGGAGGCGAAGGAGTTCCAATAGTGTGAAAAACTTTTATTAAGATTAAAATTATAACCTTCAGAAAAGGTGTGAAAATAATAATATTTTAATAATATTAATAAAAATAAAACCAGGAATAATCACCCAAGGCACGTTATATCTTGGCAGACCCTGTGTCAGTAACAACCCCACTGATTACCACACTCTTCTCCCAGGTAAAGACCTCCATATGGTCTATATAGACTTTAGCCTCTCCCCTTGGAGCAATTAACCCAAGAAACAATTAGCATTCTTTATACAAAACATACCATATTAGCAGTTCTAAAATATACTATTCCAAAATACAATTTTATTCAAATTTATTTCAAATCTACAAAAGACTTAGAACATAGTAGAACAATCATGGTCAGAGTTCATATGACAAATAATTTTACTTTGTTGGCAGAAAAAAAAGAATAAATTATTATGATATCAACAACTACATCATGATTATGTTTACAATATAATGTTCATTTGCCGGCATTTTATAAACATAACACGAGGTCACCTTTAACCATATTGTCACGATTCAATCTGTGAAAGTCTCAAATGGAATGGTAAACGGGGCTATTACAGAACCTCCTGCCATCCTGGGTCTATACAAATCCTAGAAACAGTTAGGGGGTTTTTTTCATACTTTTTTGTCTTCAGTCCTGCCTCAAAAGCCCCTGTCATGCAGGTTCAGCACTTACCGAAATTAAACATGGCGGCCAAAATATGAAGCTTTGTCATCGGCGACGTGTGAGAAACTGAGAACGGGAAATACAAGCCGATCCAAGCAATAGGTCAGCGGTTAGTAAGCTCTGTAATTATGCTGAAATATGTAGGACCCCCTGCTGGTGCACTCCTGTGAACCCAGAGCACAGACTCGTCTCTCATGCGAATGAATGAGCATGGGTACATTCAATGACGTGTACTTTTAGGTGTGTATGGGAATAATGGTTTCTAATGGGGCATTACGGGTAATTCTGACAGGCAGAAACCTTAGACACCTCAGATTCATCTGCGCTGTGATGAAAAATAAGTGTTTTTTCTGAGAGGTTTCTCTTGTTGCCTGACTCTACCCACTCCCCATTCCTCTTGTTGCCTTACTGTGCTCTATTTTTCTATTTCCTTTTATGCCTTCCTTTGCCCCATTCTCCCTCCCCTTGTTGCCTGACTCTGCCCCTGTCCTCCTTTCGCTTCTTTCCTGACTTTGCCCTCTTCCCCCTTTCTCTTCTTTCCTGGCTCCCCTCTCCCTGGTTGCCTGACCCCAGTAATTGCATTCCAACACAACAAGTCAGAAAGTCATTTAGCAATACTAGTTCTAGCCAGGTTAATTGTTAGCCATTGTTAGCAATACCAGATCGTTATAATGCATTAGGCAGTATTTTGCGCATATAAAAAACCATAGGACCATGTTCACAGATAAAGGTTAGACAGTACTGTGTGTACGACCAGTTTAATGAGACACAAATGAGAAAGTGCTAAAAACAGTATATAACTGCAGTTTTCACTTCTGTTGATGAATGGCGCCGCCATCTTGAATTTTGAAGTCAGTGTTGCAGAGGTTCCTCTGACTGTCCGAGTCAGAACTCCGACTTCGAGGGCCGTTCCAGTTTAAATTTCCGACAAACTCGGAAATTCTGACTTCCAAATTCAAATGGAATGCGGCATCACTCTGCCCCCTTTTCCTTTGAAGTGCCCATGTCTTCTCTCATTTCACATGCATCACATAGTGTCTTGTAGCACTTATCATAGTGTGAATCTACCTGTCAGCTACGCAGCAGAGCGGGGCAGAGAGGGCGTACTTTGACACCCCAGTGTGGGAACAGCCCAATCCCAGGAACATGCTTGGAAAAACCTAATTTCACAACTATTCCTGAAATCTGGCCCCAGCAGCTTGGCACTCCAGGAGACTGGCGACAGATGAAGGGCGGGAGGAAGGGTGACGGCGGGAGGAAGGGGACGATGTTTTTTTTCCCCCAGGCTGTTTTAAACACCATACTGGCATAACGCTATTACTAATTTAGGACAAGGTCAGCCATTGTTTACATGACGTCGTGTCACTATTTGCAGGGCTTATGTGATGAAGCGTGGCTGAGTGACTGACTGAGTGTGTGTGGAACAGAGGAAAAGGAAGGGGGAGTGAAAAAAAGGAGCAAAGAGACCTTCAGGACCCTTGTCTTAATTGAACTCGCCTGGGTGATTAAGTCCTGGTGCATCTAGACCCAAAAAGTAACCCTATTATCATGTTATGGTTCTCTGATTCTCCATGAAAAAAAAATAATGTTAGTGTGATTTAATACTGCATTTGTGTGAAAGGTAAGGATTTTTTGTAGACTTGAATTAGATCTTTAGCTGTAGGTCACACTTATATCTGGTCTGTTGCCTCCCTTAAAATGGCAGCCAAAGCTACTGCGAGAAGCTAGATTTCAGCTATCAGCATAAGTGAAAAAGATGTAGGGCAGGGAGGGCACAAGACTGAGATGCCAACAGGGCTGGTCTGGCCGTCTTGCATACTGGGAATTTTCAGCAAAATGTAGCACTCTGTAAACCTTATCATGGGATACCCCCCCCAAGTCTTCACCATGGGGCTATGGGGGACCCCAAAGTCTAGGACTGTTTTTTAGTCCCAGTTCATCTCTGGATGCCAGTTATTACTTTGTTACATAACAGCTATCTTTATTATTTAATCAACATTGGTGTGTGACAGTGAGTTAAGATGCTGTATATGTGATCCGAAGGTCACTGGTTCAAATCTCAGAGGCGTCCCGCTGTTGGGCCTGTGAGCAAGACCTTTAACCCCCAGTGGTTCCAGGGATATGGCTGACCCTGTTTTCTCAAAATGTTTGTTGCTTTTTATAAAAATAAAATAAATTGTAATTTCAAGGGCTGTCTAGTTCGACATTATCCGAAGTGATTCATTTAGGTATTTCATATACACAAGACAACTGCGTTTATTTTATTTACAGATCGCAATGTTGCACAATATGATTCATGAAAGGATATTGCACCAAATCAGCATCATGTGATTCTAAAGAAAGCCCTGATTTACATTAACATGGTCCAGTATCCCATCAAAGTCAGTCGGCATGAAACAATGGTGATGTTGTCAATTCAGGGAGATGGAGTTTATGGGGCACATTCAAAGGAACGACGTGTTCTGGAAATCAGGACTGAACCCGGGACGTGTAAAGCGAATGGGAACAGGAGCCTCACTTCGCCGTGTGAGGTTGTGGATGCAATTCACAACAGCAGGACTCTGCCAAGTCTTTTCATGGGAAGTGCAGATCCGAGGGAGGGGAACAAGATGTGAGCTCCAAGAAGAAGAATTGGAAGGATAATGGGTCAGTTGTGCTCGTTCCTCATTGGGGAGCGTCTGCCATTATCCTGGTCGTGTGGCGGGTGGCCGGAAGTGTGGCCTGGTGGGGAGGCGGGCGTGGTGCAGGGGTGGGAAGGTCACACATGTCATTTCTTTGGAGTCAGCAACACCCCCTCTGAGTCCCCTGCTGCCTGCTGTGGGGAAACCACCCTGAAGTTCAACAAAGGGCCCATTGAAACAACAGAGTGGCGGGCAGACAGTCACCAATAATGGCCCAGGAACCAACGTCTCATAGGCCCATGATCCAGCAAGCATGGGTAGAAGCCCATGTGGGGCCCTAGTCAAGCTTCATTGCTGGCACCCCCTGAGACAAAGTGAAACCGGCTTGCTATGCATGGATCTCAATACCAAGAACGCAAAGACCATACTTGTGGTCTTGGCAAGACCTGTATTGCGGAGTTGCCTTCCAAGAACAAACTTGCAAGATCACAAGGACAGAGAACGCACTGATTGTGGATTCAGACAGATGTGTACTTGTGCACTTGCTGTTCCACTATGCTGTATACCCAGCTGATTTCTCCAGCTGTAATTTTTATCATACTATTTCATAAATGACACATAATTGAAATGTCCGGTCTAAATGACTGATCATTCCTGGTATAATTACTTGTGCTTCTTTCACAAATAAAGTTTGCACTTAAAATATTCATATTTATTTCAACTCTGTACAAACGCTATGTGCGGGTATTAACCATTCCAGTTCAGTTGTCTCACAAGACAAAAAACTGAAAAACAGCGGAAAAATACTATCTGACAGAAACAATGGAAACATTACTCCGATTATGGTAGTACAGTTATGGTTCATGCCTTTTTCCCCCGCCATCGCAACATCACGCAATGAATCATGGGATTGTTCTCGTTTGGCAAGGATGCACTTGATGCATCCTTGATATTTGGGGCAGCGCAAGACCAACATCCGGGGATTTTTACCGTACTCTGATCTTGTGATCTTAGTATTGGAACTGGTCTTTGGCAATGGAAGATGACATAAAACGGATACACAAGAACGCAAGTATGGTCAAGTATGCATATTGAGATTCAGCCACTGTCTCCTCCGATGATGGCACCCTAGATGGCTGCCTGTGTTGCCTGATGGGTTGACAGATACTGAGCACAGAGCTCCACAAAAGTGACCCTGATCCTAACAGCATCCATAAATGGGTCAAGACCAGCAAAACAGACATGAATGTTTAGAGCTAAACATAAAAATCACATGGGGTGTGAGCATTGATGTTTTAAAGCTTTACAGCTAATGTTGTCATGATTTTGTGTAGGATGCTTGGTTCTGACTTATCATGGAAAGCCTGATTTTTCTCAAACAGTACAATGAGGGTCTGAGAGTTCACCCTTATCATTGACCATTACCTCCTAATGGTGAACGAATGAATACATTGCATCTGTCATGAATCTTGAATTACTACCTCTACTCACCTTCTTGGACTATCAACACATAAAATTATGATGTACCCCTGTAAATATTTGCATCACTTTTCCATTAGTTCCAATACACTGCGTTAATCATAATAATAATAAAATAATAATAGTCATTCCTAAGCGTAGATGAATTATAGTATTTCAGTAATTGAAGTTTGTGATTTCAAGGTAGCTCAAAGGATCCATTGTATTCAGAATCATTTATACATTGTTTATGCATCATAAAGGAATTTTTCAGTAATAGACATACTTGGAAGCTTTGAACTTTTGTTGGCATGTCGTGAGTAATAAACCATTACATTTTCATTTCAGTTAAAGTCTGACTTCATGGAAAAATGAATTTCATACATTTTGAATCGCTTAGAATGCATAGTTTATATTTTAATCACGAGATCATGAAATGCGATGCAAATGTATGTAAAGTATAATTCAAATGGAGTCTGGATGTCCAGCTTTGCAATTTCTGTTTGACTGGAATCCTCCATTAGTTCCAGAATGCCCTGGGGTTACCATGGACACACGGACAAGCATTCCGTGTTGTCTACATGGCCCTTTAATTGATGATACATGAAGCTTTTTAGCTCACAGTCATGTTCCATTATGCTCTTCAGAAACATAACATGCCTACAGGCTCCCAGCGAAAGAGAGATAATCATCAAGACATGAGGAGGAAGATGATATTTGCCATTTTGTGAGTATTGTTCATTTATTTTGTCCAGCTTTCATTTTCTGAGTGTAAATGACTAAACATTCAAAACTATTTAAATATTTATTGTAGACTAAAAGTTGCACGTGATCCTTGGAAGGATCATATTAAATTCAATTATGTGATCCTATAAATTTTTGCACAATATTTTAAACCTCAATTTTACAGGCTTACTGTCACGATAGCTAACACATAAAGGATAAATATTTATCTTTCCCTCCATTACAATTTTTGCTTATTGCAGTACAAATGGCAGCCTATCCCCCAAGCCTGTTCTCACTTTTAAACAAAAACGAAGAGACAAGATCCATGTGAAATGTATACATTTGAAAACCTGATACAGCAGTTATGTTGTGTAAATGGCCGATTCCTTCAACAAGGAACTAATCACATCTGTGACGTAAGTATAGGTCATTTTCAAACCTTACTTCCAACGTTCATCATCTTGTGGTTTTTGTGTGCTTTGGAAAAAAAGAGATATATTAATGAGGTTCTAAAATGGAACTGAAAAAAAACATCAATGGGCAAAAAACATTCCGGACTTGACATGTCACTTCGGTGGGAAGATCCTGTGAGTTCGGCAACTGGGGGGGTGGGGGTTGTTATGATCCCATAAGACAAGGATTGAGAAACAACATCCAGTCGTTAGCACCAGGAGGGGGCTCCTCAGGAGCCTGTAACTCAGTGGGTCCTGACCAGTGCCAGCCGAAGCCCATGTGGTATGTTAGGTTCCACCCCCCCTCCACAAAGAAACTTCTAATGGGTCGACTGGCACTGGTCCTGCCCCACTGCGGGCTCAAACCCACATCTGCTTTGGGTGCCAAGACTTCCCTTCCCTGAAACTACATTTTTTACTACCTTGGCTTTGCATACATTTCAAAAATATGCTGCCAATTTTCAATTGGCTTCTCCAAACCATAAACCATTGTTCCATACATTATGAGCAGTTTTTTTCTAAGAAGTGTTCATGAGTTTCTCAAAATGCTTTTTCAATTTCATTATTGTTTACAAATTTTTACTTTTCCCAAATGTTAAAAAATAGTGTCATTGCTGGCTGGAATTCTCCTCCTATGAACCAGGATGTTCCTAGGAAACCTCCTGATGAGATAGCAGCTAAACCCTGTGATTGATGCTGGTTGCTTGTTAGGGTGAGCCAGGTATTCCCATAACGAATTGACCAATCGGTTTGTAGTTGTCAGAAAACAAGAATGTTAATTGGCTGGGAGGAGAAGCTAAGAACCAGTCTGGTACAGGGCTTTCTTTTACCCTGATTCCCCAACTTGTCCTTATGCACTTACAAGTTAGATGAAAGGGATATAAATCTGTAAATAAGGATATATGACTATTTAGGTGAACCAGTGAGTCTACAGTAGCAGTAGAGCTAGGTGTGTTATGGTGTGTTTGAAACGTCCAGCCTATCTCACGGGGTAGATTTGCTCGCATCACTGTGCTGAGACAGCCTGTCTACTCATGCTAGACACCGCGTGCTATTTTCGTCTACTAGGCGGCGCTGCTCAGTTCCTGAGGTGGAAGAGAAAGTGCCGGTTCCGTGTTTTTTCACCCCCGGCATCCCCACCATGGGTCCCCGGGGGGGTGTAGTTTAGGTCGAGGGTGCAATTGGATACATGCCTGTAACTGTGGAGGAGTGCACTTTCCCGTGCGCACGTGTGTGTGTGTCTATGGGGTGGAGGGTAGACGGAGGTGGGGCCTGGAAGCCCTTATTCTGGATCTGGAGATAAGGCACCCTGTGAGGGGGCGTCGTGGGAGGCAGTGTAGGGTGGGAGTGGGGGGTAGCAAAGCCTTGCAGAAACCCCAGACAGCCCAGTAACACCAACACGCATCCACACATGTAACCCCAAAGGATGTGAAATGAAGATGGGGGGCTGGGGTGGGGAGGGGTAATGTGGTAGGTGGAACATGACACGTTGACACACTTTTCTTGATGATGCACTCCCTCAAGATCTGGGTGGACCTGGTCTGACACCCGCCCCCCCCCCAAACTGGGCGACGGGTCTCAGCTGTCAGCTGGGGGGCCCAGAGGCAGGGATTATCTCCTAGCACACATGAGCTTCATGGACAGGATGAGTGGATGAATTTGTCTGGGGCAGTTCCATCTCAGGTCTTCATAGCCTATGGAAACAGCTGCTGTTGGTTCTACCAGAAGGTCCCAACGGGCCTCCAAAATAGGGCTTGCCTAAGGAGATAGTCAGTTTCACAAGGTACCAACCTACCATACTGAAATCCCTACTGCTGTTCCAAAATACGTCTCTCTCTAAGATGCTTCTCTCATATCCAAGATGACTGTCTCGGTGACTGATGACCTATGACCTCAAACTCCAAGAGGTCAGTCAGGGGAATCACAGGAGGAGATGCAGATAGACGGCCCTTGGGTAAACCTTGGATCGTACCATTAAAGGCTGTTGGGGGTGGGGGGCTATTCTTAAAATAGGGGCTGCTGGGGTAACGGGTCAGTTCTCCTGAGACTGACATCTAGAAAGATCCCAGATGACCCTTCTCACCTGGAGGGCAGGATACAGATCTTCACAGGGTCACACAGGGATGGGGAGGCTTTCGATGAAATTACTTGGGGGGTGGGGGTTGGTGTTAACACATTTGTGCCAAACTCCTGGTGCCCTGTTGAGCTTTGGCATCCAGGATTCATAAGGAACCAGCATCTGTGGAAAAAGCTTTACAATTTACTTCGTGACCCATATAAAGTCCCAAACTAACAGTTTAAATTCCAAACACACACACATTCACTTTATTAATTAAAGTTTAAGTGAGCTCAGACCCATTTCTGTTTGCCCTGTGCATTCATGCAGACCCTTCCCAGCGAGTCCCTTACTGACGCTTCTCTCTGTCAAGGTCTCTAAGAGTTTTTGGTTAATAATTTGTAGGCAGAAAGATGATAGCTAACTCTTGACATGAAGGCTCTGCATCATTGTGTTCTACTTGTATGTTATAGCATATTGCATGTATATTATATATTGAATGTATACTATATATATATGTTATCGTTTTCACTATGCTGTTATTTGCTATTTATTGTTCTTTATCAGTATATGTTGTTTTTGGCTGCAGGGAGGTATGCAAGCAAGTATTTTATCGTACTTGCTCTTGTACAGCTGACAATAAAGCTTTTGAATCCTTTTTGAATCCTAAGCCTCACATCTGTATAGCAAATAGCTAACTCTTTATGCTGAAATCATGTCCAAAGCAGGACAAAGAGGCTGTCGCTTCTTTTGTATACTGAACAAACAAATTTATACTGAGCGAAAATATAACTGAATATTTATTCTTCTGAGATTCCGAAATATGATTTTCCAGGTCTGTTCGGACTTGTAGGCCCTTTTCCTAACCCCCAGTGAGATTGTGATTAATAGCCTCCATTAGCAGCTAACTTCGATACCCCGTCAAGTCTGTGTCTTAACTGAATGAACTTGGAGGCCTAAAAGGAGTCGAGGGGAGCATCAGATAGGCGCTAATGTGATACACCAGGCAGCTGGTTGGCCGGGCCTTGCCTGAGTGAGGGAGACAGATGCGTAAGTCTGGGGGGGAGGTGCAGGGGGTGTCGGACGGCGGATGGAGCCATTGGCGCCTGACCGCCGTCTCCTGGAGACCCCTCCCCTTACCTCTGGGTGGGACAGATGGAAGACCCTTTGAAAATGGGGGGGGGCTGGAATTCTGATAGGGGGTGGAAGATAAGAGGGGCAGGCCCTGGGGCCGTCTGGGAAGGGGCAAGCGCCCACAGTAGGTGTGAATGAACTGCTCCCTTGCCTTCCCATGGAAACACACACACACTCACACACACACACACACACGCGTGCACACACGCACACTCACACACATACGCGCGCACACACACGTGCGCACACACAGAGACACTCACACACATGCGTGCACACACACACACACACACACACACACACACACCCCTAAGCAGGCCGACTGGACAGGAACACAGCATGACACTGTGACACCCTAACCAGCAAATAACCCCAGACCCCAGCTGGATGTCCTGCTTGTTATCCATGTTATCTGATAGTGGAAGCATGTTTTCGTGAAAACAAAACCCATCTGAAAGCTTTACCTAGATATAATTATGTGTTATACAACTGTGCGTAATATAATGCTATTCTGGACAGTATTCATTTTTTATAGAATTGTATATTGCAACTATGTAAATATAAAGTCAGTAAAATCACATATGGAAACTGTTGATGTATTATATAAATAAAAATGGCTTTCTCTGACAATAAGAGACTTCCTGAGTTTTTTTGCAATGTGATGTTTGTATTTGAAGTATTTATATAATTAAAATGGGCTTTTTTCATGCTTCTGTTTGGTCCCTTGGATATGCAAATATCCGTGCATTAGTGTGGCACAAACCCATTTAGAGTAAAGAGGACCGCTTCCTTCACGACAAAGGCAGGTTATTGGACATCAAGCTAATGTTTGGGCCCCTTCCCTAGAGACCAAACTCACTTTGGGCCTGACTGTTGCTGTAACATAAACATAGACTGTAGGCTGCAAAAAAAACTCAGGCTGAAGCAGATTAAATGGAAAAACCTTGCTGTTATTATAACATTTTATGCTGTCTACAAGAGTCACTAGCCTTTACACTAGATTATGAATGTTTTTTTTAATAAATCACATTTTCAAAATAATAGTAATGAGAAAAAGTTTTCAGGTCCACTCAGTTTTAAAAGATAAGTAATATGTTTACATTAACTATTTTCTGTCGTGCTCACATAATATCTGATTTGTTCTGTTTAGCACAAACGAGCAAAATGTTTGAGTTACACTGAATGTAGGAATTTAGTTACCAATTTAAGCAGCTGACTAGTCTTTATACTTTTAAACACGATACCTTACAGTCCCACATATTTTATCAAGCTATATATTTCTTTCTGAGGAAATTCACATTCCTACACTAGGGTACAACGGCAAAGCTGATCCTTGGACTTGACCTGAGGAATTCTTGGACCATTACATTATGCTAACAACTCCCCCCGCCCCGTTTTGCTAGTGCCAGCAAGGGAACAACAAAGAGGACCACCCCCACACCATTCCCACGATTTCATGTCACTCACCCCCCCCCGCATTCCCACCCACAGCTTCATCATTGCAAGCCACTGCTCTGACACAAGACCACCTACAGGTCCCCAGAGCATTTACATCTATTCCCTGCTGGGTGACGGAAGTTTCCGGCAGCCAGCCTGGAGTCAAGGAAAATGGCACAACCTAAAGTGTGTGATTACCCCAACGAGGCTGGGCAAAATCAAGCAGAATGACGGACTAGTAAAACCCAGTGACTGCCTTCAGATGGATAATTGCTTTAGTCATACCCATGAAGGCAATAAACTTCATCCTTAGATAAATACAGCGTGAACCATTAGTGCCGAGCAACAGCCATAAACATTTCACGGCTATCACTCATCCAGCCCAGTGGCGTCTGATAGTTCGTCTTTCTTGGGGTGTCGTAACAACGTCGGTACTATGATGACTAATTAATCAGGGTGAGATAGTTTTACATTCCTCATACTCAGCATTCTCCACTGCACAGTGTGTTTAAATGGTCCTCCGTTCGGCTTTCAGGAGGCTCCTAATGACAATTAGAGCCTGAAATTTACATGCAGTTACATGCACTCTGGAACAGCTCCCTCTTGCTGTCGCTCTCTCTTTCCTGTGTCTGTATGGAAAAGACGCCCTTTTAGCTCTTTTTTTACATCCTCTTTCTTTTTTTATCCTTGTTTATGTTTTTTAGGATCTTTATCCCCGCTGTCCCTGTTTACTGACATCAGGCCCAATCTAGAGGATAGTCAGAAGGGTTTCTACCCCGTGACATGAAGATAACACCAAACTGATTTTGTCATTGTTTCTCTCATGTGTGATGGCCTGGCTGGAATTTTCTCCTAGCGCTGCCTGAGGTTCTTCTTTCCTAAAATAAATGAGGGCTTGCTTTCTTATCTTACCCTAAACTTGTCAGTGTTGTATTCTGACCTCCTGGGTCTTGCTTGGGTTGTGTCGAAGATGCAAACAAGGCAGCATGGGGGGGGGGGGGGCACAAGACTGGAGCTCTTTTAATATAGTCGTCCCATTACCTGGGGTAGTCTGGGACCTCCTGGGCTCAGGAGGACACCGTCTTCTTACTGGGCTTTTAGTGGTATCGTCTGAACAGCGTCAAAAAGCTGGCCTGATGGGGGCTCTTCCCCAGGACATGTCCATCTGAGGGCTCAGCTGTAGATCTCAAACTTCTTAGCTTCTTAGATTAATTAAACACATATAACCAAAAGAAGACATGGGTCAACAGAAGGGAAATGGGAGCAGGTACCGCACGTGGTGAGCATTTTGGGGGGTGAACTATGCCATCCAGGCAGCCAACACAGGTTCATAGGACAAAAATCCATGACACAAATGCACATTTGAAAGCCACTTTTTTGTTGGGGTATTTTTGCAGCTGTCCATGGCACCCTCCCACCACAACCCCCCTGGGCCATGTGGTCCTTTACTGAAACTCTGTTGCCCCCCACAGAACATGGCATTTTTAAAAAGGTAACCTCATTGTCACTGATGATGTATTTCTGAACTTTAATGTTCACACAACCCCCAGAGTATTATTACTACCGTATTACTAATCACTCTAATTATGTGGTATTTATGCCTGACAGAAAGCAGATAGTTAAATACTAAAATACTGAATTCAATACTGATTATGCAAAGCCAAAGTCTGATGTCCTAAGGAAGATTAAAGACATAAAAGACAATTACAGAAATCAGTGGTGATAAGAAGACATGTGATGAAGTTTGCTGCTGTCATGAGTTCAAGTGTAATATTTGGGACACATTGTTGCCTTTGGACAGATTATCCATCCATCCATCCATCCATCACAGGTTTGAACTCAGGATTTAGTCACATGACCTGTTACATTAACTTTTTTTTATAGATGGCTCGGCTCTGCTGAGTTAGCTCCCCTAACCAACTGACCCGCGGATTGTGCTTTCCCTTTCTACTCTCGGTGGTTTGATTGCCGTATGAATCATGTTTATCCTTCATTCCATTGGATACGTGTTAAATGCTTCGCTGACCAAGCTAAAGTGAAAATCCCTCTTCCAGCTCCGAGCCTCTGGCTTCAGAATGAACTTGCAGATTCCATCTTTACCGATTGCCAGTCTGTGGAGCAGATGGACGGACTGGGGATGGCCCCGGGCAGCTGGGTGATGCCCCCCAGCCAGGGCAGCCTTATGCCTGCCCTAGTGCTTCCCATGTATGTAGCCTTCCCCTAGGGGCAATTTAAGGTGGAGGACATAAGAGGGGCCATAATTCACACAGAAGAGCAACCTTTATGTTAGCCAATGATATGCTTTGATTTGGTGAGTGACAGGAGAGGAGGCACTCCAGGGGCCAATCAAAGTTTAGCTGGGGCCAGTGCCCCTGTATATACCCTTGCCTCCACCCTCAGTTGCTACTGCACAGTCTACAATCCAAAGATATGTCAGCCATGAGGCAGGAGAGGTTAATGTTAGTCTGAGATACTGGGGACATTTCTGGGGCTGCTGGGTAATTTCAGAGTGGGAAGAAGTGGGCTTTTATGGTTGCCATGGAAGATTGATTTGCCCTTGTGCCATCCGGGATTAAAAACAGAAGACAATTACGCTCCCCTGGGTTGTGCGTTCTCTTACATACTTGCCGAGGGAGTGTTGAAAAGTCATCAGTCGTAATTATTAATTACCACCTGTGTCACAGTTAATCACCGTTTGCTACAGCATTCCTGCACTGAGTGGTTTTCACATAATTGCAGGCAATAACAGTATGGCTGCAAGTGAGGCATTACGACTGGCTCTCTCGCTGCAGTGGGAATGTTCAGAAGTCCAGGGCAGGGGGGTTGTTGGGATATGTGTGGTGCCAGCATGCAAAACCTGAACGCCTGGACCCCAGGTGTAGTACCAAGATTGTTAAAAACATGGGTAGAACATGGTGCCTTTTTCCTTTTATCTACTATTTATCATTTTTGAGAGAGTTCAGGCTTCCTCTCTCTATATTGGTGGTCGCCACTTCATTTCCTGTCGAGCTATTCCAGTATCTAATCTCCCTACATAAAAACATGCAGACTCTTCAATGACCTCCGGTTCCTTCTCAGTGGCTTTGGTGAGGGTGTTGGATCTCATCTCATTGACAACAAGGGACGGTGTTTTTATTTTTTTGTAGCTGGCCAGGCGAGGGACAGCCACAGACGCTGGAGGAGCCGGCACAGATGTTTCACAACAGGCAGATTGTTTTGCAAGAGGCTGAATGTCACGGCCTAGGGCCGTGCTGGGCTGTGGTCATGGCCCTGGGCCCCGGGGTCCGCCCGTGCAGTTCTTTCTGGCACCAGCCCCATCCGGCAGGAGCGTCATGAACTCGCAGAGAAAACTGTTTCCTTTGTCTTAGACCGGATTAAGGGATGAGTGTGAGGCAGATCCAGGGATGCTGCTTTGAGCACCGCAAAGGCCGTTTGAATAAATCACTGGGAATTAAAAATGTGGTTCAGGCATATGCTTGTGCTCATGCATTCATCATAGAATAACACCAGCTGTAATGGACTACAGAATCTGTCCAGAATGACAGTTAGTAAAGGCTTAACCACTTAACTGGTGACTGTCTTGGCCCTAAACCAGGAAGTGTATGTCAAAGGTCAGGGGAGATCCTGGACAGGAGGCCAGCCTATCCCGGGGGGAAATCTCCATTTAGAAAACACATAAACGCCAGCAATATCTGGACACCCTCACCTATCAATACGTCAGTGAAGAAACAGCTTAATAATATACTGTAGCAGATGCAAGAATAAACACAGTAACATATTAAAATACAGTATATTGCTAATAAAAAATGACAAACCATATGATACTGGGATTTTTCTAACTGGGGGGGGATGCAAAATAAGCATAAATAGAAACCAACCTTTGAATAAAGGAAAGCAAACCTGGTGTGTTGTGTTTTTATGTTGGGTTCTCTGCATGCAGCTCAGAGCACAGACACACGGTTTAAATTCACCCCACAACTGCAGTCCGCTAACCCTGTCTCCGCTCCCCAACCCTCTCCCTTCCTCCAGCACATTAACTACATCAGGCGTCAGACATGAGCGGACAGACACACCAGTGCCCCCCCCACCACCATTCGGTGAGATAATGCTCAGGACTGTCAGTTAATAAACACCCCTATTATTTTTAGGCCCAGGCAGAGAGGAAATGCCACCTTGGGGTCATGGGGGTGAAAGATGCCGGGCTGCTTCTGGTGCTGTCCGGAATTGGGGCAGAATTGTGGGGTGGGGGGCTGTGTGCATGGACTCATGGACTGCATGGAATGACAACCTTCAGTGTGCATGTGTATGTATGTGCAAGTGTGTGTGTGTGTGTGTGTGTGTGTGTGTGTGTGAGTATTCAGGTACAGAAAATGCCCCTTTTCTTTCCTGAAACGATTCTGGGTCCTGCAGGATGGAGAAGGCCAGATTCTACCCCCACAAACAGTGAGGCAACTTGAGCAAACAAGCAAAACAACCATTTCGCTCTCTAACCAAAAAACACCCACCTGGAAATCCCCTGAAAGCGACGGATTACAGAGGAGTAGAATGGCCTGACCACCCCCCCCCCCCCGCACCCACCCAAACATCCACACCCTCACAGCATCGTCATAATCCTCCTCACATTTCCAAGACTAACCCCTCTGATTTCAGACATTCTGGGAGCCAGCTAGAGAACTGGGCAGATTTGGGGCCTCAAGGTGACACGTTGGCTCAAAATTTCAAATATTATTGTTTGGATAGACTGGTTTTCTGATGGTTGTTATTTTATGTGGATGCCTTCCTGGACATTTGGCATGTGAATAGAAAATTTGTTTTACTTATTCAACAGGCAGCTTTATCCAAAGCAACATGCAATTGAGAAAGCAGAGCCAGCTGGTCCATGGTGAAAATGGGGGTTAAGGGCTTTACTCAAGGGCCCAATAGGGAAATCAGTCCACCAATGATAGGACTTGAACCAGCAACCTTCCAATCAAAGACACAGTTTCCTGACCCACTGAGCCACATACCAGAATGAAGGACTGACAAAATCTGTCTGGAAGTAGATGCCAAGTCATCTCCAGGCCTTAATAGGTGTGCAAATCATGAAAAAGTTAAAGATGTCATTTACAGAATTCCCTCTCTCGTAACACTAAGGACTCCATTCCTTAAATATCAGCTTCCTGTTGCATTTCCTGCAATTATCCTACTATCACATTTGTCCCATAGGTTAAATGTTAGGCTGTCATTGTGTGTCCCTCCCTGACATGATCAGACACAGAGGCTCAGAGGCAGGGGGACTGGGGTGGGCAGGGAGCAGC
>JAAGVU020000001.1:19666444-19677863 GCA_011763525.2 Mormyrus iriodes | reverse complement strand
CTGGGCGCAGACGTGAACCCCGATCCCAGAGGTGTGAGGCAACAGTGCTAACCACTGCACCACCGTGCCGCCCCACATAAATGTTTAAGATTCGTTATTCCCTATTACTGTAGTATGTATTTAATATTTTGCCAGATGATTCACATGATTTTGAGTGAAACTGGCAGCTCCCAGGATAGTTTATCAGAGGTCCAGGGAATGATTAACATGGAATGGGCCGGGTGGAATCTCAATATCGACGTTCTGTGTCCTTTGCTCTTCCTGTGGCCTCCAAAATCAATTTCCTGCCCAAGTCATATTGACTCAGTTAAAGGTCTCTCCCGCCAATCAATTTTTGTGTCTACTGTGGTGGCGTGTGGGGTGATGGGGGGGCACCTGCGTTAATGTGTGCCTGCCACATCCAGGCCAGCTGGGGATGGGGGCTGACCGATTGATTATTTGGTTCTGTGGAGCCAACCTGCTGCCTGACAACGGGACAGCATGGCCTCTTACCTTTATGTATTTATTTTCCTCAGAGTCTGGAGACACAGCAATGCCAGTGGCGGGGCAGGCTGAGTATTAAGTGAGGGAGATGATGAGGGAACAAGATGGGAGGGGGCTTTGTTTGTGAGAGTCTTCCTGTTCTCTATACATTCAATTCAATTTCTTTTTATGTAGCACCTTTCACAACAGAGGCACACTAAGACGCTTTACAGGGGTGTGTTGTGATACAATTCAGCATCATTAAGAGTGAGAAATACAAAACAGGGAACAGGAAAGACAAAGAAATTAAATAAAGAAAGCCAGATGACAAAGAAAGCCAGATGACAATGGAATAGAGGAACCAAAAACTCCCATGTAAGGAGAAAAGAAACCTCTAGGGGTCCAAGGTCAACTGGCTGCCCAACCCCCCTGGGCATGCTAACATTATTGCACCGAATAGAGTGGATTTGCTTTCTAAAAGCAAGGTGCAAGCTGTGCTTAAGATCAAGCCGAAGTCCAATAATGAGTCTGTTCTCCACGCTATGTAGGGTGGCAGACTGGAGGCTTCACCCACAATGTAACAGTTTGTAAGTCACATCCACGATGTCACCCCTCTATGGGACTGAACCAGGACTTCAGCTCATATGGGACATGTGGGAAAGCAGAGAGTATGGATGCTCAGAACATGCACCGACGCATTAATGGACATGCTAGTAGATAAAAATGGCATGTATAGCCATTATTATGTAGAGGGAACCAGTAGCCATAGTTATGGTGTGTTATGTGTTAGGTTGCCTGTGGCTGTTCTTGCATGTTACTGTTCTAGTCCAATCGATTTCTCCCAGGTTCTAATATCATGGAACATCAGTATAATAGAAATCCCCCCCACCTTAACATCCCGGACCCCCCCCCCCCCCACAGATGCACTCCAAACATGACAGCCACAGCTATGAGGAATGTTCTAAAATCACCTGTTGTGTGAATGAATCCAGCTATGAAAAGCACCTTCAGTGAGAAGAATCAGACCCCCTCCCAATAATCAGTTAAAAAGAGTCACTTCATTTCATTTATGAATATAAATTAACCTCTCCCACACATACACACACACACACACACACGCCGCACACTGCACACCGAGACCTGTACTGACAACTCTCAGGTTGTGAGCTCATGTCTTGCTGTCCAATTAATCTATGTGGGCCTCACCATTTCCAATCCAAATGGGTGAGTTGGGCAGGGGATTGTTCATTGTCTTTTGGTATCATTCAAAGGCAATGGTGGAGGGGAAGAGCACATGTTCGATTGGTTATGGGGTGTCAGAGATGACATAATCCGCACAGTTCCATGCTCATTCTGGCATAGAAGATAAAAGGAGCTGGACGTGTCACCTGGTGCTTCCCCTTCTCCTGTCTGGAGTTGCTTTGATTCTGACCGCATTCCTCCGAGAGATAATGATAATTATGGTACCTGAGGCGCCCGGCTCCTGGGACATGGGGCGAGCCAAGACAGGCTAGCAGCATGTTCACTTAGGGATCTCAAAGCTCAGGAAACATACCAACGCAGGACTACATCCAGAAACATCAGGAGTTTACATCAGGAAACATGACCACGGGAGGACCGCACTCAGGAAACATGACCAGTGGAGGACGGCATTCAGAAAACATGACTGCTGGGGGACCACATTCAGGAAACATGACCAGTGGAGGACCCCATTCAGGAAAATGACCACTGGAGGACCACATTCAGGAAACATGACCACTGGGGGACCACACTCAGAAAACATGACTGCTGGGGGACCACATTCAGGAAACATGACCAGTGGAGGACCACATTCAGGAAAATGACCGCTGGAGGACCACACTCAGGAAATATGACCACTGGGGGACCACACCCAATGAATATGACGGGTGGAAGACCACACTCAGGAAACATGACCACTGGAAGACCACACACAGGGAACTTGACTATTGGGGGACCATACGTAGGAAACATGATCACCACAGTTAGGCACAGTGTGAGATCGCTGCATTTTTTTTAAGAAACATTCCAGAAGTGATGGGTTCTGGAGCAGGCCCTTCTGTCCCTCTCCTCCTCAGAAAATGCTCTATTCTCAGCCTAGGCTGAGGAGTCCCTGACATTATCTCCAAACCCTATCACCTTCTTACTTCTTCATGTCTTTGGTCCTGATCTAGTCCAGGCTCTGCTGAAGGAAAGAACACATTTTGGGGATACAGAAGGGGTGTACAATAATGCAGAAACTAGAGCCTTTTGTAAATCACCAGATGAAGTCCCTTCTACTTTATATTAGCTGAAAAAAATTAAATGGAGGCCAGACTGATATGTTGAAAGAAGAGCTGACAGATGAGTTTTATAATCAGTGGCAAGTTTACCTCAGGCAACATGGTTTTTTTTTTTTTAAAAAAAAGTACCTGTCATGTAAAGGCATACTTAGAGCAAGATTAGTCAGACAGAAACTGTATATATAATCTGTGACTCATTTTACCACAGCACAAATACTGCCTCATCCTACCCAACTCCTAGGAATTTTATGGGTTTCCCTATGAAAATAAATTTGATTTCAGTCCAAGTTCAAGTGGAAGGAGATGTTATAGATTTACTAATGATAGAGCATCTTGAAGAATTTAAGACAGAGCCCGACAAGAGCTAAGATTAATCAAATTTTGTTAGAGAAAAAACTATGCCCATCTAAAAATATTGATAGACAAATGGATCTGGAATATGCTGACATTTTTGTGACTTCTCTGTGAAATGCAGATTACTCAGAGGCAGAAATATATAATAGTTTTCTTAATGAAATGAAACTATTCAAACATTTGTTCAAAGGGCCATTGCCAAGCAAAGGATGGGACTCTCCGTACTGATCCCTAGAGAGATGGCTGTGGGAGAACCATGCCCAGTAAACATGAACACTGGAGGACCACACTCAGGAAACATGGCCACGGAGGGACCACACTCAGTAAACATGACCACTGGAGGACCACATTCAGGAAACACGATCACTGGGGGACCAAACACAGGAAACACGACCATTGAAGGACCACACTCAGTAAAAATGACTACTGGAGGACCACACTCAAGAAACATGACCATGACGGACCACACTCAGGAAACTTTGAATTTCTGTGTTTTGGGGCTCCATGCTTAATTAAGGAATGTAGGAAAGTCCTCTAAAATAAAAGTATAAGCTGTGTGTGTGTGTGTGTGTGTGTGTGTGTGTGTGTGTGTGTGTGTACGTCCGCGTGCAGTCACTATTCATATTCAAACTAATATAAAGGAACACAGTCAGCCTACAGGGTGTGCTCCAACTGAACCACACTTCAGCTATATTCCTGACTTGACAGCACATATTTCCACATGAACGTCAGGGGCTGGGGATCGTGACTTGGGCGTGCTTCAGTGGACCAGTCCTTTAGGAATCATCTTCAAGATCCCAGAAGAGAAAAGTACCAGCCTCCACAGCTAGGGGGCACGTGACTGCCCCTTCAACGTTCACTTCACTGATCAGATGCCTTGTGCCCCCTCACCCCAGCCCCACCTGTTGACCTGGCTATTCATTCACCGTTTACCACGGTTGACTCTGAAGGGCCGGTTGCCATGGCAATGGGAATCCACAAATGAGGATGGCCCCGTTGGCACTCAGTTACAATGAGCCCTGTCCTGCTTTTGTCCCGTAACAGGCCAAATTAAGAGACAGAGGAACAAGGGGTTTGAGTAAACATGACCTAATGAGGTCCGGCAGGCAGGGGGGGAGGGGGAGGGAGGTAGCCAATAAGAGCCGGACTCCCCTTAGGACTCAGAGCAGTGTCATTCCACTGTGCTGGTCTGTCTGAAACATGTATCACCCGCCAGTGATGGGCTGCTTCGGAACCGGCTCAAAGCGTGCGGATGTCATGTCGGGTTTGGGGCCCACACGCTGATGGTGACTGCCTTTAATCACTGATTTCGGGTTTTTCTCTCCACCACTGAGGTACTGGGTCAAACTGAGCTGAAGTTTTAGCTTCGGACACCACATGAAATGTATCACGACCTGTTCCATGTCTGTTGGATCATCCCCCTCATCAGATCCACTTCTCCCATAATTCCAGAGTGAGCTTATGGCTAAGATTCACAAATGCAAAGTTCAATTTACTGGTCAGAGCGACATTTTGCGCATTGCACTTTTCTCTGTCATATTCCTATGTCAACCATTTCTTTCATTTATATTTATTTAATAAATGTATAATTTATTTTGCCATATCTTCCATTTTTTATTTATATGTTTATTCCATTTTATTGATATATTTATTCCAAATGCAAGCTTTGATGTTTTGTGAATGCCTTTGTCTTGTTTTGTGCCATGCAATTCTGTTAGATGTTATATGTTACTGCCTTGATAGTACAAATAATAATTACTATGTACTGTACAAAAGGCAAATAAGTTCTGAATCTTAAATCATCTTGAATCTTGACTATCGCTTGTATCCATCATATTTTCGCACAGGACTATGTTCCAAATCTAAGAAAACATTGCAGTTGTTCTTGTAATCTCTATAAGACACAGAACACGCCACTCATACCCCCCCATCATCACGTGGTTTGTTCCGTCTTCCATAATCTAGGTCTGCACTGTTACTCACCAAAAAGTGCCCTGAATTACAGTGACAATGGCCCTCATTAAGCCTGAGGCAGTGCTCACATGTGAAATTGACTCTTGATTATCCAGCCCCTCCTCTTCTTCCCCACCCCACATCTCCTGAAAATTCATTAAGCAATAGCTGGAACTCACCCTCAAGTCACCCCCCACCCTCCCCAAGTCCCCACTCGTCTGCCACGCAAAGCAACTCTGAAGGTATCGGATGGGGAGAGAGAGAGACAGAGAGGCAGGTCTGTTCCCTGGCCGGTGACTCAGTGGCCAGTGAAGGCCCACATCCGGCACCACTCTTCCCCCCCCGCAGGATGCCTCTCACACTCTGCTGCCCAGGGTGTATTAAGAGGGAGGGGCTTTATACCCAGACTTCTTGTTTGATTAACAACATCCCTGTAACAGCTTCTAATCAAGAGCGACAGTCACTTCTAGAAGTTTCTTACACAAATTTCCCACATGCATTGCACATTATTTACACACCCATCCATCTTCCAGCCACTTATCCTGGTCAGTGTAAGGAGTGACACACTAATACAGCAAAATGAAAGAACTCCTCATTGTGAGTTTATAGTCTGTATCATTAATTCCAGGTTTACATAGCTTACACGTATTACATAGATAAACTGTAAAGCCTGTTTTCAAATAACTATTTGATATTATTGACAGGCTTTTGATTGGCTTTTTTGTCTTTAGAATTTCTACAAACGTCCAATGAAACATGTTTCTCCAAAAATCTATTATTTCAAGTGCATTTTCTATGAAACTGCTTTACAAAATAAACATAAAACAATTAGCAGCACAACTATACACCTATCGTTACATATCTGTTAGTGAACAATTGAATCATTTAAATGGACTTATTTGTATTATTGTCAGCAATGCACATATTTCAGTGTCAACAAGATATAAAGTAATCTTGCTTAATATTCACAAAGATGTTAGGTAGCTAGCCATCTAGCTATCAATGTTAAGTTGTTAAAATGAGCAATATAAAGTAATCCATACCAATGACCATCATAACTACAAATGTTAACCAGTACAAACATAAATACTTTTTAAATAGCTGATTTCATAAAACAGCCATTCATTGGTAAATAGATGTAAAATGCTATCAGTAGACAGAGGAGAATGAGCATATTCCATCTGTAGTAAAAAGTCACAATCGTCAAAAAAAATACAAAGTTTTCATCAGACAGTGATAATATGGAAAAAAGACTTTGACATAAAGCCATTCCGCACTTATTGTTCAAATGCAAAGATTATATCATTATATTTTTGAGAGCTGGATTTTTGGGAAGAGGGGTCAGGGGTCTGTACATCTGTGTATGAACATCAGGGGTCCCTCTACACCTTTATGCCATGAAAACCGAACTGAAAAAGGGGGCAAAGCGACAGTGTGCAAAATGCCCCCTGTGTTGACAGGCCAAGCTGATCACAGCTTTTTCTCTGGGGGTTTGAAGCTAATCAGGGCGGGCCATCTCGCGTCTGCTAGTATCTGCGGGGCTCCTCTTTCCCTGGCGCCCCCACCCCCCACCACTGCTGCTCCTTCAATGGGACGTATTGATCCACCATTTCTAGACTCTGTAATATTGTGTCGCTGGCACAATTTGCCCACAGGCCTGGGAAAAATGCCCCCTGCCAAGAACAGAGGCTGTATAGGTCAGTCCCCCCCCACGGTGAAGAAAGGGCAGCCCGTCACATGACACCGAAGGTTGCGGAAGGGCCTGGAAAATGTGCCACTGAGCGCCAGAAAGTTCTGAAGGGAGCCGATGTCTCCCATGGTTCGAGAGATTGCCTGTATTTCCCTATGGTATTCCTACTCCATGCCAGGGATCTCCAACCTTCTTTGCAGTGAGAGCTACATTTACAAAGAAAACAATCTGGGGAGCTACTGGTTGGGAGGGCGAGTAAAATAAATTAACAGTATGGCACTTATTGTCTGAGGCAAAGTCAAATACATGTGTATACAAAACATACAAAAAAGATTTTAAAATACGCTTAATTTATAATAAGTGTTACTCATTGGCTCCCTGCAGGCTATTACTTTATGCTATAAGGCTGAGATGCTCTCATTGTATAAAAAAAACATTTAATCCATTTTTTCAAGAATTCAGAGAATTAAAATGTCCTGATAATTTCATTCCCACCACAGGAAGCTTTTTCAGGAACCAGAACCCTTTTCAAGAACCAAGAACTTCTGTCATGGTCCTATTGCATAGACTTGACCCAATTGTATTTCCTGTGAGGTAGTTCCTGAACTTTTTTTAGTCCCATCTCCAGAGTAGGTACTTTTCACTCGACTGGGAACTACTGGGTGAGGATTATAGCAATGAACTTTGCTGACTGGTTAACTACAAGCACTGGCACTAACTTGGAATTTACTCAGAAGTGTGAGGAAAAGAGACAGAAGTAGTGGAGCAAAAAATGAGTAGATGGAATTATTTTTGTATCTCAACTACATTAGATGCATTAAAGAATACCTTTTTTGCTCGTGTCTCCATAGTTCTACATCAGAAAATTTAATTAATAACCAATATACTTATGTCTAATATTGCCAATACCAGCGGTGAAACTTTCCAGCACTTATTAGCGGAATAACGTTACATTGTTTTTTATTCTATGGAAAACAAAAGATTGACGAACTGGCCAGATTTAATAATCAATGTTGCAGGCCATACAAATTAAATGCTGTGTGCCATTTTGAACCATTCTGAACGCATTTTATCCCATATTTTTGGGTCACATGAGAGATCCCCCCCAATAACTAACAAGAAGACTCGTTCATCCTCCATTGTTTTGGGGTGGATTTTCATATGAATGTATCTGTGAATGTATCTGTGAGTATCTGTGAACATCTGTGAGCTTATTGTATCTTCCAGAGTGTCAAAGCAGTGACACCAAATTACATGTATTGCTGGTATTTGTCATTAAAAAGAGTTGTTTGCATGTGCAAACATGGAATGCTATGTTGCTTTATTGTCATTTATTTATTCTTTATTGTTATTGACTGTTACTGTCTGAAAAATCCAAAAACATTTCATTGTACTATATACACATGAAAATTAAACTTGAAACTTCTAAACAAAGTGCTAGTAATCTTCGAAGGAAGTCTCTATCAGTGGTATTTTTCAGAATATAGTATGTTTCAATAGTTAAAATATGCACTGTCCTGCACCACAGTTTACTTTTATTACTTTATATTTAAAGTATTTTTTTGCTCAAATGTTCCTATCCTAGCTGCTTGATGCCCTGTGCAATCACAATTTCATTTCATGTGTGTGAAATAACCAAAATGACTTTAGTTGAATTTGAATTTTTCAAGTGAGTAAAATGTCACAATAAGGGAGTTTGACCTCATAGAAGGCTCAACGTTATGAGCTAATAATATGTTTGGAATCGGTGAGTGACAGGGGAGGGAGCACTCCAGGGGCCAATCAGCTGTTAACTAGGGCCAGTGACGCTGTGGCACAGCCCCTGTATACACTCGTTAGATGTGAGAGGCCTCCTAAAGGGTGGGGGCGGGGACAGGCCCAGAACACACACCCCGCTGTAATGGGGCCCTAACAGCACCTGAGATTATTAGCCATCCTACATCCCCTATGTCCTACATCCATACCTCCAGCATCTCCTGACTCTACCTCCTATCAGCCATAATGCCAGCACTCCAGTGCTGCCCCTCATGCTGACAGCAGTCCAAGTTAATCTCACACCGGTACGGCTACCAGCGGGGCGCCGACACTAACAGTGTGAATGTCCTGTGCAGCGTGGTCCTGGCCCTCATCTCCTTCAGAAACACTATCAGCTCCCACACATGTAGTCACACATCTGGCGCTGAGCCGTGCAGTGAATAATTGACAGTTATGGCTGTGTGGTTTACAACATGCGGTCAGCATGAATGGCACTGTGCGCTCAGGGTTACAGGCTCAAGTCGGCACTGTGTAAGTAACAGTGTGCAGTTGATGTGACTCTCACTGTGTGCTTCAGTTACGGCCTGGAAGCCATGCGGTCAATAAGACTACGATGCATGGTTCATGCCAAGCGGTCAATGTGACCATCACTGTGTGCTCAAGTTATGGGTTGGAAAACATGCGGGTAATAAGACTGTCAACGTGTGGTTCATGCCATGTGGTCGATGTGACGGCACTTTGCGCTCAAGATTGCGGGCTCGACTCCAAACGGTCAATATGGCTGGCACTGTGTGGTTCCTGCTGTACGGTCAATACGGCTGGCGCTGTGTGGTTCATGCCGTGCAGTCAATACGGCTGGCGCTGTGTGGTTCATGCCGTGCAGTCAATACGGCTGGCGCTGTGTGGTTCATGCCGTGCGGTCGATGTGACCAGCACTGTGTGCTCAAGGATACATGCTGAACACCATGAAGTCGGTACGGCCGCCACTGTGGGGTTAACAGTGTGCGGTCAACATTTTGCGGTCGGTCGGTGTAGCCAGCATTGTGAAGAGGCTCTAATAGAGGCATGGCGTTAGACCTGGCACTGCTCTCTCTCCCTCTCTCATACACACATCCTCCCTCCATGCTCACACATACCGCAAACAGGGCCAAACACAGAATGCATATCCCCCATCTCCCTCCTCTGTGCTTTACAGTCTTTCAGTCTGTGGCATACAGAACAAGTAAAGCATGGACTAGTAAAGAAATTCAGACTGAACCTGAAACAAACATACTCGTAAACAAATGTGTACAAACCAACATGCGTCCACAAACCAACACGCGTGCACAAACACACACACATGCACGCCCACCCACGACGCCCCATTAACGGGCTCCCAGTCCCACTGCCCACATCTCCCCTCTGAGAGGTCCAGTGTGTCACGGCCGAAAACAAACAGATCAATGGTGTCCATTGCCGGCCCGACCAACAGCGCCGTGGGAAACGAGCCCACGTCGGATATTAGCACCTGAGCCGCTGCCACACGTCTGACAGCCCGGCCCGCCACAGTCTGCAGGCAAGCTCCTCTGAAACGCAGTGCCCCCAATAAGCTGAGGCCAGAGCTCTCCTGAAAACAGAGATGAACGACCGCAAGCAATACGCAGACATGCTGAAGAAGGCCCCGCAAGCTAAAAGGGCAACATGAACATCCATCCATCCATGTCGTCCATGCCGCCTATCCAGCACAGGGCTGTGGAAAGCCTGAGGCTGATCGCAGGAAGGACATAGTACTGGACAGGGGACCCGGGATAAAAGACAGATGGACAGGGATTACAGCTGCGATCTCCACACGGGGGGCAGAGCAGAGGAAGGGGAGGCTGCAAAGGGTCACTGGGTCAAGTCCTCGCTGCTGTAGCCTCAAGCGGACCACGGAGCCAGAACATCACCAGCAGGAGAAGTCTCACTCTGCTTACGTTAGCCGAGCTGATGGCTGTTTGGAGGAGCCCTCCTAACAAGGGCGGGTCAGTGTCTGCGTCTCCCGTACCGTCGCTATCACAGAGGACAGAAGCGGAAATCCGGCTCTGCACACCCTGTGGTCCCCAGTCCAGGCAGGACGATTGATGTCCAGCTTCGACAGATTTAACACCAGTCAATAGGCTGGTATCACACAAAGGACTTTGCGGGATGAACCGTATATTGATGCCATGACGAGGAGCAGACCTGACTGCCATTCTCTTCATCCAGTGCCTCTTCTAGCTGTCATGACAAAGAAAAATAAGGACAAGCAAAGAGAAACCAGCAGCATGCCCTGCCAGTACAGCCCAAGCAGCCATGGTCACAAGGCAGCATCGTCAGAAACGCTGAGAGATAAAAGACCAATCTCTTTTAATAGTAATCTGTGAGCCTGTCTTTTGTGCACAGCGGAGGCCTGGTAGAAATCCCACACACTCTGATGCTCCAGGAGATACCTCCTTTGTGCCCTCAGAGACACGATTTCGATCTGAGAGCATCTTCACCTTCGCTCGAGACGTTATCTGTCAGAGAACAATAAACTTATCTCACGGATCACTGCGGTGTCACCGCTTATAAATACCGACATCTGAGAGCACAAACACGCCTGTTTACAGACTTCTGTGACCTTTTTTATTTCTTGGCCGTTTGTCTCCATTGATGACGTGTCCTTTTGGTGTAGGGCTGCAGTGAGGAGAATGAGCCCACTGCACATCATTGACTGGTGCTTCCTACGCTGAGCTGGAAACCTCAAAGCCGCCCTCCTCCCCTCGCACGCCCCCTGCCCCGCACACACCCAATAAGATGACCTGTAACAAAGAACACACCCATCCATCCAACCATTTTCCAGAACCGCTTATTCCATGTCGGGTCGCGGGGGGTCCGGAGCCTATCCCGGAGACTGCGGGCGGAAGGC
>JAAGVU020000001.1:19651743-19666344 GCA_011763525.2 Mormyrus iriodes | reverse complement strand
GGTGCCTTGCGCCCTCATGCAGATAAGTTTATGTTGTGTTGTTCGCAGCTGGTGGTGGGGAAGCAATAGAGCCCATACTGGGGGGGACATTTGCATGTCAGACATCTTTACAGTTTGCACATAACCGTGTCTGACATGAACTACAGCAATCGCTTGCTAATTACGGCACAGAATTCACAGGCCGAGGTCGTTGTGTCACCAGGTCTCCAGAACAATTTGGTGATTGTAGTGTGAGATGATTGATCGGACAGCGATGGGCACTTTCCCTCTAATTATCATCATTCGTTGCTGTGGCTTCAAGCTGCTCCGTCAGCTTTAAAAAAGAAAAAGAAAGGAACGCAGAAGGAAAAAGAGAAGGAAAAAGAGAGGGGAGCGTGTGGGTTGATCCAGGGGGGGCAGTCTGTGGAGTGCAGGCAGCATATTCATGCTCTCTGTTGCCTCAGTGCTATTAGGAACAGAAACAAAAGGAATATGAGTTAATAAGACTCAAAGGGGAAGCACCAACACACTCTCTGACCAGGGGTGATTCTATGATTTTTTAAGGTGGGGGGCTTAAAAGAGGCCATAATTCATACAGAGGGGTCAACATTATCATTAGCCAATGATATTTTTTGAAATGTTGAGTGACAGGGGAGGGGGCACACTAGGGACCAATCAGCTTCATCTGGGGCCAATGCCCCTGTGGCCCTGCCCCTGGATATACCTCTGTCTCTGACTCCTCCTTCACGAACAGGTAAGCTGATGGATATTGGCTTTGATTGTTTTTAGTTGCCATTCCTCATTGTACCTGCTGGGCCTTGTGGTTCTCATCCTCTACAGCTGTTTGCCACAGGCAAGCTTGCGAGTGTGACTTTCTCATCAAAAAAATGCCTTCTGCCAGCCCTTTTTGACAACTTCTGTTCTATGTACATTGCATTTTCTGCATATGTAGTGATGAAAAAGAGAATCACCTACATGAATGGAGCCAAACTGAAATGAAAATAGCCTTTAATGGTGACCTGAGATGGTGATTTTGTCCTGTGAAGAAAAACACAACTGGACCCTTAACCGAGACAGACACACATTGACTCGCTATTGCGGATTACCATGGTGACAGCCCGTTGTCGCCAGCTATGCCCGGATTGGGAATCAGCATCCCAGCGCTGTCTTGTGCACACCGTACAGCAGCCATTAAATGAAATTGATCACATCATTAGCAACCCTATACACCATAACAGTATGTTCAGTATGTCACGCTCACCAGGGAGATCTTTTCATGTGAGAGGTTCCATGAGGTTGCTGTTTTTTAACCCATGAAGAGAGAGCTAAATGCTAAACTAATCTGGACAATTTTTTTTTTAAACCCAAAGTGGTGAAGAGCAGAGTACCTCTCCAGAATTCTAAACCCCACCTGCTGTTAACAGTGCTGCTGTGCATCAAATAAACTTTGTGTTAAGACTGCCTGTTGGTCAAACTTTATTAAAACATCAACAGAGTATTGCTGTGAAGCTTTCAAGTTAGTTAGCAGGATTTGGGCACAGGGACCTATAAATCCATTTCAGGAAGGTCATGGAGCATCATACCTTTGGTGTACGCCCACCCAATACCCGTAAACCCATTAGGCGACCTAGGAGGCCGCCTAAGGCGCCATCTTCTGAGGGGGTGTCAATTTAGCAAGCCAATATCACTTTGTCTCAGATGGAGGGCATCGACGGTGAATCTTGCCTAGGTCGCCAATTGGGTTTCGACTGGTACTGTGCCCACCGAGTTATGAGTAACATGACTTGATCATTTAGTTATGTGACAGGAAGGGCCAGAATGAGACGGAAGAAAAAAACAGAGCAAGCCTGCCTTCAAGAAGCCTGATGCATCTATTTCTGCCTGGGCTTTAATACGGAAAATCCACTGGTCACCCTCAGGACTGGTGAATGGCCTGAGCCTGATATCCTGGCCAATTTATCAGAGGCTGTCCACATGATTCTGCTGCATGGAGAAAAATGGCCGCACGAAAAATCCCTGAGTGACAGGAAATTCAACCCAAATGTACGTCCCTAATGGGACATAATCTTTCTACCGCAATAAAGAAAAAAGTTTCCCGCCGGCTCCTCAGAGGACGGACAACCACATGCCAGAGATAGCAAAGGATGTCCATCTTGGAAGTCTGTGGTCAGGAACCCCATTAATCTACAAATTCACTCTCTTTTAAAAAAATCACAAGAAAGCACATACAATGAGACCTTTGTGATTTTTATCCCTCTGTATAACCGAACAACAGGGCATCTCTAACCCAGTGACACCCCTTCATCTTACTCCAATTCTCCAAAATTAGGGAAATTCCTTCACCTACGTTATGGGTCTTGGATTGCTTTGTTTTCGCTACATGTCGAGTCTTCACCTTTCGCATGCTGCCAGAAAACACCTTTTACTACAATAACATGTTTCATGTTACACCAATGACATAATAACACTTCTGTGAGATATTATAACTGGCATGTTCGCACCATGCCCACCAGTGAAGCCTTTCACAGAGCTGGGGGCAGAAAAGGCTGGAGGGTGTGGTCTATACCACAGGCCAAGAGGATCTGAGACAAGTTTAATGGAGGAGTTCTGGCACCATCTCCACCGTTCTCATGTATTTATTAAGGCCCCATTAGTGTTATGGCCCATTGTCCAAACTCACCCCCCCCAGAGCCTTATCCAATTTCCCACAGGCTAAGGCCACTATTTATGGAGCTTTTAACACCTTTATGCCAGGTACAGTATAAGGGATGTATTTTACTATCTGCATTTTATCACAATATCAAATCTCTGCCCCAGGCATTACCACCCTGAGTCACTTCTGTAGGCCTTTTTCAGTGTATCAATGGATTCCTGATATTGATTCTGAGTCTGTAAACAAAGCCATATGTTTCTGATGGCTTTTTGATCACAAGATTGGTAATGACATCTCAAGTCATAGGGTCAGGAGTGACTGGAAAGCATAGGGAACTTCACACCACAGGAACCTTTTTCAGGAACCAGACCCTTCTTTCAGAACGGTGAACTTTTGTTGTGATCTGATTATAGACCTGATTATAGTTCCTGTTGTAGATCTGTAGTGACCTGATTATAGTTCCTTGGAGGCAGTTCCAGAATCATTTTTTAGTCCCTGCTCCAGACTAGGTACTTTTCGTTTGAACACAAACTATTTTACATTCTGTTGTGCGGTGTCAGAGCCACACATGAAAGCTGTAAAAGTCCAGCCTAGAAACTTTTTCCCAGGGACCGTGACTTCGGTGTGAAAGTGCCTCATGTTAACAGAAGCCAGTTTTTGCTCCAGTGAATCTATCTCTTTTCCCTGCACTTCTGCATAATTTCCAAGTGCTGGTGCTTGTGCAATCAGCAAGTTTACTTTTATTACTTTATATTTGAAGTATTTTTTGCTCAAATGTTCCTATACTAGCTGCTTGATGCCCTGTACAATCACAATTTCATTTCATGTGTGTGAAATTACCTTCCCAATAGTTTGTGTTCAAATGAAAAGTACCTAGTCTGGAGTAGGGACCACAAAGTGGTCTGGAACAGCCCCCGATGAACTACAATTGGACTGAGTTCCTGTGGTCTGAACATGTCAAAAATTCCTGGTTTCAGAAGAAGGTTCTACTACCTGAATAAAGTTTTTGCGGTGTGAAAGTGACCATTAAGATCTGCAGAGGACTCCCTACAAACGGTAATAAGCCTACCCACTTCCCCAGATGTAGCAGGACGGGTGATGTTATTTGTGCCCATGTTCAGGTTGTGGGCTCAAATCCCATGGCTGGCAGACCAACATCACCACTAGGCCTTTGACACCTGCTAACGCTAATTTCGGAGCCCAAACTTTCCTCATGTGGGAGGAACTTCGGAGAATGGCAAGCTTCCCCTTCTCACATTCACAAAAATTCTTCCCCTGATATTCTTCCCCTTGACTGATAAATCGAGATTTATCCTACATTTAACACTACAAGCTTGAAACCCTACACAAATTGATACATTTTTGTTTGCTCCATACGGGACAGTGCCTCACACCTCCTTTAATACACCCTAGTCAAACAGAGAAAAACATTCAGCAACAGACTGACACAGCCGCACTGCTCCTGCGAGCACTATCTGAGGTCTTTTCTAACTGCAGCCATCAAATGCTACAATAAGTATCACCCCTGCCGCTCAGCCACTCACTCGCCAGCCTTCTAGAATGTGATTACATTTCTAAATGTTGCACACTACACATTGCAATCTAGTATTATACTGTATCTTTTATATAATATGTTGTCTTTTTCTATTGTATATGTACAATTTGATGTGACCTGTGTACGCTGCTTTAGCTCTTTTGAAATTTCCCTGCGGGATCAATGAAATGCTACTAATAATAAACCCAACCACATTCTTAACACTTCCTGAAGGACTGCATTACACCTCCATAACTTTTACTTCACACAGGTCACAGCCTTCCTTTCCAACCTGATTCCAACTAAAGCCTCCATCCAGCACCGTCCTAGTCAGCAAGTATAAAGGGTCCCTCAGTTACAGACCAGCTATATTAAGTCATTCAGCCATGAAGCAGGCAGCGGTGCTCATGGTCCTAATCTCATGGAGAAACTCCAGCTGTAAGGCACTTTCTTTTGAATTGTCTGCTCTAACATTCAGTACCCATTCATCATACTCAACTGCTTCATTTCCAGAGAAGCAAGTATACAGCTTTCTGACCAGCACACCAGGACAAGCTATGAATATAGCCCTAACTCAAAAAGCCAAATACCATGATGAAAAACCCTATTATATAGCTTGTATCACACAGCAGTACTTCCTACATCTTATCTAGAAGCCCACAGTGCCCCTTTTATGCTCACGTCTAATTAACCTCTTATCGGTTCATTAACAGAAACACACTTGATTCACCCTGTGTCTCCATGGCAACCACCCCAAGCCAGTCACTGATATCCCATTGGTGATATCCCAAGTGATCCCATTGGCTGGATTTGACATTAACCTCCCGATACATAAAATGTAAGTTCACGTCCCATCAAAGTAATATAAAAACTATTAATGTATTCATGTATAATTATATATACATACATTCATATGTACAGTATATTTGAATTTGACTATATCCAAGTGTTTCTATAGGTTTACATAGAAACCTCTGTGCATTTAGCATTTTTCATTTTGGAGTTGACTTTTCCCCGGAATTCACTGCTGTACTTTACGGCGGTGTCGACAGGTGCCGGCCCGAGACCCACAATAAGGTTCATTGTGTGACCCAAATCAGTACTGGCCCACCGCAGGCCGCAGAGAACGACATGACCCCCTCCCCCGCATGGCCGCCCAGCACCACCGGTGCCAGTTCTGTGGTTGTCATCGCCTTATTGTCCCTCCAATTACCGGTAATTACCACTGGTGGTCTGGGCCTCTTTCAGAAGCTAAACATTCGTCCTCTGATTACGGTTGTGGTGTCGTTTTACGCGGGCCTTGTCCGTCCCCCCAGCAATTTGCACGAAATATCCCCACCTGGATGGATGGACCTGAGGAGGTTCGCTTGAAGCCGGATGTCTTAGACTGAGGATCTACACAGGGTGTCAGGGGTCCCTCTTGTAGGATCATGGTTCCTCACAGTGTTGTTAATGCTTCTGCTAGGTTTATGCTTTATGACACTGCATCCTGCCTCACTGAAAGAGAAAAACAAAGAGATTTGCTGAGTTACATGTAAGGATCTGTGACTGGCCTCAACGATGCTACCTTCACTGTGAATCTCTGGGGTGATAGATTACAGAAGGTCCAAAATTTGTTTTGATAATTGTATACCCCCAAGTCTCTCCCCAGGTCCAGCTCTGAGATTTAGCTAGGGTTGCTTGTCTGTGAATGGTCAGTAATAGCTCTTCAGTTTTTCACGCTTTATTTGACTGTTGAGCCACATCAGTGTATAGTGAGAAAAGGTGTCTTAGCCTGACACTAATATTTAAATACCTCTGCCCTCCTGGCGCAGGTGAGGCATAACATAGGTTTTCAGGTCTGGTCTGGTACAGAAATACTGATCTGTCTGCCTCTGTCACTGACTGGAAAATGTCCATGGTCTAAAATGTGCCATATAAGTGTATACCATGTCAGACAGGACAGAAAAGCAGAAAGCAGTGCAAAGTTCAGGACGTAAACAGTACACACAGGAAGTAGAACGTAAACACAGGAAGCAGACAGTATTAGCACAGGAAGTAGACTGTACACATGCAGGAAGTAGACAGTAAAAGAACAGCAAGTAAATAGTATGGATTGGAAGAAGGCAACACACAAAGGATTTTTTCTGCAGGTGCTGGTACGAAGACCACTGTGTTCCTTTCCAAGAGCCCGGCTACATTCTGCCTCTGTGTGGACACACCAAACACCCCCCATTATATCCACTCACAGAGCAGGACTGAGTGAACATTTCCAGTCTGCTGTCCTCACCTGGCCCAATAAGTTTGTCACGTCATAAGCGAGAAAGTCTGCTGACACATTCTTTGACTTTGCCTGCATCCTGGACAGTGTGTTGATTAGTAAACATCCATCCCCTAAAGCCCACATCATGCCATGTATCCACAAAGCAGACACGAGGGAAGCTGTTGCTCTCAATTGTTGGTTTTGTAGCCTCTACCAAATGTCAGTGGTAGCGAAACACATACTTAATTAAAATTTTTCTTAGTATGGGAGTCTGCATTCACTACACATCATGTTCAGCCAGACTCCTAAGTTGACTTACTAACATGGAGACTCCTAAGTTGACATATATTTAAATTAATATTCGAATCCCTAAGTAGATTTACTAACACCGGGACTCTGAGGCCTCATGGCATCATTAAAAAAGCCCCCGTCCCTTTTAATGTTTTGTGATTGGATGATTTATGCCCAGCCCCCCCTCCACCACATCCTGGTCTTTTTTCCACCTCAATTGTCGGTGACATCCCTGACCGCAGAGGGGATGTGAGCGGAGCCTGGTCTTTATTGAGGAACGAGGGATCGAAAAGAACAGGGGGGTAAGAAAGGAAGGAGGCGAGCGCCTGTGCTGCTGTGGCCAGGATAAGCGTTTCCATCTGTCCATGCGTCTTTTTTCCTTCTGCCTTAGCTCCCCCCCGCTCTGCTGCTTCTTCCCGTCGCTAAACAGACTATAAAGCCGCCCAAGCTGGGGGGGCCTTAACGTAGCAAACCGACCAATCAGAGGCCTCCACCATTCTCTCGTTGGCCTGTTGGAGTCCACAGATGTTCCAACTTAATGATTTTTCAAAACCATTAAGTTAATAGTTGTTTACGGCTGTGAAATGCAGGAATGCTGATACTCTGAGAAGGGGCAGAGAACAGGGGGAGCTGTATGGGGTAACCAACTAGGGGTTAAAGGGGAGAGCTGTGGGTGGATTGGGGGGGACACCAGGCCACTCGCTTAAGGGAGGGGGGGTCTAGACAAGTCTTGGGGGTCCATATTTTAGGGAAACAGATCTTACATGTGCTGTGCACACCCCCTCCCCCCTTCCCAGAGAAGAGTGGCCGTCTCAGATCTAAAACAATCCCATGTTAATTAGTGAAGACAGAAGCTGAGTGAGGCGTCGACTGATGTGGTGGCTGCAAGACATTGTTAAAAAGGGCCAGATCACCCATATACAGCGGGAGGCGGCCTTTGGACACCCACAGGGGCTGTCTTTCCATGCAGGACGTGTGGCAAGCCCTCTATCCGCCAGTGCACTTTAGCGACACTGTGTCTGTTCATCTTGTTCCCTTTTGAAATTGATATGGAATATCCTTTTATGGGTTAAGACTCTGTGCCTGTGACCGGATGGTCACCAAATCCCAGTGCCGGCAGAGTGATGTTACTACTAGGCCCCTGAGCAGGGCCCTTAACCCCCAGCTCCATGGATGCTACATTTTGGTTGACCCTGCGCTATGACCCCCAAGCTTGCTTTCACCTGTATATGTGTCTGTACGTTTCATGGAGAGCAAAATGGCGTAGGCGGAAAAAGAATTTACCCACATGAATGAACAAAGTATCGCTATTCTATTCTATTCTATTCTATAGTTTTTCCACATTTACTTTTAAGCTTTTGTGCTCAGTTAAACACAGTTTACACCCCTCCAGCCCATCCAAAATAGAAGGATTCACATAGGATCTTGTAGTGTCAGATTGTGGCCTATCTCTAACCCTAACTTACTCTGTAGATGGCTAAGTGCTCAACAAGCGAACTTCAACAAGACAAGCAAAGCGACATCCTAACCATTCAAACACCCCTGCTATGCTTTACAAATGCAGGCCTAGGGGATCCTAGAACAGCGGTTACGTGTTCAGTCCATGGTGCATTGTTGTTCACCTGACACTCCCTGTACCTCTGTCCTGGGCACATGAGGTAGACATGTGACACCGTGGGGTCCGAGAGCAAAGACCCCTGGGCCACCTTGGCATAGCCGAATTTAGTTAGGAGATACTGGTCACACAGCTAATGCAAAACTCATGTTTGAAACTAAAATACAACTCATCCCATATAAAACATAGCATCAAAGTCACCTAAGATATGACTGAGGTTGGAGATAATTTTGTTTCAGGGACAGGACAGCCCATATAATGTGTTACAGCCGTCCAGTCTCCTTCATGTCTTATGCAGACTCGAGATTCAGCGATCTGTCTACACCTTGTAAGGCTGTCATAACATTTATTAGTGAATCTCAGTATTTGCCAGCGGGAAGCAGTTTGTCAGGGACACAGAAATGCGGAGGCTGGGGGGTGGAGGGAGGGTGGGTGTGGGTGTGTGCAGAGAGTCTGGTCGCCTGCAGCAGATATGTTCAGCAGAAAGGGGCTGAAACAAATCAGAAGCAGATGTGCCTCTTTGTTTGTTTGCTGATCTGCATGTTTGTTGTTGAACTGGACCGCGGGCAGCAATCGTTTAGAAAGCAGCAGCGTTCATTAGTGCACTACTCTGGGCACAGACAATCGCTGATGTGGATGAGTTCTGACTTGCAGCTTGGAGATGAACACTAGCTACAAAGACTAAAGACATCACCATCTTCAGAGCAGGACAGATCCTCCAGAACTCCTTACAAGGAATATGCTTTTCCACATAAACCATGTCATGTGATTATTCAAGTTAAATGATGTTATTGTTAAACACTGATAATTTCATTTCAGTCAGCTGTTAAAACACTTGCTCCTTTGAGTGATCCCTCGGATACCGTCAGTGTTCTTTTTATTAACGAAATAAATCCAGAATCATTTATTTTGTTATATTTTTCATGGTCATGGCCCCAGTGCTGACTTGAAGCAGAGGGACAGGAAGTGCCGGTCGACCCATTAGACAACATATGCAGTTGCCAAGGACACCACCTTCTCAGTGAGTGCTGACTTAGCAAAGCAGTTTGACTTAGCCTTGGACAAGGGGCATCGGTGGTAGAACTGGCCTAAGGCGAGGGCTTCAACCCACTCGGGGGGCACGTGTCCACATTAAGTAAAAGCTAGAAAAGCCCATTGGCTTTTTGGGACATTAACGGTTCTTTCCAACCCCTTAATAATACTCCCCCAGAACCTGCTGCAGTCCATGCTTGAATGCTGATCCCAGGCTCGAATCCGCTGCTTAATCAAGGTCCCGGGTGCAAAGCATATGAGAATCACTCCTGCACCCCACTCCCCCAATAAAAATTAAAGACCATACCAGTGATCCCTCAAGTAACCACCACATCCTTCACTGACCCACGCATGTAGGGCACGGCAGTGAAGGCCGAAGCATTTCTGCAAACCACCCCCCCACCTCTCCACACTGGCTTTCCCAGGAAGGATCGGGCCCTCAAAAGTAACCATGGTGTAATTGTGGGTTTGTTTACTTTCATAGCACGAAGGAATCAAGCTCAGGCTAAACCCTTTTCGAACTTGGGAGTCTAAAAATCGAATCACTTCTAATGCTGTAGATTCATGTAGCACAGGCCCTGTGCGTTAACATGTCTTTTAAGTGGCATCAGAAAGACTTGCTGTATAGTTATTAATACTGCACAAAAATTATAACCATATCTTTCACATTTTCGGTGGCTCCCAGAATAAGTCTTTAAAAAGAGAATAAACAATTCTACACTATCAGGAATTTGCTTGTCATCAATTTTGCAGTCACATGGGACAGCGAGCATTTTGTTCTGGTTTTTCAGTTGCTTGGTTCCTGGGAGATTGTTGGTTTTGTAGCCTGTACCTGTTGATATGTCAGCTGTGTCACCAGTGCATACATTGGTGGGTCAAGTGACACAGATTGGAGTGGATGAGCCAAAAGGCTCATGGTCCTGCAAAAAATTGAAATAATTGAGTTCCAGAAGTGACTCATTATGTCTCAGGTTCTTCTTCTGTAGACTATATAGGTAATTGGTTCAGCTGAATATGTATGTATTTGCATGTGTCTCTCTCATCCGGTCCACAGGATCATCCGGAGAACCTTGAGGTTCTGTTGGAGCTGGTATGAGGCCATTCTGCCGATGGTTTCCAGTTCCCATGAGCCTTTCTGTCCCCCTTTCTATGTGGCCCCATGGTCACCCATGGAGATCTCCGGTTCCCCATGGAGCAATAGTATAGGGGGGTCGGGGAATGGGGAGCCAACGTGGGGCTGAGCCCCTGAATGACAAATGGGGAGGGTTGGAGATCAGAGCTCACTATCTGATCAAACAAGTCAGTCTTGGTGACGCATTTTGTGATTTTTATACTTGTCAAATTAATATCCAGGACATGCAGAACAGGCAACAGCACATGATATAGCGCATGGGAAAGAGGAAGCATCTAACATACACAAAACAGCTCCTTTTTTCAGGGATGGAATTTGAAGGATCTTGATGGAGTTCTTGATGGAGCTCAGAAAGGTAGCTGAATACTTACTTCAATGCAGGACATGACAATGCATTGCATAAATGGCATAAAAAAGACATGCTATTCTTCTTTCCTAAATTTAAGTAAATAAATCTGTAGGGCCTCAGTGCTTTTCTCTGTCTGCGGCATGTCTCAGCCACAGCCGGCACCAGAAAAAACCTAGGAGGCAACCTGCTGAGCAGAAGAGGGTTTTAATGAATGTGGGAAGCCTACCCTTCTCCCAAACTGTGATGAAAGGAGGCACATTAAACCTTCAGCAGGAACCACAGGTTAGCTATCCCTGTTTCATCCACATTTTTTCTTTTCTTATTCTTAATAAAAGTGGCCCAACAAGCTGAGCCATTAGCGCCCGAGATTTAATGGGCTCTTATTATGAAGCATGTGGGTGGAACAAAGGTGCCCCCCCCTCCCCCGCCAAGCACCAGTCTTGCCTCACCCCTTGTGCCAGACTCATCCTTCCCAACTGTCAGTCTATGAAATGGAGGAGGGGAATGAGAACCAGATGGGTGAGGCAGCAATGACAGGATGATGGGTTGATGACTGCATCGTGGAAGTGGCCCTAAGGGAGGAGCAGGAAGCTGGAATCTTGGGATTATAAAAAAAGCAAGTTTACATACAGTTATGGGACATGAAGAGGGAAGTGGACATGAATTTACAAAACTTCTCACCTTTGGGAATGGGTCCTGAGACTGAGCCTTGGTGCACACTTAACCCATTAATGAGGGCACAGGGAGACCCAGAAGCATGACTCCAAATGGCGGGTTCCAAATATTGACTCCAAAGGACAAATGTTATATCGGTGTTGTGTTTCCATTTATGGAGGGAGTTTCAGATTTTTAATATATCCAATCTATTAAAATCTAGCTGAAGAAACCCCCCTTTTTACTCAAAAAACAGGGAAATTTTAATAGTCTTAGAAAAGCCGCTGTGTTCCTTAGCCTACCAAACCTCCTAAAAGCACAGGCCTAAGCTGTGTAAATAAAACAATAAAACATATATCCCTCACCAGATAACAATAGCACAGGGCTATATTAGTTCTTCCTGGACAGTGATCTTGATCCCTGATAATCAGAGCGGGACTCACCCTCATCCTGGAGAGCAGATCTGTCTCCCAAAGATTATAATCTCAGAGAGGAACAAGAGACGGCAAGAGGTTTTGTGGTCCATTACGCTGACAAAACATTCCCCACAAAGTTTGCAAAATGGGGGCTGGACAGACTTAATGTTACAGCCGAGGCACTTAAAAACAAGCGAAAAGGCAGGCTTCTGCATATCTGTCGACAGCAGCCGATTTCATAAATTGCGGCATATTTGTGTGTGACCGATCCACTGTTTGGAGACCCCTTGACCTTTCCCTGAGCCGGTCCCTCCTAATGACGATCTTCCAGGAGACAGCCTTTTCTGCAGCAATCACTCCTAAGCCCTGCTGTTAACGCGTCGCGATGATCTAAAGCAGTGCTTGGCCATTAAGCAACGGCGTGCCGTATGGAGAGAGACCTGCCGTTTTCTGAAGTTAATGGCTGCTCTGTTTCAGAGCAAGAAGCTGGCCTCTGAGCGTGTTTAAGGAAAGGTGCTGTTTCTAGATTCAACATAAAACACTGGGATTCTTTCCAGGGCATAAATGACTGGAAAAAGCCCCCCCACTCTTGCTGATGCAGTGCCCCACCCTGAGAGGGCTTAGGTGTGGTCAGGTGGGTATTTTTGGAATCCACACTCCGGGAAGGTAAACTCATTTGAAATGACCCATGGAGACAGGTCAGACAGCCAGCTGACAGAGTTGATGAAGCTGACCCCACCCCCTACCCATTTGGGTCAATTCCATCCTCACTTTCCAAGGCTTGTCCACAATTTCCCCAAAACATGTCTCAAAGAAGAAAGTCTGCTTTTTTGTAGAGGCCGTTTGTTTATTTCTGTACAGGAAGCGAAGTCGTAAATGATGGTGGTTTCTCATTTATTTTGGTTAGGGAAGGTTGTTAGCAGGATTACTGTGGGACTGGAAGGTCACACTAGGGCCAAAACTAACGGCACACTGTGGAGGGGTGGGGCCTGGGGTCCATCAGTGGTCTATCATCTCCCTGCAGGTCCTTTTTGCAGATAACAGGAACGTAAAGTGCGAAATTATGCAGCACAGACCAGTCGGGCAAAACAAGCTCAGAGCAGTGTGAGTTTGTCTCTGTGGCTCTGAATCAGAATCAGAATACGTTAAATTAAACAAATCCAATTACTGGTAGAAAAGGGAGGCAAGGCCAAAAAAACCCTCCCATACTCATCGAGAAAAGATGTGCCGACTTCACGAAGGGAATTGATTAGTTTTAAAACATAAACCCAGAACACAGTCTGTGACATTATCGAGCATTCAGACATCTGCACTGATAGAATGAGCTTTGGGATGAGGCCGTCTTCCCCAAGGCTGCTGGTCACTGTATACCCCACTGCCCACTATACCCTCTACCCATTCCTGAGAATACTCACTGCCCCACCCCCCACCCCTGGATGGCAGTGGTGACTTTATTTTGTTATTATTTCTGTGTTTATTGTTGGTTAGTTACTATGTTTTTTCCTCTTTATGCTGCTGTATTACTCATTGTTTACATACACAGATCATCAAGAAAATAAACCCTTACATTATTTAAATACACTATTGTATGCACCCCCCCTGTTTTGCACTGTAACATTATCATGACTGGATTAAGGCAGCAGAAATTGTCATTCAAATTTTACACCGTGGAAGCGCTGTGGAGCAGGGTGCCACCCTGAGTGGGGGAGTTTGGGTTAAGTGCTGCCATTTTGTCAGCCGGGTGTGAGGTTAGGGGGAACGATGTGGGAAGCACTGTCATAAACACATGGCGACACCCCCCCCCCAACAACCGCCCTGCATGTGTGCCTTTCTCAAACACACCCTGAACGCATACCATCCATGTGTCCCCAAATGTCACTTCCTTCCCCTGCATTATCAGCAGCCGCATCTGGTCGCCATGGAGTCTCAAGCGCCCAATCCCGTTTCCCATTCCAAAGACTGCTGTACTTCAATCATAAAAATTAGTCTTGAGCTGATCCCATAATATTCTTACAATGTTTCCACTATGTTTGCATATACAATATACTGGTCTTGAAAACAAAACATTTCCACATTTTTCAGATTTGCTGGGTAGAGAAGAGTATTACTGCTCCCTAGAAAAAAACAGCAATCGTATTTTAAGACTGAACAAGAAAAATCACCTTTAATATCAACATTTAGACTTTAATCACAAAGTCACTATCGCATGGAAAGTTGAGTGAAACTTTCATGTGCACTATAATTGTAATATTTAACTTTTCAGGCAACTGGTAGCCCATGCTGATAAAAATGATCACTGATATGCACACACCTGTTCGGTAATGACCATCATTAGGACTGTCGGATATATTTTTGGAGACATTTATTTCAATCAAGACCAGCGGGATGCCATAACCTCACCCTGCCACTAGGGCATGGGTGGTATGAAAGAGGCAATAAATCTTCTTTTTCTCCACTATTCCCAGGAAATTATGTAAGAAGTGAATGAGGAAAAGAATATAGGATTTCTGCATGATGTCTACTGTTGAAAGTGTACTTACCTACCATGAGAAAGGGAATGGGGGTTTTGCCATAGGGCTGGATAGCGGGGGGGGGGGGGGGGGGCGGTGGGCTGTTGCCCTCCCAGCGGCGCGCGCCGGGGGGGGCCCGCGGTCGACGGGGGGGGGGAAGGCGAGAAGAAGAACAGCAGCGACACCGGGGGCCA
>JAAGVU020000001.1:19617236-19644728 GCA_011763525.2 Mormyrus iriodes | reverse complement strand
GAATTTAGTTTTTAAAGTTTAAAGAAACATGTCCAAATTGAAAATCAGAATTGCAATATTAAACTCTATCGTGGATGTCAAATCATTTTGGGGGCTTCGACCTCCCAAAGAACAAAGCCTGATACAGCTGCCTGAGACATCGTTGCCGTGTTTAAACGCAGCACGGTCATGTGACTGAGAGCAATCCTACCACTGAAAAATAGAACTGGATTAAACTTTTACAAAAATTATTGGTAGTTTTTCAGAACATTTTTTCTGGATATGGGAAGTTAGGGTGAAGAAGAGGAAATGATAGCTTTGGAAAATGCCAAGCAGCACGTGGTGGTTATGGGGGGAAATGGGGGAGGGATGGTACTTATTTTCTCCGCAATTTTGTCTAGATCTGCTTGTTAAATTGGAGTGTACAGCAGGACAGCGTAGTTCGGTGATGACTTGGCTTTAATAATGACTTTACTCCTTCCATCCGGGACCAAAATAACTCCCTCTTAAGCCCAAAGGGAATTCCAGATCACATTGTAGCCACACAAGCCCTGCCTGTGATTGGCTTAATTGTTTATATGTACCAGCTTTTTCTTAAATTGCACTTTAAGTGGATTACAAGAGCCAGAGAATGTTTTGGAGTGAGGAGGCAGTAATTTATTCTTGTTTTGCTAAGCAATGAAACAAGATGGCGATTCTGGTATGAATTTATTTTTCTATTAAGCTAGAATTCCGACTTATGGCCTTAAATTCTTACTCATGCCATTTGTCCCTAACATTGACATACTTTTTGATAGGTACTATGAGGCTTCTAAGCACACAGTAAGCAGGATTCCCTTGTTCTATCTACCCTTCTTCCAATTGCTTACTTTGTATTCAATAGACTAAATTCTAATTGACATTAATGCCCCATCTAACTCTCTGTTGATACATACAGATGAGGGCAGAGTGCAGGATCAGCCATTTTTTTGGCACTTAAATTTTTTTTTAAATTATGGGTCTCACTCAAGGACGTAATGGTGTTGCAACTAGGGGTTTTGAAAGAGCAACCCTCTGATCACAAACACAGAGGCCTAATTAGCAAAGCTGCACACTGTTCCAGAAGTCTTCAGGCCAGTCCCAGACTTGAACCCTGAAGCTTCAACCAGAACCAACATCCATCCATCTGAGCTACCCGGCCCTTCAACCTGTAGGCCACTGTGCAATAAATCCATCCCCCACAGGCTTGAAAGGCCTTTCTCTTCATAAACTAGGCGCACCTACACACTATGCAATAACTGCACCTCTTCAAACACTCAGATGCTGTTTTTAAATGAGAGCTAATTTTACACAGTTGGTGTTTATTTGCATCTCGCCGGCCTGCATGCAGGTCTGTCCTCTGCCTTCCTGAGGACACTCTTGCAAGTGAATCCCTGTAGGACTGGTGTCCTGGATGTGTTCTTTATGTCCCAGTCGTGTACAAAAAAACAGATAGATGAAAAAATACATGCATGACACCTCTTGCCCTTCGCCCTCAGGGAAGGCGTTAGCCCCTTACCCACTAGACAGAGAGGAGACACTGAGGTGGGAGGGGCTGCCCGGGAGGGAGGGAGGGGGCAGGGAGCAGGGTGCAACCATAGGTCAGGTCTGAGGGCGGAGTTTAGGACCTGTTCATCATACAGAAGGACATTTGCACAAGACTCATGATTCCACAGTAGCCCAGGGGAGTAGGTTAGTTACCAGACAAAAAACGAATATGAACGGTGAAAAAAAGAAGAACTGAGAGATTTCAGAAAAATACCTTTTTAGACATATACTGGTAATGTAGTTTTAGAGAACCAGAATACGAATCTTTATTCGCCGAGTACTCAAAGTACAAGGAATTTCTTTGGGTGTAGGTGGTGGCATGACTTAAGCAATTAAACATAGAAGTAACACACAATGAAGACATGGAATGATGTAAACAGCCGATCATACAATTAAACATATAGTGAAGAATATAGAGAAAAAAATACAGAAAACAATAAATGTAATTCAAGTAAAATAGAAGTAGAATAGAGGTAGCAAAATAGAAGATCTGCAAATAATAAATAAACATATAGACAAATAAATAAAGTGGGACGACCAAATGTAAGGTGTAAACACCCTGGGGTACGTGCAAACGGGTTTAAGGAGACAATAATGGTGTGAAACTCGTACAGTGGGTGATCAGATATGAGGCTGACATGAACTAGCCTGCCCAAAATAAGTTGATCTAATAAGGCTTTTAATTAGACTGACTACTTAGTGTCTGGGTTAGTTGAGTCAAACAAGCCTTCAAATTGCTCTTCATCCAATTATAATTAAATTTAACGCTTGTTTCCCATGTCTCTTTCACAATACTAATGAGCACGCACATCCATGGAGAAAATTCCGGATTTAAGGAGCCCATCTGGAGCACGGACAGAATGGGGCAGCTTGGGAAAGTACCCCCTACGTAGGACAAGCATGGCAGGCATGTAAAGACTGATTTATACTTCTACCTCTAATCAACACCTGAAGTTTGGCGCAGCCGTGGACCCTGCATGGAAGCCCTTGCTGTAGCCTACCGTGCACCTCCCTGGAAATGTAACTACACATCACGGCGACAAAGACAACAAGATCTGTCATTGGTCTGCATGGTAGGATTCACATTGTTTTTTATGGGATCGAGGAAAGTGTACATTTCAGGTGTAGTTGTATCGCTGACTGAAAATGAAGTGCTATTTATATCTAGCATTGAATAACCCACCCTAAGCATCGTAGCAACAGGGCCACAAAACATTCAGGATGACAGCAGTAATTTCACTTACTACCATTTAAGTTTATTCGTACTTTACAAGACAGTTAGATAGTACTTCTAAGAAAGTTACAAATACTATACACACTAACTTTAGACGATGCATAAAAAGTGACTTTGTAACACTTCCAAATTTTTCCAAATTTGTCTGTGGAAAGTTTGGAGCAGCACAAATGTAGCCAGGTCTCGATAAATGGATACTTTGTTAAATGTTTGTTTTGATTTCTGTTTCAATTGCGTGATTCAACAATTGAATGTATCGCAGAATAGGAAGAGAAAAAATGCAGCATCCAAAATTGTGTATCGTCTAGCATTTTGGCAGTGTAATTGCAGGGCAACACAAATACACCAATGCACATTATAAATGCTCACAATGGCATAGGCCATTTGTGTAGGGCACAGCATAGGCTCAATGTAGAAGTATTTATTTATAGGCTTATGGGGGTGTAAAGGGGCAATGCTCCCCCAGAGGCACGTGCTGAGCTGTGTCAGAGTGCCGGTGGTGCTGTGTCGTTACCCCTAATTACTACTTCTCACCCTGGGGGGGAGGGGTGGTGTTTCTCTAGTGTTAGAGAATTCAGGGAATGACTTCTGTCCTGATGAGGCTTTCAGCAGTGGGGCAAGTCCAAGGAACACCTGAAATTCCTCATACTGGCCCAGTGTGTGTATGTGTGCGTGTGTGTGTGTATGTGTGTGTTTGTGTGTGTGTGAGTGGGGGGGGGGTCTAGGCAGCTCAGTGGTTTCAGAATGAAATTAAGCTTAATTTGCAATTTGTAAAAGTATAAGAACAGATACATTTGAGTGCATTAATTTTTGCATATCCCATCATGCTCTCCTTTTTAAGACACACATATAGAGGTGAGAGTGAAGCTTGGGGTCTGAGCTCAGGGTCAGACCATTTATCTACCCCAGGAGCATTTTTCAGGTGGTTAAGGACCTTGCTCAGGGGCCCTTTGGAGACATGGCTATCTAGCTGAGCAGAGGATTCAAACTGACAACCTTCCAATCACAGGCCTAACCCACTGAGCCCCACACCACCTTTTAGCTCCTCGGGCTGCAAAGCACTTGTTTTTAGCAGTGCTGGGGATGGGCTGTAAAGCACAGGGCCTTGTTCTTCAACATTTATCTCTCTCTTTTTTGGGGCTACAGGTCAGGCATCGGCCAGACTGGCGTCATCGTTGCCAGAGTAAACAGTTTAGAAACCTATCTCTCGACCTTGTATCCCATATCACAGTGTGGCTTGTTCAGAGGGGCCCCCGTGGTTTTCTGCTTCAATTTGAGAGCTGAAATAAACTTATTTTCACCCAAATACTGTATATAGCAAATCATACTAGCAGGGAACAATCATATTATATCATTAGCATTATATCATATTTTATTATTATTATAAGATGTCAAGCAACCCAGTATAGAAGACATAGCAGACATACATTAAGAATTTGGGTTCTGAGCTGAGAAGAACAGTTTTTAAAGTATTTCCTCTGCCATATAAGGGTTTTGGCCTTGTGTGACGTTTCGGCCACATGGGGCAGAGTGCCATGTGTTATCTGTTTGAAGTTATGTCCTTAAAAAGGGAAAGCTGGTGCAAGAACCCACAGACGGACCACATTCCAGAAACCCTAACAGCTACCTGTACTCTTCGAATCTTGACAAAAAAGTTATTATACCTGTAGAATAAGAAAAAACTGAAATGCATAATACAATCAGTGTCCTACTGCTCGATCTCACTCATTAATCTCATGGATCTCAGACTGTGGGCGCAGGAGGTGTTCTGCTGACTAAACACCCCCCCCCAACCGCGATGCTCCTCCCCCCACACCAAACCGTGGATGCAGGGCAGATGGTACCCTTCGCAGAACCACAAGGCCGCTGGCGCCGGGTTGGCGATAGTGCACATGACCCAAGGCTCCCCAGATAATTCTGTCTGGGGATGATCTATATTTCTGCAGGCCAGCTCAGCAGCTCCTGGGGATGATGGACTCTATCCTGATCACGGACCTGCATCCCACCAGCACCCAGATGGCTATGGGCCATCCATGTTTGTTTAGCAAAATGGCTTGTGACCTTGTTTGGCGCTAAGGTACTATCGCTGCTGCTAACATGTGGCCTGGGTCCCTGACACTGACTCATAAAGTCTGACTGGCTAAAAATAAATATCAGGCCTGCTCAACACGGAGGTGAGGAAAGGTATGATATCAGCAGGCAATAAGACAGCCCAGTGGGGACTCATTTCTCCTGGAAACATTTCCCCTACCCACGCAACTGTTAATCATACGGTTTTGCACCCGATAGCCATGTGCGGGTCACTGTTGCTAGTTTATAATGTGATATTAAGACATTTATTTACAAGATGCTTTTGTCCAAAGTGCAATACAATTGAGAAAGCTGGGTCAGCCAATCCCTAGAGTAACTGGGGTTAAGGGCATTGTTCATAGGCCCAAATATCTCTGGTAATCATAGGATTTGAACCAGCAACCTTCTTTTCAGAGGGATACAGGCCTAACCCACCAAACCAGACACCACCCCTTTGCTTGTTGAACCCTGCAGAAAAGCACATTTCACTTTAAAAACTGCATACGCATTGAAACCTGTCCTTTTGTTATGATAACAGACCGTTGAGATAAAATATTAATGTACTACTCATAAAGAGATGTCGTTCTATTGGCTCAGCATTGTTTAAAACTGGCATTTATCCTGCAAAAATACTCCATAGTATCCCTCTGTGTTTCACAGTAAAGTTATTGGCCACGATGTCGACATCAGTGTCTATGTTGGCCAAGAAATGAAAACACCAGCACTTGTGGGGATATAACAGCACACAGACAGTCTCAGACAGTGAGACAAAACAAAGACATGGGTTTCTTAATGAACCAGGGGCCATTTCATTACTGCTGCATCGGTATTTGTGTTCGTTAGGTTTGGAACTGAATTCACGCTGTCTCAGAAGGCTTCTTCGAACACCCAAAGGCAATGCTGAAGTATTGCAAAATGGGTAGGGACATTCCTGTTCTGTTTGTGGAATTTTTACAACTCCGAAAAGACCTATTTAAGGCATTAAGGTTCGCAAGTATAGGGACACTAAACTGGCTAAACTTTGCTAATAGGCAACTGAGAACCTATATAGCAGTCTGGGTACTTATACAGCAGTCTGAGCGTGGAGTCAGGCAGAGTGAAGCGGACATCAAGACAGACATCCAATGGCTATACCTGGAATGGTACGAAACTGAAACATTCACTTTCCCTGGCTTGTTCATGGAGCCTGGCACACTGGACCAAACCCTGCCTGAACCGTGACTATGACTAAATCACGTGATCTGCTGATCCCCAATTTAGGGGCTCACGGGAGTTCTACTTACACAAAAATAAGATCAGATGTAGTGGTCCCTCCTCCTCTAGTTGTTTCTACCTCCTCTACAATCTGATTGGTTATCTCATTGAATTTTTCGTTTTGCCCTCAGAACATTTTTGCACAAGTAAAACTCCCACGAGTGTGTTAGAGAGAGTATGTTGGATCTGGGATTGGCCCTCGCTGTGTTCAGTATGAGCAGGACAGTGCTCACGGTGGACACAACAGGGATAGGTAAGAGGAATTCTCTGGTGGAGATCTCTAGGGGGATGGGGGGAGGCTGTTATCTCCAGACTGGCACTGGAGTTATCCCTGTTCCATCTTTCAGTGCCGAGGAAAAGGAGCTGGTGCGCATATGCCTGCATTGTATGTGTGTATCTGCATGCATGTTCATTTGTCTATTTATGTGTCTGTGTTCCTGGAGATACTCCCATATGGTTCTCCACCCCAAATATGGCAGTGTGTGATTAGCTCCACGGATGTGAGGGCAGCCCATTTGTTAGTGTGGACTAGGGTGAGGCCCCGTTTAGTACGTATCTCTACTCATTCACAACTGACAGAGCAGCAAGGGTTCAGCAGAAGTTCAGAGCCAAGGGCCAGGTACTGTGGGGTCCTCTTTATGTCTTGTGCTGTGCAAAATCTGTCATAAAAGCACTGTGAAATGGACAGGCCACGTGGGCTTCATGCAAGACTGCATTAAAGCCAGCTGAACTTCATATCGTCACAAGAATATTTTCACTTTGACTATAAAGTAGATTGAAAAGTATTAGATTAGAGTCAGCTGGTTGTCCCATTATTTGGTGACTTTGGTTCGTGACCCTGCTGTAGGCCCTTCAACTCATCATGGGCTACAGAGAGATTCAGGCGAATTTCATACTTTCTTGGTTTTGCACATCCGGGTTGTGACCAGATTGTGGGCTGTGGGAATTACTCCTCTGCCACCTATGGCCTAATCCATTGTTCCCCAATCCGGTCTTGGCCCACAGACAGTCCACATTTTTGGTCCTTCCCAGCTACCCTACTGGGATCTGGGCGGGAGCAAAAATGTGGACAGTCTGACAGGGAGCCCGGAGGCAAAAACATGGACTGACTGTGGGTCCGCGTGGACCAGATTGGGAAATATTGGCCAAATCAACCGCACTGGTGTCCATCGATTCTGTTGCAAGCTTTTAAATCCCTGCTGAAGAACCAGAAGAAATTGGCATTTATATTGTAACCGTGTCAGCCAAATATAGTGTAAAATGCAGCCAGTCAGCTTGTAAAAACAATTGTGTGGCAAGCAGCTACTTGACTTTATATGAAACGGCTGCCTTTGACTGCATTCTAGGTAACTGCATGCCTTTTTCTATTTATGTATGCACAATTCTCAGATGTTGGCTTAGGTTAGCCTGACTGCCTAACTGTTACAAGTCATTCTACTATCAAAATGCACCCTGATAATGTTGTCATTAGTCATGCTCTGTGAGAAGCCATTGTCACAAATGTCTGCTGTCCAATGACAGAGACACTTTGTCGTGGGATGACTTTCTCCTTTGGTTCCCTGCTTGCTACGTCCTGATAAAAAGACCAAGAGAGTCATTTCTAATGGTAAATGGTATTTTCTTCCTCTGGAGATGTTGGGATGCACAAGAAGACATTTGGTGTGACTAACAGAAATGTGGTAATGGTTGTTCTTAGTTCATGGGTCATTCCTGTGTGGTAGCTATCCTCACACCTGTTCTCCTTAGAGATGCAAACTTGGTGGTGAAAAACTCTCGGGATGTTATCATCATCTTTCCATAGCAAGTTTCTGATTAGCATCAGGGCTGTCAAAAGGCATACAAAGTAGAGATGCAGCAATTATAGTGGCTAACTATCGGTATCAGCCAATAAAGCAACAATTGGCTATCAGCTGATGGTTAAAAATGAATTATTGCCAATAATTCCCTTTAAAATGGTGGACCCATATTGCAGCCCATACCCGCATACTAAACAGTTAGAAAAATGTTTTATGTGTGGAATTATTTTAATGTTAATGAAAACTGTGTTAGAAATGCATTTTCCAAACATTGCTCTGCTAAAATTTCACGAGAAGGACCCACTAATAAACATTTCGACACAACAAATTTGATTGCTACCCTAAGTCGAGAGAATGAAGAGTATGAAGAGTTTCTGAAAAACAAATCCATTCCAATACAGAAGGCTGCAGTGCTGCCGCAAACAGCTCATCTGTCAGTAATGCAAGTGTTTGATAGCAAAAAAAATTCAGTGCAGACGGTGCGAAATCAAAAGAGATTACTTGGAAAATAACAGAGTTTATCAAACTTGATGATCAGCCCTAATCTGTTATATATGTTATAAATATATCAGCTGTACAATATGGTTCTCTGGGACTGATGATGTATGCCAGAGTTCGTGTTTTCTTACCAACTCCTATCTTTTCCTGTTTTTGTAATGTAATTTATTTGGGTGGCATGACCCTTTAAACTTATTTAAGCAGATTTTTCCATACAATCAGTATCGTGTCAGTGTCATCGGAATTGGCCAAAAATTTCCTTATCACTACTGCGCATCACTAATGTAAAGAGTTTATTTTAATCTAGTTGCAGCTGGCGTCAATGAGGATCTTTGGTGGAGTCTGATGTTTGCATTTGAGGAGGGGCAAACAAAAAACGCATCTTTCTTACCCCATGTGTTAATGCACATATTTGATACATACATAACCTATTATTATGTGTACATGTAGCAGGGGTCAGTCGTTAGATGATGGATAATGCTTTATTTCATTAGTGCCAAACTGGGGTGGCTTTCCAGAAACATTCATAATGCTAAGTAGTTCATTATCTCGTACTTAAATCAATCGTTAATTAGCACGCATTTCCAGAAACCCTTCGTAACTAGTAGTAGTTTGTTATCTCGTTCGCAGATATACGAGTGCTCTGACCCATTCATTATTTCCTACGTCGTTCGTTATTTGAACTTTTGGCTGCTGTCCTGTCACAGAGACGCAGAGATCGGCCAAAACAAATGACAAAAACACACTGAAGCTCATTTTTGGACAAGGTAATCATGCTGATGATATAATAACAGGACAATATTGCAATATAAAATTATAATGTACAGTATAAATTAGCACAAAACGGGATCGTTGTTGTAACACCTGTATGCAATTTGAGTACATAACAGGGTTGCAGATCATTCAAAAACGAGCTTGAGAGTGACCTTGAAAATCAAATTCAGTGCAGTGCACTGTCAAACACGGTGCAGAATCACAGTTCGACTTTAAATATAAGGAAGTAGAATTGGAACTGGTTTCACATAAATTCATATGCATAGTGTAAGTGCAGCTTTAACAATACAGCTTGATATTTAAATGTGAATTACACAGCATGTCAACAGAAGACAGCGTTTGAGACAGCTCAGTCCAGGAAGCCAAGTTGCTTTTGCTGGTGGCCATGAACCCCTTGGAATATCTCAATAATGAACAACTTATAGAGCAATACGGGCTGGCCTGGGGTGAAATAATGAGCCTCCTTGGTCTGGTGCAGGATAAATTGAAATGAGGAGCACACGGAAACCGCTACTGACAGATCACTGTTTCTACACCACCGATGGATTCCTACAGCCCTACAGATGCACATGGCCTCAGCAAGGCTGCTGTGTCCTGCAACTATGCATTGATCACATTTCTGTTATTCCGTGCACATAACTACATACAATATACAGCAGGAGGGGATGCCATGCATGACACTAAAAGTGGTTTTGATGCCGTTGGAGACATACCTGGCATTGGAGTTCAGTGTTGAATCCCCAATCCGTGGCTGAGGATAGGTATAACACTGCACACCAAAGAACATACACTGCTGTAGAGCGTGCTTTGGCCATGTGGAAGATGTGTTTCTGGTGCCTACACAAGTCCTTGGGAGCTGTAAGATTTCCCCTGAATACTGCTGTGCTGTTCTTGTTATGTGTGGTGTGCTGCACAACACTGCAGTAATTATTTTATTAAAATGTATTTTTGATCTCCTCCTCCGTAAGTTCTTTTAAGGCTTCTTTTGAGAAGTGTTACTTCCTTTTCCTACTGCTGCTCACCTTCGCGGTTTGCTTACATGGAAGCAACATCACATTTTGAGCTCATTTTTATATTTTCGACGAATAGGTACATTTATTTTGGTCTTAATCTTGGTTGCTTTGGTATGTTTTTATTGATTTTCTAATTAGTTTATATTTTTATTTACATTCGCATATGTCTGGTGTGACAAACATATAACATTTTTCACCAATTAAATATGTAGGATGGATTTTTATGCTAACGACTGTCTGTGCTTTTCTCATGCGGAGGTGGGGGAGGAGCCAACAAAGTACTACTTAAGTTCGTTCGTTATTTCTGGAATAACGAAGGGTTTCTGGAAACGCACATACACCTCACCTGTTCTTTGCTTACGTCGTCCGTTATCTTGTTCGTTATTCACTAAGATTCACCCCTGGTTGATTGTGATCAGCAAAATAAAGCGAGGGAGGACCCCCCCCGTTGGCGGCAAAATATTCCAATTCGGTAACTCTCCAGAGTATTTTTTTTTGTTGTAAAAGTAATTCTTATTGTTAAAAAAAAGTTGGGTACCCATGACCTACAGGGTATCAACAAATGGCTTATGCAAAACTGCAAAGTGCTACTACAGAGCACAGTTATAGCCTCACAGCACTATTGATTCACTGAGCCTTGATGGTAAACAACTATATTTAAACAGCTAAATCCATGCATAATACCTTCTGTTAGCTAGCTAGGTAAAACACTTTAAATGCTATATACCTCATGAATGAGAAGTCGTCCTTTTTCCCTAACTGGCATTAACTAGAGGGGGCACTATCACCCCCACTTCCCTAAACTGTTTATGATGAAAATGTATGAAATGAAAGCAATCTCCCCATATAAATAACCATAAAACCATTGCACGGTAACTTACAAGGAACTCTCACTGTGACCACATCCAGATCAAAGAACCTACACCACTGTTACCCAATAGCATTTTCAAGTTGCAATTTTAATTCTGCATAAAATGAACAATGGCCAGCTGTGTAGTGCCTGTCATGGATCTTTGCCATGTGAGCAAAATTCATTCATATTGTGTCCTAAATCAAGCACTACATGTAGCAGAGTGTAGGGTGGATTAGAACAATATGAGCATAATGTATGACTTTATTTAAACACTGATTGTTCTGTTGTTTTGTTGGGTGGGGCTTCAATGGTGTCCTTTCATGCAGCAGAGAAATGTGGCATTGATTTCAGCTGATAGCATAGCATGAATCTTGTTCTTGTCTTGTTAACAATGTTCTTTGTTATATTTGTAGCATTGATGACATTTCATAATATTATGAACATCACAACATGGGATGGACAATCATCTGTTATTGATGGGTAGGGAGACAGGGCCTAATCACCCCCAAAACAACTTGGGATTCTCTCTGATCTAATATAATTCAAGGATACACAGTTGCTGACTGTGAGATCTCCAGCTGCAATAGAAATTCTACCAAATTCCCTCCCCAAATCCTCAATGTCAGAAGTAAACAATGTTGAAATAATTCCACAAGTTATTGCTTAGGAAGCAGCAGATTGCATGCTGGTGTTTAAATTACCCCCACCCACCCCCCCCCCCCGCCCTAACCAACCACCCTTTAACCCTTGAAGTGTAATAAAGAGTGTTTTTCTGCGAAATACTGTCTCTCAAAAGTTTCTTGTTTGGAGACGCTAATTGGACATTCTGAAAAGGGTGAAAGGTAAATATTTGGCCAACATCCTGCTGATCCCTTGTCCACACAAGACTCGTTTAATCGAGGGTATTTAAAAACTTTGGCCATAAAGGACCATCTGAAAGAAATGATTCATGCTAACTTACAGTCAGAGACCCATAAAAAAAAATTGTGCTGTCCGTGTGTGAGGCTAGGACCCTACCAACACCATCATACGAATGTAAGTATTAACTGATCTCATGTGGGCACATTGAACAGAATGTTGTGAGATGGGGACTCAAGTTGGGTCACAAAATGACATTTTCATTTTGACATGTTAGGACACTCGGGAGAAGATATCCCCATGAAGTTGTTTTTTGAAATTCACTAGTGGAATGAAAGAGGAAACCAGCTCACCGGCCCTGAGCAATGGTGACAAAATAAAGCAGAGAGCTGTGGACACAAACCTCTCTCACTGTGGACGGGCCCTTCAACAAAGCTCTTAACCCTCAACTACAGGGGCACTACATGCTGCCTGACCTGTGCTGTGACCCCCAAGCTTGCTCTCACCTCTATATGTGTCTGTGTGTCTCATGGAGAGCAAGTTGAGGTAGGCGAAAAGGCAATTTCTTCACAGGGATTAATAAAATAGAACTATTCTATTCGCATAATACTTGGAGGTTGGTAGATGGTTAGAGCTTTAATTAATGTAACTAAAGTGATGTGAATATATTGCTATTTAATTCCATGGCAGACTGCACTCTTCAGCAGGAAAGCAAAATATAATTTGGAAAAATAAATAGCTGGATGTCAGCTGATTTGTAATGGTCTGCTTGTGCTCTTGCACTTGGACCCAACCCTTTTCACATTATCGCGAACTTCAAGTGCAGAGATAAAATGATGTCTTGGGTCATCCATTCTGACCTGTAACCAAGTGCTCATAGCAAAGAGATACACCCCCCCACCATCCATGTGGAATGTGTATACCCCGTACAGAGCCCTCCCCATCCAGAACGGGCCAGGACTAATTTCAAAAGTGTCAGGTTCTTTTGCAGTGTCTGGGACGGATCACTGAGCCACTGAGTTAAACAAAACACCATCTGAACAAAACAAACGGCTTATTGTTGCCCTAACTCATCCGCAGTCTGATATTATATTGTTATACTTCAAAAAGTCCCAGAATAGCAGTCCAGCCACCCCGGTCCCTCTGAGAATACTTCACTTACAGCTTAACCCAGTTCCGCTTCAGGGGGACGGTGAAGATTTACGGTAATGTTTATCTTTAGGTTTTGGCCACGATTCGCAACAGGAGATATGCGTCCACCTGCACATCCAGACCAGGTCTGTCACCATCAATCTTTTAGCAAGAGCCTAGCCATTGTAAAGGTATCCTCGGTGTGAGGGAATGGGCATCATCCCATAGGTCAGCTGGTGTTCCGTGCCCCATGTGACCACAGTGGTGTAGCCAGGACAACGTAAGGCTGAATCTCACATTCAATCGAAAGGAGCTGCTGGTGCTTTAAGGAGACAGACCTCTGCAGATGCAACATATATATTAAACACTAATTTAACTCAAACTCCTTGTTTAGCCTCTTGTTCAAAACCTGCATCCTATACCTGTCTAACCTCTCATAGATTTACTTTTCATCCTTTTGCAGAAAAAGATGCTTTAGAGCAGCTGGTATCTGTGGACCCCAAAAACCCAGCTGGGTCAAATGGGATTATTCCATTCTTTTTTAAAATAGCAGCTCCAATCATTGCAGCACCATTAACAGACATTTTTAATCTTTCCGTTCACATAGCTGAGCTACCAGCTGACTGGAAGGAAGCCGTTGTATGGCCTCTTTTTAAGGGTAGTGATTAAGCCGACTTAAACTGTTATAGGCTATTATCTATTTTACCTTGCATTTATAGATTTTGATAACCAAGCAACTAATTCACTCGTAGTGTATAATGTTCTATCTAGTGTTTAGTCAGGCTTTTGCACATGTTTTGGATATGTCACGGCTGTTTTAAAAGTTTTAAATTACATCTGCATTGGAGGCTAAACAATACTGTGCAGCAATATTTATTGACCTTACGATTGACACTGTGGATCATGTACTATTATTAAAAAGACAGGACAGCATAGGTCAATCATTGATTTGGTTTTTGAACCAATAGGGTTCAACGTGTAACTTTAAACCACCATCTTTCGCAGCCTCTTCAGGTGTTCCTCAGGGCTCAATATTTGGTCCCACTCCTTTTCCCATATTTATTAACGAAATCCCGAATGTTGTTAATTTTTCTCATATTCATTTATATGCTGCTGATACAATTCTGTATGCCTCTGGTCCTTCTACTGATGCAGTAATAAAATCCATTCAGGGTATTTTTATGGAAATAGAGCAGGCATCTATTAACCTCAATATATCATTGAAATGCTGTTAAGACTAAAGTTATGATGTTTGGTAGGAAAGGTACTGTATTTCCCTTTACTTACCACATTACCATCAGAAATGGAATTATTCTTGAACAGGTTACTGCTTATAAATACTTCGGCATTTGGTTAGACAGTTCATTGTCCTTTTTTATCATATCACCATGCTGCAGTCCAAGATCAAGGCAAAACTTGGCTATTTAATATAGAAACCATTCCTCTTTTACCTCTGCTGCCAAACTTATGATTGTTCAAATGACCATACTGCCCTTATTTGATTATGGGGACACAATCTATAGAATGGCTGGCAAAGGAACACTTAGGAAACTTGATGCAATCTGTTCTTCTGTAATTTTATTTGTTACAAATGCCCCCCTTTAACACACACCATTGCCTTCTGTATTCTTTAAGCAAATGGCCCTCTTTGCAGACTCGTCGTAACATTCATTGGTTTACGCTTATCTATAAAACTCTTCTTGGCTATTCACCTCCTTACCTAACTCAGTTATTACAAACTATCTGCTTGACCACATATAATACACGGTCTTCCTCTTATATTAGAATAAAGCCTCCTAAACCTAGCACTTTCTCTGGTCTGTTATCATTCCAGTCTGCTGCTGCCAGTGACTGGAATTCATTACAGAGATCTCTAAAACTGGATAAATTTATATCTGTCACAGCCTTTAAAAGTTTACTTATGGACATTTTCAATGACACTTGTAAATGTTCTAATTCTGTTTAATCATTCTGTTATGGGTTTTATTTTATTTATTTATTTTTCTTTCTTTTCGCTTTTGTTTTGTTTTACAAGTGCTTTCTGGCAGTTGCCGGACTGTCATTGTAAATAAGAAACTGTTCTTAATGTTTTGCCTGGTAAAATAAAGGTTAAAAAAATACACATATACAGACACACACACTCACGTATACATATGTGTATATATTTTTCTTCATACACCATATGAAATACTATACATTATATAATACTAAGTATAGTACTATACATTGCTTAAGATTAGCTAAGACATATAGAAGGATTACCTTCTACCAGATCAAATGAAGTTCATTTGACTTTAGCTTTTTAAGGAATTACACTTTATTTTCAGCACCCTAAAACTGTCATTGAAAGAAATGAATAAGAGCAGAATATGCAGTCGTATGAATCTCCCAGAAGCCACGCAGCAGCGCTTCCATGTGAAAAGACCTATGCATTGCTACCTGACCCACAGAGAGCCCAGTTGGAGCCAGGGGCTGGGGAGGGGGGCACACTGCAATGCAAAAGTGAGAAAAATGAAAAAAGCCTTCAGCAGCTGGCCCACCACTAAATCCCATAATTGTCCTTAATGTAAGCAATGATGTCTCTGACCCGGTGCAGAGGGCCTCTGCAGAGGGGTGATCCAGCCCTCCGTTCATGTTCAGGGGGTGCATGCGGTCTCTGTCTGGGACCACCTTATCAGCCCAATAGCAGCACAATGTTCTGAATGCAGGCTGCCTCTGTAAACACTCTCCTGAAGCACGGGTTCGGATTACAAGTTCCTAGACAAGGGGGGTATGACCTGATTAAACACCGAAAATGGCCAGGTGTGAATGGGGTGGGGAGGGGGTTCTGAAAGCGGACATATGACTGCTGGAAACAGTTTCATGGTCGTCGGCTTTAAAATATTACGGTTCTGGGCGATTATCGGTCTGGTGACCGCGTGCAATCGTTTTAAAGGCTCTAAGCACATTTTAAGTATGCCCATGCTCTGTCACGTGTAAAAGATATTCTGAGGCTTTGATGTTTGCCAGAATAGTATGACGGCTTCATTTCTGTCAGAAAACACAATAAAAGGGAACTCAGTCCTTCTTTGATGCAGAGAAAATAGATGTACTTAAAGCTCGACTTTCACACAACACAGATTCACAGGGAATGCACACAGTTTGCTAAGATTTATGACAGACTTGAGGCCTTGGGATCCAAGGTGGGTGGGATTACTGTTATTTGTCACTCACGGGTTTGGGCCACTTTGTATTGGTTCCCTTTGGAAGGAACCAGGCAAAGACCCGACCCATCAAGGATATATCATCTCCCTCATAATAAGAAATGGTCCCACCAGAAAAGCTTTTCACCGCTTCATTGCAGAAATCCCCTGTATTTTATCTTAAGGCCATTTGAACCTGGCAAGGTGGGTGGAGATCGGCATCTCATTCTCATGTTGCTACTTGCCCAGGGAGCTGGCCGCTTCATGCCCACTGGTGTTTCATGTGCCAGGGGTGACCTGGAAAGCCAGGGACCAGAGAGCCACACCTTGGGGATCTTGCAGCCATGTTTTACAGTTCCCAGGGAAGATGAGTCTAACTTGGCTCTGTTGATTTCCTGTCCTTGGGAATGCAGGGAAGAGCTGGGTTGGACAGGAACATCAATGTGAACTACCAGGTACTTCTGGGGACAACCCTGCGATACCAACATAACCGGAATCCACAGTGACGAAGAGCGAGTCAAAACATATACTGACTCACTCCAGAAGGCTAAGCAGGGGGGAAAATGGGGCAAAAACATTTTTTTTTCCAAAAAATTACATGGCTGGAGCTAGTATCCACCCTCACAGCATGAAAAAACAAAAATGACGCAAGGTTTCTGTTGGCAGGGGTCAAGTTAGCTTTGTAATTAAGTGTTTTTCCCCCTCTCTCCTGATCTCCAATTTAAGAAATTGCAGGCTTATTTGTTGCAGGAGGATGCAATTGAGGCTTGACCACCAGCGCAGCATTTCCCAAAGAATATAATAATTTTACTCAGCTATACACGCAGCTACTGCATGTGATTTCGTCGTGCATGTGAATAGTTGGTGCGTTTTCCCCGCCCCTATGAGACCTGGATGCAATTTTGCCATCTGGGGGGACAATGCAGCTCCCAAACACCCGTTACCAAAACACAGAATGCCTGCTGTTTCCATTAGCCCACTAGCGCAGGGACTTACAAGCCCCCTCTTCCAGATACGTTGTATATTTAAGAAGTAATTACCAGCAGGGCGGCCCCCCAACCTGTCACTGGAAATGGGTCCTGTGTTTAAATATTTGTGCCCTTGCATGTACTCAAAGTCCACCGGAACAGTGAATGGAGGGTGTGAGTTAGACCAAAACTTCACTACCACATCACCCGGCAGCAACCGATTTGACCATTAAGGATGAAAATGCGGTCAGCTGACGCACCCTTCCTGTGTGGTCTGACCCCATTTCGACCAATTTATGAGCTACAGCTCTTCAGGAAGCAAGCTTTTGGGGAGTCAGAACCTCGTAAGGCACTGCAAAGTGTCCGATGTGGCTCTGAATCAGCTGGCATGGTATTTAGGTGCCGTCTGGTTCTAACCCATTTACCACTTCAGACGTACGGGTCTCTGCTCTGTGATTCAGCTCAGTTTAATTGGTGCTTTGCATCTCCAAGTTGTTTGGGGCTACTGCTGGCTGAAAACTTTCCGTTGCTAGGTTTGTTCATCATTCTCTTTCCCGGGACTAAGGTTGAGGGGAAAAATGCGTCAGAAGGCGCAATCTATCCCTGCAAAGGAAAGAGAAAGGCCCACTGATTCAGGTCCTGGTGTGGGGTGGTGGCTCTTCTCATCCTCACAAATCCTGAATCTCCCTTGGGTTTCTTTACAACTACATCCCTGTCAAAACCAAAGGTGTCATGAGGATAGATCTGAAAGAGACTATGGGTTCAGCCCTGGACAGGTTCACGCTTTGGCATAGGCCAACCGCCCCCCCCCCCCACCCCACATTGGCTGACAAAGGTGGTCTGCTCCAGGGTGGTGGCTGTCTGAAGACGGGAAAAATGTTTCTCATTTGGACAGCAGGCATCACTTTTTCTGGGATAGTTAACATCTCACAGAGCTTAGAACCAACAAACACTCAAGAAGGAGCTTGTCAGATGACACCAAGCAGCAACGCAGAGGTACATTTGAGCACATTCAGGGATGCCAAAAAGAATGATCATCCCCCTCGAACCTTCCCGTCTGAGCTCACTGCCACGGCTGACGTAAAGCAGCGACCTCCAAATAAACATGGACCCCCAGCTTGCTGGCTATAGCTAAAATATAAGCTAAAACTATCCTTCAGGATCCTCTCTCCTCATCTTCTTCACTCAGGGTGTGTGTTTAACTGCAGCTATACCCGAGGTGTCAAGACCGCAGGCATCCCAGCTTTTCACAGGATACTGGATCTGGGGCCCAGGGTGAGACGCCACTCTGCTTACGTCAGCATTTAAACCTACATTTTATTTTTTGTAGCTTTTGTCAAAGAACTCAGGATTCAAAATTCAAAGGTTTTATTGTCATTCCGAAACATCAACACACTGCACAACATATAGGAGCAAAATGTCTCTTGGCGTGCGGGACACAGTACAAAAGATTGTGTAACAAATAAGTTAGAAGCATTGAATTAAAAAACAATAAAGATATAAAAAATATATACAGTAAATATAAAATATAAATAGAAAGTGGCTGATAAATGCAGTACAATAATGTACAAAATGCTGGGGGTGTATATAATACCCAGTAGTTATATTGTATGACAGTGTTAGTAAGGTCTTGTCTTAGTGGCGATGTCCATGCTCATGTCGGGGGAGATGGGTGTTGTGGGATCAGTGGGACTCGGTCTCACAGCTTTATGAAAGAAGCTGTTCCCTAGCCTAAAGGTTCTGTCCCTGATGCTGTGTAGCCTCCTGCCTGATGGTAAGGGGCAAACAGAGCGTGTACATGGTGTGAGGAGCCCATCATGATGCAAGAGACCTTCTTCCTGCACCTGCTGGTGTAGGTGTCCCTGATGGTAAGCAGAATGCTTCTGATGATCCTCTGTGCAGTCTTTACTACCCATTGCAGCACCCATCTTTCTGCACAGAGCAGTTGCCGTACCACACAGTGATGCAGGATGTGAAGATGCTCTCCACCACACACCTGTAGAAGGAAGTGAGTACCAAGTCCAGCCCTGCTTAGCTGCCTTAACAAGTATAGGAGTTGGTGGGCCTTCTGTACAGTGATAGCTGTATTGGCACATCAGGGTAGGCTGGCTGACAGGTGTATTCCCAAAAACTTGAAGCTGGTGACCATCTCTACAGCTGCTCCTGTGATGGTGCAGGTCTACCTAAAGTCCCCAACCATCTCCTTCGTTTTGCTCATGTTTTTCTTTGCACCATGCTTTCAGTTCCCTCACCTCCTGCGTTTATGCTGACTCATTGCCGTGAAGGATGAGACCGACCCCAGTCGTGTCATTTGCGAACATCACTATATGGTTCTTTGAGTGTTTTCCTGTGCAGTCATGAGTTAGCTTTGTGTATAGAAGGGGGCTCAGCAGACATCCCTGAGGGGCACCAGTGTTGAGGATAATGACAGAGGTTGTGATATTGTGAATCCTGACTCACTGGGGTCTATTTGTCAGGAAGTCCAGCACCCAAATGCACAGGGATAGACTGAGTCAAAGTAGTGACAGTTTGAGTACTGGCACTTGTGGAATGATTGAGTTGAAAGCAGAGCTAAAGTCCAGGAAAACCTGTCTGACGTACAGTACCAGTCAAAAGTTTGGACACAATAAGCCACCTACAAAGGAGAGTGATAGTGTTGCATCACATGACCTGTCCGCCTGGCCTAAACCCAGTACAGATGGTTTTGGTGGAGCTTGATCAGACATGAAAGAAAAAGTAGCCAATGAGTGCTCAGAATATATGTGGGACCTCCTTCTGCACAACTGGAAAAACATCTCAGGAAACCACCTCATGAAAATGGCTTAAAGGAGAATGTAGGGTCAGCAAGTCCCTGGAGCAATTGGGGTTAAGGGCCTTGCTCAAAGGCCCAATGGTAGGATTACTCTGCCAACCCAGTGATTTGGACCATCAGCCTTCCAAGTTCCAAACCACAGAGCTGCCTCCTCCCCAACAAATTGTTTTTATTTAATACTTTTTTGGTTAGTGCATAATTCCATAATGTTGTTTTATAGTTTTGATGTCTTTATAATAATTCTAAAATGCAGAAAATGTACCCATAAACCATTCTATTGGCGTGTCCAAACTTTTGGCCACGACTGTAGGAATCCTTGTTCTCCAGGTGAGTGAGGGCCAGGTGAGGCACAGACTGGATGGCATCTGCAGTGGAGTGGTTCTGGTGTGCAGCTCTGTAGTAAACATTCTGGTGTGGGTCTAGTGTGACGGGGATGGCCTTCCTGATGGGTATCATGACCAGTTGCTCAAAGCATTTCATGATGATGAGGGTGAGTGCTATTGGGTGGTAGTCATAGTTTAGGTCTGACACTATGGTGCTTATGAAGATAGGGATGATGGTAGCAATCTTCAAACGTGGGGACAATGCCCTGGGAAAGTGAAGTCGTGAAAATCTTGAACATGTCACAGAGCTGGGGTGCACAGTACCTGAGAACCTGGCCTGGGATGTTATCCAGGCCTGCCACCTTGCAGGATCTTTCTCAAATCTGCTGTAGTTACACTAAGGGGGAGCTCATGGGTGGGATGAGCCTGGGGCATAGATAGATGCTGGAGTCCTCAAAGCAGACATAGAAGGTGCTCAGCGCATCAGGAAGAGATGCGTCTCTGGAGCATTCCACATCACTTCTGATGTAGGCCATGATGCTCTTGATGCCCCTTCACATGTTTTGGGCTTTCTTGTTGGTGAAGTGACTCTGGATTCTGAGACCACAGGAGACTTTGGCTTTCTTGATGCCCACTCTGAGAATTCTCCTTGCTGCTCTAAGTGCTGTCATGTCCCCAAACTTGAATACAGAGTCTCAGATTTTCAGTAGAGACCGGATCTCTGAATATAGCCAGGGTTTCTGGTTGAGGTCGATGGTAATTGACTCTGTGATAGTAACATGATCCACACACTTACTGATGCAAAAGGTGACGGTTACTACATACTCCTCCAGGTCCATGGGTCCATCCCTAGTTGCTGCCTCGCTGAGGATCTGCTAGTTTTTGCACTCAAAACAGATGCAGCATCACTTGGCCACACAGTGATGACCTTTGCAGATGGCTTCCTGGTCTTCATTGGTGGACAGTAAGCAGGACACAGTATGATGGAGATATGGTCAAGACCGAGGTAGGGTTCTGTATGTTCCCTGTCTGTTTGTCTACATGCAGTCCAGTGTATTCTCCTCCAGTGGCAGTGGTGACATGCTGGGGAAACCTTGAGAGAATATTGGTTGGACATGGTTGAAATCACCCGTGACTACATAGAGACCACAAACTATGTGATTACTCTGCTGGCTATGGGATTCAAACCCACTACTTTCTGAACATAGGTAAAGAGTCCTAACCTGCTGAGCTACACCACAATTAACAGGGTCTTACACTCCCTTTCTGGAGTCAAATGAACTTAGCTGCTTCATCCTGCTGTTTCTCAAATGAGATTGGTCAGCTCACGGAAGTCCAATGCAAGTCCCTATAATGCAGCAAAGTGCCTCAGCCCATGACTCACTCACTGCCGGCAGCTGCCTGGCCGTCATCACCTCCAACTAGTGCCAGCATCTACTACTCATTCACTGAGAGGCTCCATACCCCTCCACCAGATCAAATGGATCACCCGTCCGAAGGCAGTTGCACCCTCTCCGTCATGGTGTTGGCTGAGGTGGAGGGAGACGGGCCAGCTGTATTCTAACCAGCGCCGCTTGGCATTTCATTACAGCCCCCCCCCAAAGCATGACAAAATTGTAATGAATTTTTTTTAGGAGGGGGGACAGCGGGTGAACCCCTTCAATGGATTTGTGTGTTTTTTTAATAACACATGACATCACAACTGACACCACAAGGCTGGTTAAAAACTCCAGTGCACCCTTGTGAGGACCAAGTGACAAATTCTCTCTCTTTCTCTCTCTCTCTCACAAGCTCTGTAGACGTGTCCTGTTTCAAGGAAACCATGGGGTTTCTGGCAACAGGAAAATATGCTGTCACATTCGGCCTGAAGTAACAGACCCCCCCCACCACCACCACACACACACACACACACACACAGGAGGCTTAACTGAAGGCAGAGGCAGAGATTCTGATCAGGCTACAGGAGGGTCCCCCACATGAATGCAGCGGTGACCTCTTCTGCATGGAGGATACCAAACCAAGCAAAACAAGTCCAAGAATCTGGATGCCAGTAATCTATACAATAGTCCATAATACTTACTATTGCAATGTATTTATTGAAGCGGAGCTGGCCGATATTACCACAAAGTGCACACAGCTTGTCTCAGGGCGAATGGCTTCGGAAAAACCTACTAAGCCCCCCACTCAGCGACGGCCCTGGACTCATTTTGAGATGGCAAGGGAAACACCAGCGCACCCCCTCCGCAAGTTTAACAAGGGATCTTTACAGGAGCGAAAGGCCCTGACTCTTAAGAAAAGATATTAAAACCAGAAGCTCTTAAAAGGCACAAAAACACATATCCTTACATGCCAGCAGGGCTGCAGCCAGTCTGTAAGTAATCCCACTCCAGGTGTTTATGGTCGCATTAATAATGGTATAAACCTGAATGTCAATCACTCAGTGAGGAAGAACAATCCTGGTCAGCGTCAAATCAGTTCCAGACTGCGCAGTTTACTAGATGTTTACTAGTATGTTGTTTACTAGAAGTAACATTATCCCATCTCCTATGTGCAAACTATGCCTGATTCAGTTCCACTTCACTCATGCTACTGCATTTGGATATTTAGCAAGAATGCCTAAATGCTTGTCTGTAGAAGAGAATGAGGTGCATCACCGTGAATGTCAGTTATTAATTAATATATGTTAATGATTTTTGTTTTGGTTTTACTGGGCTGCTGGGAATATCAAAGGATATTCACAGAGTGTGGCATTTCCCACCATAGATGATAAGCTACTAGCAGGTTGGTAACAGAGGCTAAAAGTCAGCTACATGCAAGCAGACTTCAAGAGGACTATGAACAGGATACAAGTGGGCTACAGTGGGATATAAAAGGACTATGAACAGGATACAAGTGGGCTACAGTGGGATACAAAAGAACTATGAACAGGATACAAGTGGGCTACATTGGGATATAAAAGGACTGTGAACAGGGTACAAGTGGGCTACAATGAAGTATGAACAAGCTACTAACGGGCTACCACTGGGCTACCAGTAGGCTACAAACAAGCTATCAACAGGCTTCCAGCTTGCTACCACAGCTACTGCTAGTAGATGTTTAGCCAGCTGTTAGCCAAAACACAGGTATTAACTGAAGGGACTGCCAGATTGGCTTTACGTTCTACTGAACATGCTACAATTAGCATTGCTGCACCCTTGAATATGATGGAGTGGGGGGAGAAGTACACCTTTGCTGGAGGGGGGTAACTGTGAACCCCCAGCGTCCCTGAAATGCTTTTTTGAGGACTGTAGTGTTGGCTGTGCAGGGCAGTGATGTAATACCAAGAACATTTACAAGAAAACTTTATAGCATTTAAATACAACCTGAATTGTCGGGAAGCAGAGAAATAAGACGAAAGGCAGCCTGGTAGTAGCTCTGTCTGTACTGCTTTTTTCTGTTTCATGAAGAGCTGGCATATGTTTCAGGCGGCTCTCAGAGCCAAGACAGTAAAAGGCAGCCATGTTGGAGTCTGTCCTTTTAAGTTTATGGCAGTGGCCTGTAAATATAACCCCCTCCCCAGTACCACAAATACAAATGCACTTGATTCATACAGTAATTACATACATGTGTAAGGAATGATGGGGGGGCAGTAGGCTGGCAATTTGGGGGGGGGATTGGAAGCAATATACCTCGTCAGCGCCTAACAACAGGGCCTTGTCCTTGCACATGAAGACAGGCCCTTTCCTCGAGATTTTATCAGGCCCCAGCCATTTTGCAGAAGGAAGCGTGGGGTGGATGCTTAGGTGAGCATGTGCCATTGAAGCTCTTAGCTTCAAACAGGGTGGAGTGGGGGGGTGCAGGAGTTAACATGGCACTTCCTGTCTGTCTGTGGGGTTCTCAGGTTGCGCTCTGTTGCAGACTCTGGTCTGAATTAGCCCCGTCGCCTCCCCTTGCCCCCTCCACCCTCCACCCTCCACATCCTTGCTCCATTCACCGTAAGTGGTTCTCCCATGCTACAGAAAACATGGTTCATATTCTTTAGGATCGTAATACGAGCCAGATGGGGACTACACAAGGGCTGTAGCGTGAGGTGGGGAAGCATCAAGCTGTATGGCAGAGAGGAAAAGTCTCTGAAGGGCTTTAACTTTGGTGGCGGAAGCAGTTAAAAATGATCAGAATTCCGCAATAAATTAAAAAACCCCACATAAACACTTTTCATAGATGATCGGAGCGTGACCCATGGGTTAGGCGGACACTGGGATCCTCATCCCTGACCACCACTGCCATGTTCTGAGGTCAGCTCATTTCTCACATGGCGCGGGGTTCACTGGCGAGCCACCTGAATTCCCAGAATGCATTTCACCGCCTGCCCTCTTTCCACACAACATGACACACATGCAAGCACACACAGATTAATCAGCTGGAAACTTTCAACATCAAAACGGGGTCCCTCTTTGCGAACAGCAGGTTGGCCCATTACATTCAATGTGGGATTCGGGAATGCTTCCGAGGGCAGTGGGGGGACGGGATCAGGTTTGAGTATGACCAGCACAGTGGGTAAAGTTTAACAGGCAGCCCTTTTCTGTGTAGGCCTATAAACAAGGAATGGAACTTTGACCCACAGCAGTAAACAGTTCCCCCCCCCCACCCTCAATGATAAATGGCAGGGCTGGTCTCGGGAAAGGGTTGGGTGGGAAGAAGAGAAAACTATTTCTCAAACACTTTGCCATTTTCTGTCTTGGAAAACAAGGCGAATACAGTGGTAATCTTAGATTACTGTAAATCCTCTCTGGCCCTCCAGCTCTAATTAAAGGAGTATCGTGTTTCCAGTATGGGGAGGGGGGTGCACCGTCTTTTTCAGTGGGAACTCTGAGGAACCGAAGGCAGCTTACATGAGGCTGGCCGCGTATTTATTTTTCCTGCATGACCTCTGCGACCCCTGGACCAGTCGGGAGTTCAGAGCATGTTTTCCTTTGGATGTGAACTTCGCTCCTAAGAGCTGCATCACATCGGCAGGGGAGAAAACTACTCCTCATTCGCCGTCCTGCCCTGGAGCAGAATGTCATCTTGGACAACAAAAAATTCAACTTAGGTATCACGCTCAACCTGATCCAAGTCTGTTGGATTTTTCAGTTAGCTTTTCCAACAATCACCCTCCCAACACAGCCTCATTGATCCCCTATCCCATAACCACCACCCTAAACACCCTACTGGATATCAAATGATACACTCTCTTAGTAGAGGAAGCAGGTCATCTCCTGGACAGGAGCAGCTGGGCTGAGGAACACACTCATCCAACAAAGAAGAAGCTGTAGGCCATGTCAGAGGTAGTCTACTTGTTGCCCTCATGATGTTTTGTTGGCAAAATATAAACGATAACTCAAAATTTAAAAAAAAGATCCACCATCACAGACATTTTCAAGCTTTTCTGTTTCTCTTCCGCCTACACACCTTAATACAACAGAGAAGCGTGATTACAAAGCGCTAAAGTATTCTGGTACGTCGAGCTCAAAAGGCACATTCAGCATGTCCGTGCCCTTCAGCACAATTCTGCAGGTGCTATTCTGAATCTTAAACTGCTAAAAACAATCCGATATCAATCAGCAATTTCAGCGGGGTTCATGGCCCTCTTAAGCTGCATCAAGACGCTCCAACTTTACAATTCCTGCAAAATGTACAACTTGCTTGTTTCCATAATTATATTACCCACCATCTTGAATCCAATTTAAACTCTGGTTCACCTTAAAGAACAGCGAATAGTTGTCCTTGATTTTGTATTGCCTAACTAGCCTTGACCTAATCAGCCCAACCTGTTAGGAGGACAACAACTCAGGGAAGAGTCGACCTATTAACTTGTGGCATGAACAGCCAGTCTGCAACTGAGGTATATAAACTGTAAAGTATATCAATAATCTGATGCTGTATGGGCAGGAATGCTGTCTGGCCAACAAAGACATCTCTCCTTTCAGGCTGGCTAATCCACATTGCAGATACCTCAGCACTTCACAGGAGTCCTTGGGCTATACTCTGCAATTCAAGGCATGCCATGTTGTTTCAACCTTGCAAGGTTACAAGCTGGTTAACAAAATCCATAATTAATCTTTAGCATGCACGCAATCTTAAGAACTTCTCTGATGGCCAACCTCTTTCCATTCTGCCTCCCTTTTGTTGGTTCATTATAGATGTTCCTCATGGCACATCCTCCCATACTCAGCACCCTTTGGTTTAATCCCTCCCCATTATTGACATTTTGGCTCCTAAGTTTCACTCACTCAGCTGATACTTTTTCATTTTATTGGAGTTATTCAAGTTCAGTACCTTGCTCAAGGTACTGAATACTGCATCCCAGGACCTAAAACAGCCAAAATCAATTGCAAACACAACAGCAGATCTTGTATTTCCCTTCTTGTTTTCTTCCTCACCAGGTCTCCTCGTTCAGTGTTTCTGAAATACTCTGTTCCAACATGTTGAAATATACACTTTTGAAACAAGAACGTGTTATGGACGATGACATTTAACCTGAAGGGCTCAAAATCGACTCCATTAACATTCCTGCTTTTATTATTTTTGTTTTGGGGAGATTTATGTATAAATGTTAACAGCACACCCAGACAAATGTTTGGATGCAGAATGCATAGGACGCTTGCGCTTATGCCATGTTTTGTACAAAAGGAAATTATACTGTTTGGTCGGTCTAAATATTTACACTGTCTCTTTTTAACTGACATCCATCAAGGAGAAGAAAAACATTACACAACTAATGGCCTTTGAAGGCTGTATTTTAAATGATTCATGCATTTGGCTACTATAAGGATTTCATCATGTTTTTTTTGAGGATAAATGCTAAATAAACGAAGGAGTATTTCTAAGATGTCAAGAGGGTTTTCAGTAATTGAATTAAGTCAGAAATGTGGCCTTAAAAGTGAAGCTAAAGATGACAGGATTCACTGGCAAACAGCATAGCCACTTATGCGAGCATAAATCTGCTCCCTGTTGTATTTCACTGCACTTTTCTTTTGCATGTCTCATAAAACAGGCTGGTATTTTGTTTGAGAATAATTGGCATCGTGACTGTGGCATTTCCCCTTCAGGAGGTACAACAAAACAGGGGTGGCTTTCCAGAAGCGTTCGTAACGCTAAGTAGTTCGTTATTTCGTACTTAAGATCGATCGTTAATTAGCACGCGTTTCCAGAAACCCTTC
>JAAGVU020000001.1:19598087-19617136 GCA_011763525.2 Mormyrus iriodes | reverse complement strand
TTTATATTTTTATTTACATTCGCATATGTCTGGTGTGACAATCATATAACATTTTTCACCACTGAAATATGTGGGATGGATGTTCCTGTTATCGATAGTCTGCGCTTTTCTTACGCGGAGCGGGGGAGGAGCCAACAAAGTACTACTTAAGAGTTTGTTCGTTATTCCTGGAATAACGAGGGGGTTCTGGAAATGCACGTAGACCTCACTCGTTCTTTGCTTAAGTCGTTCGTTATCTTGTTCGTTATTCCCTAAGATCAATCGCTTTCTGGAAAGCCACTCCAGGTTAGAATCTTCTTAATGACCCAATGGCAAGAGGCTTTCAGATTTATGATGGGTGGGGTTACCACGTGCTGTCAATTACCAGCTGAATTTGACCCTTTTCCTATTGGTGGTTTTGTTAAATCTGGCAATGAAGTCACCATAATCCCACCCACTTTCGATTGTAAGACCTCTACTCCTACAACTATATTCTTAATACTGGCTTGTAGCACACGCATCAAGAATACAGTATTTAAATGTATTAATTAAACCCAATACTTATTTCTGGTCCTTGTCGGGACATTCTTTCATGAAAATCATATTCATATTTATCAACTTTTCAGAAAGAGGAGTATCAAAGACCGCCGGTGACTCTAACCAGGATAAACAGTTACAAGATAGTTGGATGTATGTTTTCAGATCCTCCTCAATATTTTTCCACTGTTATATGAATAAATATGTAAAAAAGAGGCAAAGTAGTATATAGCAGAATACTATTAATTTGTCTGCTGGACTGCTTAATGGCACTGCTACAGAGGAATGAGTAAAAACCTTTATAATTTAACTCAGCAGACAACAAATTCCTTATGCTAGGATATCGTGAAATTGACAAAGGAGCAGTATTAGCGAGTTCTAACTCATGCATCTGAGATACAACTACTGCCTTCCCTGATCATAAATTACGTGCATGTCATTTTTGAAAGCATTTTTTTTTTGTAAAAAAGGGGACAGCTTTATGTCTGTCCAAAACAAACTGCTCTTTGGAGACAGACACCAAATGAGCGATCTGCATTTACATGTCAATGCAAACAGTTTGACCACCCGGCACCCAACAAAATGGCTAACGCATACCGGCCTGTGACTGGACGCCCCCCCATTGTGATGACAAAACAAAGGAATGTACTCAGATGTGGCGGGAGGCGGCGGCCACAGCCCAGGGGCTTTACAGGTCTGCTCGGCTCATGCATGCACACCCGCGCGCGCGCGCGCACACACACACACGCACACACACACACACACACACACACACACACTCCTGTCTCATGTCAGCAGGTGATCCAATCAAGCCTGTGTTACAAAAACATTGTGCACATCAGCGGTTTCCAACTCTGGAGTTTATCATTTTGAGGATAATAGTCCTGGGCCGGAAGAGGTGGTGTTGAGAGGGAGGGGGGAGATACTAAATGCCCTCTCCAATGCATGCTTCCACTGCGAGTTAAACCAGGACAGACAAACCTTCCCCAAAATGCCAACAGCTCAGGACAGCCACTGACACAGGACCGTTTACAGGCAGTTTAATCCCATTTAAGCCTGAAATTAATATTACACATTTTTATTGTAAACTTTAAGATTATTTCTCTCCATTGCCAAGCATGGGAGGCACTCAGGTCTTGCATTCTCATAGTTTTCTTTTTTTCTGTAGTTAACAACTTACCTGCTCATGCTTTTGCAAAGCCAGAATTTTACCTGTCATTGTTAATTTTAATTTATTCACCAATGTTGCAACACAGCCTGCAACATCCAAGATAATTAAAATAAAATAATCGCCGCCTTAGAGGAAAACATGTCTTAAAAGAAGCCGTGTTTGAGACAGGCATAGACGGAGCACCATTTCCAGCCCAACACACAACCACCATGCCACCAATAAGATTCCTGGACTGCAGTCTGTGACTAAGGTGATGATCTGGTCATGTATAAAAATAGCATAGGCACCTCGCCCTCCGCCCAATACAAAGGCGGCAGAGGGTGACCAAACTGTGGCTGTCTGAGTTCCCAGCAGGTTGGCCACACCAAACCATTTTTTTCCATTTTACCAACAAGCACAAATTTATTCAACCCTTTGCGCATTTGGGGATGAGCATGCAAGCAAAAGATGGAGCATCAGCTAACCTAAACACCAGTGGCGCAGTGTGTGGTTCAGTGGAGTTACAACGCTGTACCAGAAATCAAAAGGTTGCTGTTTCAAATCCTAACTCTTGGACCATTCAGAAAGTCTCTTAAATGCCCAATTGTTCCAGGGATCCTTCTTTGTAAAAAAAAAAAAAAGTGTTACTTTGGAGGATCTCCCAAGTAAACATATCAGGAAAACCCAAAAGCACAGCCCAAGGGTGTGGCTCAGAGCTACAGGGGGAGCACAGGATAAACAGCACTTAATGACAAGGTATCGTGCTTTTAATATAGTGATCTTCAGAAACCCAAAGCAGCAACTTAATAGGACTCACAAACCACTGGGCCAGAGCTGTTAAGAGCCACCCAGGGCTGTGTGACACGACCTCTGTAACGGAGTCAGTGAGTCAGCCAACAGCTCAGCGACAGCACACCGCGATTGGGGAGGGCCGAGCTGCATGGATAGCTTTGGCACCTTAATGACGCCAGGATAATGATCGCGGGGGGGGGGGTTGATAGAGTTCTCACGCTGCCCAGGTTATGAGAAAAATATCCCTTAGCACCAGCAAACAAGACGAAAAGAAACCAAACACAGAAACACTACGCCATTGTGTTAGCAAAAACATTTAAAAATAAATTACGCTGGCTAACGCGTGAAGGGAAAGCCCAATAGCCTCCTTACCCAGCAATTTTATTTTTGTCCTCTGTAGAGGACATTGTTTTTCTCATATCCAGGGACACCAGAAGAAATTTTGGGCCCCATGAAAGCATATCATTTAGGACCCCCAAACCAGACAAATCCAATTTTGCTCCAGATTTTTTAGGACCCCATCACTCAGAGGGCCTCACAATTGCCCCAAATTCCCCCTCTTTACAGCCCCCCTACTCATCTGTATCATACTGTACATGCCACAGTATTATGTGCTGTTGTGCCTTAAAGAGGACAATTATGGCTTTAAGATGACATCACAAGTGTGTGAGTGTGTGTGTGTGGGGGGGGGGGGCTTTTTTTTTTTACCATTTCAACGCTTAATTAAAATAAAATCTTTTTCTGCCTAGACCTCAGGAGTATATTAGAATTGTAAAGAATATAAATATGAAAAATATGAGCAACTTGCAAATGCAGTCTGACATGCTTCCTGTAACGGGGGCCCTTACTTGGAGTAGCTATTCATAAACTGCTGTCCCATGCTAGCCTGCCAGCAAATGTGGACCACAACGCCACGCTCGGTATACACAACAAAAATACAGAAGGCCACAAACAAGTCTTATCCGACAAAAATATATTTTAAGTCTTTACATTAAGCAGAATTGAGACACACAGGAGTGTGCACACCTACAGTAACACTGAATTCAATTTTATCCTCCTCAGAGTCTTTGTACCCTGGTCTCAGTGTGAATGTTCTTCTATTCAGCTTCTTAAAAACAAAAACCTACATTGTTCATGTTTTTTATACAAAATGTGCAAATAGACATTTGGAATCCTTCAACAATCAGTAAGAGTCCAGGATTCATTCCAGGTCTAAAAAACAACCTCCCACCATCTCCAATAAAATTACAGCTTCTTGTTGATTCGAGTATTTCAAGTAAAGTGCCCCACAGCAAACCACAGTGGCTGCCGTCTTTATTATTTAAAATTATCAAAAAAAGTCAGAAGTGGTCCCAGGGCAGTCTGCTGTTGGGATCATACAAACTCCAGCTTTCCCTGGCCACTGTACATTCCCCAATGGACAAGTGACAGCATCCTTTCGTTTCCCGCGTCCGGTTGTCGCATCTTGTCGCAGGTCAAGCAACAGTTCTCGTGGCCTGTCACTGGAACCATACACTCCAGGTCCAGCTTTGCTACATGTCCCTTTTTGGCATTGTGTCCGTGGAAACTGTAGTGCAGCCGTGAGAGCATCTGCAGTCGCTGGGCACGCAGACGCTTGTTCTCACTGCGGAGCATGCGCAGGGCCAGCATGATCAGCAACACCAGGATGAGGCCGCCGGCAATGGGCACCGCGATCACCGCCGCCCGGAACCACACCTCCTTGGCTGACGCCAAGTCCTGCACTCTGGTAATTAGGTTCCTGCTGCCGTCTGACTGGTACCTGCTTCCGTATTCTTTAAAGATACAAAAAAAAAAAAACACTTATAAGACTGACAACCAACCCACTGATGGCAGATAAAGCTATATGTTATCATACCCATAATGTTGTACAGGATTACCGAAACATATCCCTTACACCAAGGGAACTGCATAACACACATGCAGTAAGAATCAGAAACATTACCTTGCACCCATGCATACATATATAAATAACCTGTCAAGCTGCGGTACTTTGATATATTCTAATACTAATGTAAACAGTCCGTATCCAGCAGATTACCCACGCAGCCTAAAATGTATCATTTAATAAATCCGAGCACCCTGAATAATAGATTCATGTGCTTCCCCTAAAGTGCGTAAAGAGGTCAGGAGGGGACATTTAAAAAGAGTGACTTAACTCTGGAAAGGCATTTCTTAAAAAAAGCTAATATGATTAAGCTGTTAGAGCAAACAGTGGGCAACGTTGTGGTTACTTAAGCGTTTAAAAAGAGGGTTAAGAGATTAAGCGGCTATCCTCTACCTGCAGCATCTCTGCCGTGCGCCAGGTCATGGAGGCCGCGGTAATTGCACATGTCCTCATGACAGCAGTCCAGAGCCGGGGAGCCTGCCGTCAAATCGTCTGTTATGGAGGCGCAAATTTCGGCCGGGACGGAGTTTGGATCCGCACAGCCGTGGGTCAGCGGCGAGTTCGTGTTTTCGGGGTCCAGGACTCGGGTGAAGCAAGCGTTCATTTCGGATTTGCACATGTAGCCAGTGGCCACGCAATGCGGTGCGTCGCAGTAACACCGGATTTCACCTGCAAATTAAAAATTAAAATACCACTGTGAAGAAAAATCCACGCAGTTTACTTTTAAAGGTCAGTAAGATTGCCAATGTCTACATTTGTATTACGCGCACAGATTTTACTATGATTTTCACCCAGAACTTGCGAAATCCTTGATGGTCAATTTTCATCATAAAACACGCATGTACAGTACGTCTCAATTTTAATTTGATTCCCGAGCAAGCGCCTGTAGCTTCTGTATCATTCAAGTTCTTCAAAAACACGTGCAGTTAATTAGACTACAATTGTTCGGGAAAAGGTAGTTAAACTCAACTATCGGTGTGAAATATCCAAAAACCGTCTACCAGATATCGGTTAGCGAGTTGTACCCCAGAAACCTTAATTTAAACCGAGATTTATGGGATCGGAAATCAAATTATACGAATGTCTCCGATTATTCACTAGTGGCTGTCGACTCGCCAGAAACAGCTACATGACCCAAAAAAGCTGGAACAAAAAAAAAAGCTTCATAACTGAAAAATGTGAGGTAACAAAATGTGCAGAAGGCAAGCTATTACTTATGCGCTTTCCGTGCAAAAAGGCCCATTTAGTCACTATTATAAAACAGAAACCGTGTAGATTATAATTAGCGGTTTGTTTGCCAAAGTCAATTTCTTTAAACCCAAATGGAAACTCGTAAAATAGTGGAGTGAAGGAGCTGCACAGGGTCCTTCGTTTTCGGTTGGCACGCAACTCGCAGCCGAGGCTACATCGGGGGGGACAGGGCACATTGGGGTGACGGGTCGCGTCCGAAACGCTTTTATGAATAGGAGGATTAAAAGTACATACATACTTACATACATACATACATCAACTGGAGCCGTGCTTTCATTTAGTTTAGTTAAAACGAAGAATAACAGATGCAAGTATATTCTACGTTCTGTATTATTCATTTAGTTTTTCTCCAAACTATGTCCACTCTGCAAATGATCAGCGGATAACCTTACTGCTGTGATTCCACATCGGCTGAGACCCAAACACGACCCTTTCAGTGGATGAAAGGATGGTTTTAGTTTGGATTTATGTGCTTAGAGAGGTTAGAGTTTCATGTCCCGTCTGGACCCTAGAATTGGGATGAAACCACTGAATTGAAAACTGATATTATAAACGAAATAATTATATAAACATGGCATTTAAACTAATCGCATCTGGCTGGTTTTATCCGGTGGGTTTATCTACATCCCTCGTTAATAAATTCGACTGTCATAGTTGTTTTCAAGATGCAAATTTACCATTTAGTCAGGGGAGGAAAATTTCAACTTAGATGAATTGGAGCAAAAAATTTTAACATATCTCCAATCTTGATTTTGATTTTCTTAATCATTTTGAAAGGGCAAGGGGAAAATAGCGCTTGACCCAAGTGCTAACAAATTATTCTTCTTGCTTATAGTTTTAATGTGGAAGTTGAATGTATAAATTGAGGCAAAGGATAAACTGGGTATCGGAAGTATCCTAGAGCAGAGATACATTTTGAATCATTTTGAAGCTTTTGAACGCAAGAAAATGCAATCGCACTGAAAAAAGCGTGAAATAAATGCTATATAAAGCACTTCGATGAATGTTGTTTGAGTGGGGAAAAAAACAATATAACAGCTTTGTTTCTCAAGTAAAACTTACGTCACCTAAAACCACGCTTGGTGAGCCAGTGCAAGAATAACTCCCAAAAGCAACTTTTTGGAGATGCCCACCTTACGTTAATCATAGGTACAGATAAACGCTTACCTTTAGTTAGTAGAACAGCCATGGCGCAAAGTTCCAGTTGAAGCCAAATAGAAATTAAGCTGGAATGGCGATCCATTTAAGACACAAATATGCCTCCTGTTCTGCTGTTTTGGTTGCTTGGTCCGTATCGTTCACCTCGTAATTAACCTTACATTAATACTAGGAATACTAACGCTGGAGTTTCCGCAGGCAAAAGCCTCCAGCTGTTTTTTTTAATCGCCTAATGGTTTTGCATGTAAAACTACATCTAAGTTTACATAATCCAAGTATCTTCGCTATCGAGAAAGCCAACGCTGCTGGATGCTACAAAAATACATTCCATGCATAAGTGACGAGCTAAAGACTGGGAGCTGCTGCCAGGGGTAACATTTACCATGGCAGGAATTTGCATTTAGCGATATAATAATCCAGAGAAGAAGCCGGCGAGCTCATCAATGCAGCAAACCCCACTGAAACAGCAGCAAAGCCTCCACTGCTAAAGAAATAGCTGCGGCTTACTTTGCGAACTAACAATGGCCCCGCCCCCGACAACCCATTGGAGGATTTCTTAGACACGCGGGGGCAACCAAAACCATGACTGGCTATTGATGCGGTCAGACAGTGCTTGATTCCGCCTATTTTGTATTAGAAAGGGCAACGGGGGTGGGGGTATGCACTGTGTGATGCCAAGTACAATAATTATTTTTGCAGATGCAATGTACATCATTATTGTTCAAATGAACCACCCCTGCAATCTATAACTGCAAACTCGTGGACAAAGTTATATTATAACGATAACTATAATATAAATTATAGTTTAACTGATTCAAGCTTATCACATGTATAGTGGTATTATAACATTAAGGCAGTATGTCTGCATTTTCACATTAATTTAACATTTTTGGTAATTCTATATAAGGCAAGAAATGACAAGCAGGTTTTCTTTCGAACTGACTCCACGTAGTTACTGACCTAAGAATTCGAAAAATTGCTACGTTTACTTTGTCATTTTATCGTTGGGTGTATATGGCATTTGAGCCGAGGGCAAAGGTAAGTGCCTTTCTGTGTCTGCGTACGATCTCGATTTAACTGAGTTTTCGCGAATGGATGTTGTAGGCGGAGCAGGCAGGCGGTTAGTGAAATTAGCAATCCAAAACACCGCATGGCGCCACCGAGACGACGCAGACAGAGACTGTCACTTGATTATCCCCAAAGCAATCCAATGCAAAACGCAAGACAGTCTGATCGATATCAAAATCCGATCTGCTCAGTGATATGTTGATTACTTTGTTAGAGTAATGTCTCAAAGCTTGTAAAGTACCCAGGAAGAAGACAGAACTGAACGAGGCTTTTATTTAATGTAGGTATGGTCTAAGATCGTCTAGTTAGCCTACATCAAGACTCGATCAAAGCAAACATGTAGCCAAGCAAATTAAATTCAGTGTGTCATATTGAAACTGTGCTTGACTATTTTAATTAGTTTACAGATTGTTCGTCATAAGCCTACATGCTTTCACTCACAAATGTGTACCTTAGCAAGTTTCAAATATCCAAAATGCTTATAAAAGATATATATTATCATTTTATGGAAATGTGAAATACTGAAGACAATAATGTAACAGATTACAAGCGCAAAGTGCTATCAATAAACTACACTCACTTAAGCGAATATGTTTCTTGTTTGATTTTGAACGGTTTCATTTACTATACTGAAGAATAATAAACCTATGACAGGCCTACGTATTATAAACAAGAAATACTATACAGCCCTATTTTTGTATATTAAGGCTCCCATAGATAATTAAAACAAATTTATAAAGCCTATAGATATGTTTTTTTCATGTTGTTCCATAAGCACACCTTTGTTGTTAATTGTTCTTACTTTGTCCTTGCATGCTTAGTTGTTTTCACTATTATTATTCTTTAAATTACGCATCATAGATAGAGGGACGTCACCGTGATGTCAGTCGGGTTGAAGACAGCGATTCCGCTCCGGGGGACTCAGGCGTACAGAAATAACGCTGGATAGGCGGCAATTATTGTAATTGTATGTAATGACGCTCAGGCGCCAGCCAAGAATCTGCTTTGCATCATCCGCCCAGCTTCTTTAACTAAACCATACTTTTTTTTTTTAAGTCGGGCTCCGGCAAACGCCCGCCTTTCAGAAACCTTGTTTGCGCGTAGCCTGTCGCTGTTTCCTCCACTCTTCGCTGAGTGCGGGCGAACAAATACTGTGCTGCTCGTTATCAGCAGTAATCTTGGCGCACTCACAGGCGGCTGTATAGATCGCTGTCAACTCCTGATAGTACAAACATGAGATTCTTGTCTGAAATTGCATGTCTTCTTTCCTACAATTATCTCCCATGACCCCTTTAAAAACTGAGTTTTTAAAATTCTAGCTATCACGGAACCGGTTAAAGCTGATTCATACATCTTTGTCACGTGAAAGCGACCCGGCAATTATCCACTTATTACTGCTTTTGAAATCGAACCAGTTTAGGTTGTATTGTTTGGTAAGTTCATAAACATTTGAACATATTTAAATATTCGTTTATGTGTCGAGTACGCTAAAAGGTTAGTATTTCTTTTATAAGTGATGATAAATTTCCTGCAAGTCTTCCCCTCAAAGCCCTTGGATTTTACGGCCATTTCGGACGGCCTAGCTTTGGTACGACTGAATATTGACACCTAGAGGCACAAAACGGAAGTGCGCACGTATTTCTTGTCAAATCAATGCGCGTTGTATCTGTTAAAATTATTTTAGATAAATGAGATTTAAATAAACATTTCCTTCCCGAAGTAAAATATGCGGTATCGTGTTTTTAAATGATTCTTAAGATTTAATCCTTTCAAAATTAATGAATTGTGAATTTTTTCAGGTGGTGTTTTTTTCTACTGGAGAGTGAACCTTCGCACACAAGTCAGCCAGTCATTAATAAAGGTGTTAGAGGGCCATTCGTATTGGGAAATGCCATCGTCACTACACGGCGTGTAATTGCCGCCATAAGTCCACTTCAAAGGCTGGTAAGGGAGGATCCCTGCTGGGAACGGCCTGTATTCTGAGAGGCAAATTAGGTAGGCGTAAATAAGAGCACATCACCTGAGACGGGCGCCCCTGGACTGAGGAGGGCGCCAGTAGCCACACCCGCAGACTCGGACCGGAGCTTCGGCAGATCTCACACCGCCACCCACTCCACGACAGTTCAGCCCAGTCGACAGCAGACGGTCTCTTTATGTCTTTTCTTTTTCTATAGCTTTGAAGTGGAATATCAGGTTTGCGAAGGGGTGGGAAATGTTTAAGGGCCACTTACTCATTGACCGCGTTTGTTTTTTTTTTTGCCCCGTTACAGACTCAGCCCAATGCTCAACCGATTTTCAGATTCTCGACTTATCCTTAACTATAAATCAGAATCTACCATGACATATTTACGATGGAAAATAGTTGCTCCTCTAAGTTCATTGAAAAAGAATTCACTGGAAAGTAATGTTAGTTATATTCATCAATGAAACAAATCTCATTTATGCGTAGAAATTGGCCTATATATAGGCCTAGTTGTAAATTGTTTATAACAAAAGGATAGAAAACTAATGCAGTAATATGTAAAGTATTTACATTATTTGGTGATTAACGGCGGAGATTGATTTTATGATTTTGCAAACTTAAAAAAAAAAACCCACAAAATTAGCGCACCACTAAAATGTAGCCTACGGAAATATCATACGGCTTTATCGCTGAAGTCTTTGAAAGTGATTTAATATTGTCTGAAAGCCCGTAAGCTTAAGTAGAAATGCCAGTTTACACACTTATGGGTGTAAGGCTGAAGAACGGGACACCAGAGGCGAATGAGAGATCTGGTCCACGACTCGATCGCGCCCACTAGCGTTTAGTCTAAACTTCGAAGATTACATTGTGTTTTTGTTGGAAGTCAATGAGAAATCTTTTCTGAATAATTGGTTCGGGCTAGTCTGCAATGGTCTAGATTAGCAGCTATTTCATTTAGCGATGGGACTTATAATATAGAGCTGACTGCTTAATGTAGCTGAAATTATGCCGTCATAGGTTTTCGCTTTAATTTTACATAATGCTAAATGATTTACATCTTTGACGATTTAGAAGCGCTCCTTATAATTACGCCAGGGTCCACAGAGCTGGACATGATTATAACAGGTCCATTTTCATTATTTTAAAGGAATCTTATTTAAATGTGACAATTTCACGATATCTACGCGCGAAACGTAGCATGCAGTAAAATGAAAACACGCAGCTTCCATTAATGTACTTTAATAGTGACTTTAATAGACGACCAGCGGGCTCCATTATCATATATTGTCTGTCAGTAGCGTGTTCGAATTTTCCGCAGCATTTTAACATCAAACTGAAGTTCAAGGCCACGCTGAATCGACTCCTTCAGGATCTGCTCACTTGATCTAGATCAGCAGTTATTAATCGCACCGCTGCAGGGCCACAGTTTGCGTAGGTTTTCCCAGATTTATTATTTAAACAGCTAACCTCTGTACTGAGACACTAGACTAAATTCCGTTATCAATATTTTGAGTTAAAGGTAGCGACCCCTCAGGATCGGGTTTAAAAACTAGCGTGTAACCTGAAACTCCGCGGAAGTACGATTTAATCCTGATCGCAAAATAACGTATCCTGTACTTCTCCGGGATAATTTCTGCTGTTTGGATTAACAAATACCAATACATTTATGTGTACGGCGCGACAGTACTTTGTAATGAGATAGAACTGCATGTAATTCCCTTTAACATGTAAAACATGGATCAGTGATCAGGTCGATGGCTCGAGCCTGGCCTCAGCACATCGGTGGGTCCTTCAGCAAGGCCCTTAACCCCCAGCTCCCTGGGTGCTGCTAGGGGTGGCTGCCCTTCGCGGCCAGGTTGCTCTTACCTACAGAGAGCAAGTCGGGGGAAGCATAAAGAGAATTTCCCTACGGGATCAATAAGGTATCAAAAAAAAAGAAAAAAAACTTAAGTTATGCTTAAAATTTCCCATGGCTGCATAGGTATTTCAACTCTTAATTTCACCTCTGTATAAAAACGTTACAAAGCAAAGGACATAATAGTTTGAGGGAATGAAATTGAAACCCGTGGTAGCATAATTTTTTATTTTTAATATACTTTAGGAAACAATATACAAAGCCGAGCTTCTCCACTAATTTCTGAACAGCGGTGTACAGTCCAACCAGACGTAGGCTACTCGTGTGTTTGACGCTGATCTGTGGTCAGTTGTATCTTGAGTCACATTTACAAATGCCCCATTCGAGGAAGTAGTTCTGAGCAGGACGATAAAGCTAAAGACAAACACAAAACAGGGCGATGTCAGGTCAGGTACTTCCATCCCGCCTTCATTTTGCGTACAAAAAAAATAGAACAAAAAAAAGTTACGACACTCAAACATGGGGAATCAAATTCAGAATGGGTTCTGCATTGCGAAAACCTGACCGCTTAAAAATCCCTGCTCGCTTTAGTTCACCTTATTACAATACAAACTAAACATTTGCTTCCTCACAAAGCTTCTAATACGCTATCGAGTATAGCTTGGTTTTAAATGACGGATCTCCGTCCGGGGTTTCTCAACAGTGACCCCAGTCCACAGATAGAGGGCGCAAGGGACCAATTGTCGCAATAATTTCACGACATTCGTCATATAGCAATAATCAATGCAAATTTTAATAACATTTTACTCCATTATTAATTGTAGTAACTGTACAAAGGAATGAAATTTTGCTTGACTCAAAGGAGTCAAAAAACCTTGTAAAGGAAAAAAAAAACTGTCTCAAACAAAATAGTCTAAAGAGGGGGGTGTAGGCCAACACTACCCTTCCATAAAGGGCTGAGATTTGTGCTGAGTGTTCAGCACAGGTGAGAGCAGGGGCAGCGTTGGTAATGGTCCTCGCTCCTGAGTTATAAATGTACTGCTCCAGTGAACAGTGGGGGGGGGGGAGGGGGTCCCATGACTTCAGACCATCAGGCACTGGTTTTATTTCTAGAAAAATTCTAGCTCGGTGGATGGACACATCTCTGAACCATTGCTACCAGGCTACTGAATAGGAGATGGGAGAAGTTTTGTTTTGCAAAAAAAAAAACAAAACAAAAAAAAAAAACAATTGGAGTCCTGTCAGAGGCAGCAAACAGATTGTTTAATTATTATTAAAAAGATGAGCCAGTTTCAGAAAGACGCCATAACTGCTGCACAGCTCGCATGCAGCTGCCCACGCAGACTTGAGGCAATGGTTCACAGATCTACTGACGAAAGCGCAACATCTGCAGACAAGTTAACATGTAGAAAGGCTACGCATTTAGCCACCAGAGCGCTGATTAGTTTGGGTGTCAAAGCTGAATTCGCATGGGTTTCCATGGCTTCACTCTACAAAACATATTTACAACATGAATACATCCAAGGGGGGGGGGGACAAACTAAATAGAGGGCTTTAGGAAGCATATCACCACCCCCTCTGCTAAAGCCACCCTTTCCCTGTGCCCCAAGCCTCACACCACCTGCCCCCCCCCCATCCCAGCGCCCAGCCCAATGGTCCAAAGCCAGCACAATGGCAGCTCGAAAGTGTTAAGACTGGGCTCAGAACACCAGGTTCTGAGACTCAGAACACCAGTCTGGGGGGGGGTGTGGGTGGGGGGTGGGTCCAATACGCCGTGTGCAATGTCTTCACTCCTCCGGGGTCTCAGACCATAAAGGAATTCTGGTTCTTCAACTTTTCAAGTTCCTTAATTTGCTGTCTCAAAAATAATATCCTGTGGGGGGGGGGGGGGTGGATGAAGGGGTGAGAAGCAGGTTACCACCACCATGCATGTCCAGAAATAATCTCTGAATAACTACAATGCCCACAACATAAATTTTAAGTTTTCATAGTAAACATTGGCATCATGAAACATTTCACCAGCTCAGATAGATACCTTTTAAAAAAAGTAATGCGTAAGACAAACGGCTGCACTAGCCATTTAACTCAGAGATGACTCTGAAATGTAAGTGGTATTTAAGAGGCTTTGCTTTAGGTATTTGATAAATATTTAACTTCCCGTTTAACCTTTCTGCCAGTTCACAGGAAGACTAAACACACCAGATGGAAAATAATTAGCATCTTCGCACATTTCATTAAGTGACCTACCTCTGCTCGCGTAATGTAGCTTGGATTTCACAAACCCGAACTAAGGACCGCAAGTTTTTCAGCTCCGTGCAGTTTTCAGACATGTAGATGCTCCCCATGTTGTGGGCCTCTTCGCGCAATCTGGATGCCTGGAGACAAGAAATGTTGATGTTGGGGGGGAGGGGGCATCAGCAGTGTGCAGACGCCCTGGCAGTGTATGCGGCACCTAACCTGCTTCTCTGCAACGTCAGCCGGCCAGCCCTGAACATGTTTGATGAGATTTTCATTGAAGTGCGCCACTAGAGAGGGTGTCAGTGAGCAGACGGGTTTCACAGGGACATCAGGAGCTATGCTGCTCACACTGTTGCTGTTGCTGCCACTAGCAATGTGGTCCAAGCTCGGGGAGGGACTCCTCTGGCAACTAGATGGGAAACAGGAGGGCTTCAAATCACATCCCAGCAGACAGAGCTACCAACACTAACAAACGGACTCACTTGCCATTTCAAAATGGGCCAGCAGATGGCACTATTATACAAGGCATGAGGGAGGAAACATTACGCTTCCTTGCAACATCTTGGAGTATTAGCATGAAAGTGGTTACCATAGATGCCTCAATAATAAAGGTACTATATAATCAACACCATATAATCTATGGTTGCTATCACTGTGTTTAAATGTGCATTTAGATAGTATTTTACAGTAGCATTTTACCTCTGCCGCTGAAATGTGCGTGGGGAGGCAGCTTCATGCCCCGGTTTCTCCACACCGACTGGCTGCTGCTGAGCCGGCACCACCTGCGGAACTGGTCCCGACTTCGCTGCCGGCGTGCTAACCTGGAGGTTAAAAAGGGGGCACAACATCAAACCAGATGTCAAAAGGAGGTGGTCAGTCAGCTGGCCTTTGTGGCGTCAATCTCACCTTAGGCTGTGATGACACGGGAGGTGTGCTGAGCACGGGCTTGGGGATGGTGTTCGTCTGCGGCGTACTTATCCGTGGAGAGACGTATGACCTCGGTGACGAGGCGTCAGACGTTAACGACATTGGAGACTGACTCGATTGCTGGGCTGTTTCGTGGGTCCAGAGGGAAAAGGGTGGGGTGTGTAATTAACTGTATTCATTAGTGGATAAATAAGATGACAACCAATCGCAAGGCATATTTAAATATTTATAGTTTTCATTTACAGACCTCTGTAAGGTAGAATTGCATCAAATCTTGAATGAATGGATATTTAATTTTTAAATATCATAACTAGGTAAACAGCATCGTTTAAGCAGCTATTAGCTGTATTATGGGGTTTGACTTTAAACTGCGGGAAGCACACCAATAATCTACTCTAGGAGATGCACTTAGGATGAACTTTATTGAGTAGAGCAGGTGCACAGCGGGGCCCATTGTTTGGATGCATCCATAAGTTATTAGGCTGTACTGAAATGACTGAGTATGTATTAAAAACAAAACCTCAAAACACCAAACTGGCACCTAAAAGCGTCACTGCACAACAACCACAAGGTTCCAACAAACTGACAACCTACAACTATGTTGTAAGAGCATGGCATTTTGGAAAACTGCTCTTCAGTCCAGCACCAAAGAACTTAATGGGGTTCGAATTGTATCCAGTACCTTGTGTAGACAGCTGTGCAGCTTGGGAAAGCAGAGGGGTGATGTTGAAGGCAGACGGTCCAGCTGTGAGGATCTTGTGAAGCATAGATTGCAGTGAAGCTTGTGTGACTGCAGCTGTAAGGACTATAAAAAAAGAGAGGAGGAGGGAGGAAGAGGAGAGGAGAAAAAAATTTACATCATGACGCTGGTTGAGAAAATGGACTGAACCACTGGGCCACCTCAAACAGCCAAGAGGGGGACTATACCCTCCCACACCCCCCCACCTAAACTGATATGCATCGACCCTGAAGCACTCTCCTTGTAAACTGAGCTGGTTCCACACCTATTTCAGGTTCACACTGACATCCGGATTATAAGCAGCTTCACGTCCTTCACCCTGCAGAATCGCGAGGCCGGCTCGCAAACGCCATCTCCGCTGAGCGCCGCACTGTCCAAGGTTCTGTCAGCACTGCAATATCAATCCAGCAAATCGCATGGATGGGTTCCTGCTCAACTTGTCGTCACCATGAAAGGGAATACTGTTGCGCCACTCTGAGTCCCCTGGCCCGTACTCTCTGCAGGGAAACTTGGGTATTCTAACAGGGGAAAAGTAGGCCAGCAGATACAGGATGCAGAAACCAGCCAGAGAGGAGCTTTCACTGCGAGGGCAGCCTTCCGAAAGGCTCTGTTCCATCCTGCTGCCATGTTTTTTGCTAGTCACGGAGTCTGAAGACCGGAGGGGAGAGCCATCGCCATCAGCCCTTCCACAAACACTCCACGCTCAGGCCAACACTACAGGTAACTATTATACTTCACACAGCTGAATATAAGTTGAATTTATAACAGTACTCCAGCAAAATCCCTTCCCTGCACAAGAATCTATACCTTACTGATTTGAGGCCTCATCCTTCTACACTATACCTTACCTGCATTTGAGCTCCGTAACAATGCAAGCAACAATAGATGCACAAAAAACCCAGGTGCCTGCACTAAAGGACACTCTCACATCTCAATCCTATGTAAATCTTCTGTGGTTCAGTGAAGAGCCCAGTGAATACAATTTACAGGCTACAGGTCATTAACTTGATTAACCAACTCATCCAAAGCATCCCAAATAGATACACAATCCGGACTCTCAAGAGGAGAATGCAGCTTCGAAAAGTTGCTCCAACTCAGAACCAGGTGGCTACCTCCCCGCTGGAAAGGATTTAGCATACGAGATTTTTTTCTCATTTACATTTCAGACTAGAACAAACATGCCAAGTACAACAGATTTCACTGTGCTCAGGACTTAGACGGCTTTACCATCTGAAATAAGTGTGTCAAGTGTAACCTTCAAGCTTAAAATGATTAATCACAAAAACTGGAGAAAAATCTTGAATATTCAATTTTGTGGCACAAAAATCTCCGTTTTCCATTGTCAAGCCACACCAAGTCACACCATGGGGATGTGTTTCAATCTGACAAAGCGTGAAGATTTCAACCCGGCTCCATACCTCAGGGAACAATCCAGTCATTTGTCGGTTTTCAAAGTCAACAGTGCAACAGCCAAGACCTCTCATTTTAGGTGTACAGCCCATAATATTCCACACTTCCAAACATAGGTGATTCACAGATTTGGGAAATTAAAATATAATTTTAAGGAACGGTGTTTAGGCTGCTTTACTGTAGCTGAACCCATCTAGCTCGTGTGCATTTTCTTGTGTTTATTGCTATTGGTATAAAACTGGATGTCATTCTGTGCAATTAGTTAGCACTGTCCTTAACTAGGTTAAACCTGGCAACATTTTGAAGGAACAAAAGCATGTCACCATCTTATAGCCAACACCCAAGAGCAGGTTCCAGGCTGAAACAAACAAAAAAAAAAAGACATCAGACTGGTTTGCCTTGATCTTGCCTGGCACAAATCTGGAAAAACAGCAATAGTAAACCTGAACTAACTCATCATTTCATGATTTTGTAGAAGGCTGGGAGGGTGATTTCAAAGGGGTGTGCATGGCGAAGAAAAGGCACACATTTCCTTTTAAAGTCTAAATGTCAAACATGGATCATTCACAAAGGGCTGCCCAAACACTGCAGCAGACAAAACAGACTGAAAACAAGTCAAGATATTGACTGAGCATTTACACCTCTAATTTTAAGCTTTCATGAACATCTTCAGACACACCTAGGGCCGCAAAAAGAGCTTCTCTACTGTGACTGGCAAGCAGGAGTTTACCCATTAGTGTAGGAACTGGGTAGTGGCAAGGAGGGGGAAACTCCACGACACCTATTCATATACAATAGGCAACGGTTGGCAATAAATGGACTATTGGATGTAAAACACCGCTCCTTTTAATCTGTGATGTGCTATAACGCTCTCACTTCATTCTACTGCAGACTGCTTCTCTGCAGTATAAGCCAGAAGCCAGGATCGACACTGCTGATGATTTACAGGACAACTCACATTCACAGGTGCAAGGAGTGGTATGAGTCATGTGTCAGAACGAGATGAACAACAAGGGCCTGGAGCCCCAGGACAGGCAACAGACAGCAGGTCAAACAGCTCAGAGAGAACAGAGGGAGGTGTGGCAGAAAGATCAAAAAGGTTGCCAGGGGATGGAGGCTAGGAACCCAACTTCCAGTAAACCCCACCGACTCCCACTCAGCCCATCCCTCAAAACGCAGAGTGTGGGCAGCACAGTGGCTGCCGGCCCCTGATAGTGAGTCATACCCATCTATCAGAAGCAGCCCAAAAGAGAGGAAAGTGGTGGCTTAAGGCACAGCCGCATTTGGAAAGCGAGTTGGCCACTAGGAGACGCCAAACAAGCCCACTTTGAAATCTGACGGAATAACAATGCGAGAAAGATCTAGATCTCACTGGACCACTGCTAAAAACAGGCCAGTCCCTCACCACTGACCTGGGCTTGAAAATTGGTACAGTTTCCCAATCTCACTGGCCTTTTAGTTTAAGAGACTGACACACAACAGTAAGCCAGTGCCCAGCTGGGATCTTCCGGACATCTAGATGAGCAATTCATCACAACCCAGGCAAGCCTAACCATTTGGAAAACCAGGTTATACAAAGGGGGCAGGTAACCCTTCTTTCTGAATTCCTTCAGCTCAGTTTGGTCTGGCATCTCTAGATCTGTACCCCCCTCAACAGCAGTCAGGCAACTGAGCGACATGGTGAGAGAGCCTGGATGAGGCAAGCCCTACCTTCACTGATCTTGGACATGTCCACGCTGGTGTTGTTTAGTTGCAGTGTAGCCTGAAGTGCTGGGAGCAGCTGACGCAGAAGGTTGGGGTCCTGGAGGAGCGGAGGTGGCGCTGCCGGGGACTGGGGGACGGGGGACACGGGCACAGTGGGGGCTGACGAGCCCTGTGGAGCGGCCGATGGGTTCAGACCGGAAGCAGAGGAGGGCTGGGTGATGCAGGGGTGGGTCGCTGGCTTGTCTACCACAGCAGATTCTGTGTAGGATGGGGGGGGGGGGGGGCGGGGGATCTATGTCAACCTGAGGAAATTAACTGGGGCGGGTTGGGGGGGGGGTCATTTACAGCCATGGGAACAGGAGTGATGAGGGG
>JAAGVU020000001.1:19562290-19594793 GCA_011763525.2 Mormyrus iriodes | reverse complement strand
GACTGAACTTTAAACTGCAAAATCTTCACCACAAAATGCAACATAACTCAAAACAGGTTTGGGCAGTATGATGGTATTATGGTATACCACGGTATTTAGAAATCCCGAAGGTATTATTTTTAGTACCGTCAAAAATACAGATTATCTTCTTCCTATGAAATTAATACTAGAGATGCTGTATTGAGGCATCAGCAGTGACTGAAGCCTCAGATAAGTGTGTAAAAAGCATACAAGAAACCTAGTGAGCTTGCGGCCACAGATTGGACAGTAATAGTGGTATCAATAAACCAAGGGTGACTTTCTTAAACTCTTCAACGAAGAGTTGTCTCCTCGTTTCCCTAGCACTCAGTTTCCACACCGATGAGCCCACTTAGGCTCTCTCTGACTACAGAGTTTAGAGTAGCCTACATGATTCAGTTTCTCTCTCCTTTTTCTAAAGTATCATAATACACCATATACTGGGGTGAAATGTCAAGAAAGTATGACTGCATGAAAAAATAGATACCATCCTAGCCTACAAGATATATACAGTGTTTGAAGCAAGGCTTTACTTCTTGCATTGGAATATTTTCCTTCACTTCTCATCTATAATTTGAGAATACACACTCAGATTCTTGGTAATAGATATAACCATAATTTCATCACACAATAGACTGACAGCTGGAGACTGGATGACTAGTTTCAACCTTCCTTAAAACAACATGTGCAAGAGACTGGATGAACTCTTCTGCTGCACTGTCAAAGGTGTAGGTCACGGTCTCATCCACATTCAGATAAGAGACATCAGGACAGTTCAGCTGGTTCAACAGGCTGACAAGGCTTTCAAATTCAGTTATTGCAAGATCCACTTTTGCTATCCAAAGGCAGTTTTCAATGCACTTAAAGCTGCTGCCTCTTTTTCATTATTTCTTTTTGCCACAGTCTGCCCTAAGGGCCCAGTCATGGATTCAGCAACCACAGCCTGTTCATGGTCTCTACAATCAGCATGTCTAATAAGGGTGCTAGTCAGAGCATTACTTTGGTTTTATACGAAACTTGCAAGTCGTGCAGTTCTTCTCATCATATTCTAATTAACCATTTGCTATGAAATGATCTCTTATCTACAGTCTCTCTTATCGGACTGCTTAATTTCCCTGATACCAGTCAGTGAAGAGCAGTCTGCTTACAAGTGTGAAGAATCATTCGTTTCAACTGTATTTGCGACTACATTGGATGTCACTGACAACCGATCGGCTGATTGTGAGTTTCTCCCCCAACTTTTTGTTTAGGATAGGAGATTTGAAAACAACGCAAGTATCAAGTAGGATTTGCTCCCTGATTTGTTCCTGCTGGCCCAGCTGTATATACAAGAAAGGACGATATATATATGGCTTAATTTTCGCTTCCCATGTGAGCAATCAAAAAATTTGCTGATACCCATCAGCTGACACGGGCACTATACATTTTGGGGACGGGTTAAATGAATTTCACCAATTGCGAAGTCTGAATCGGCCTAATCAAAATTGACATGCTGTATGGCCCACACGCCTGATTTTTTTATGTGCCATGCATAATTTTTACACATCAGTGGTGCAAGGGCACGTCCTTGACAGAACACAGTGTGATGAAACCATGTGCCCTAAGGACCATAAGGGGGCATGTGTGAAAGGTCGGGGGCTATATACAAAAAGCAGAGCACAATCCCGTGTTACAGCTACTTCTGCAGCACAACAATGAAAATTTAAACAAAGTTAATTTACACATTAAATGAATGCGATGTGATGGCCAACCCATCCAATGCAAGAATTAAAAAAAACAAAACTCCAATCTAATTTTAACACATCTGTGCACAAACCTTTAACTGACAAACATTTTGTTTCAAAAGTGGAAGAAATTAATCTGAGAAATCTATTTGACTAGGCCGAAGGCTAACCATTACCATTAAATAAAGATATTAAATCAGTGTACATTTTCAGCACTGCATGACTTAAGTATTTCTGGTTAAAATGCAACAACTCAAGACTGATGACAGCTACATCACAAGAGGCATCTCTCTTTCTCTCCAAGAATATCGATACGCAAATTGGCGACTGAGCATTTAAGTGTACAACCCAGGAAACTTAGGAGCTCAGAACCATGTTATTAGTGAAAGACTAAGTGTTCAGTAATTTGCTAGAGTAATAATAAGGAGAGGTGGGGACCAAAAGATTTCTTCCATTTTCAATGCATCACCGCAGAAGCAGACAGAGGTGTACAGGATTGCTGTGCTGTTAACAGTCTCTCTTTGGCACCTGTCAAACTCAGCAATGAAACCACATGGAAGCGGCCGTTTAAACATCAGAAGCACGAGATGCCAGGACTTGCCAGTCTACCCGAGTGCTATTAACCATTTATTACATCGGCTTAACAGATTCAGTGCTGAGGTGGGATACTGGTGGATGAGCTGGAAATCCAGAACTAAGGAATGATCAAGGGATGTACTACCCTTCTGTGGACCACCCAGCGACAGAGCAGATGCCAGGAAGGATGACACGGAAAAACAGCACGGCTGGCCCTTAACTGAGCTGGCAGCATCCAACGCCCCAGCATAACTGGCTGCTAAAAAACGTATCTATGTGTGACCATAGCAACAAACTATGTTTACACTGCTGAATGGGCCTAGGGACAAACACGAATCAATGGAAATATAGGACTCTTTTGGACTTCTCACTAAATAGACCCAAGCTTGGTTATGCCAATATATAAACTTCATTACTCAGTTCAGACATTCCTTGCAGTGACAAGTCTAGTTGTTCCTTGGGATTAGCCCATCATTTACCTAACGAATCTTGGGAGAAATTCCATATTTTTGAGGCAGCAGAACAACAAATGATTAATGACTCATTATGTGGTGAGCTTATAGAAAATGACACCCTGTCAGTTTTCCCAAAAAAAAAAAAAATGATTTGGTAATTGTCACAAATTACATAATTGCAGATGAGCAGTATTTTACAGTGAGATTATCCCTTCCAAGACATTTCACAATACTAACCATTAACCATTAAATTAACCATTTAATTGCCAATACATGTACAACTTATTTTAGGGGACAAACCACCAAACTTCCACATGCAGGACCAAACACAAAAATTCAATAAAAGCCGATACTTACCATGTCTGACGTTTTGCTTGGGTTAGAGTGTGAATTTGAGCTATGAAAAGTACTGTGATTGTGTGAATTTTCTTGAGGAGAATAACTGGTCCCTGGAAGAAAAAAAATAATAAAACAGGCATGAAAAAAATGGGCTAATAATCAGAATGAGCGAGTCCAACCATTATACAGTAATGCACACCAGTCACGTTAGCACAGACAAACACGCATTTGTTAAATTTAGAAAAAGCTAAGCATTGCTCTATTCAATGTCAGAGATTTGGTAAACAGCTCTTGCATACATTAACCAGAGATCAACTTCAGTCATGCTTGACTGGAAAGGCTAAGCCCATTGATATCCAGAATGAAACACCTGAGTAACACCACTGCCGTGTGCAGTGAAACCCGGCCACACTTAAACCAGCATTTATACTGTGTACTGCCGATGCTGGCCCAACAGGAAGCTATACTTATAAGGGGGGAGGGGGGTTATACTGCATGCTGAGACCATACTGAGAGTGAACTGCAAAGCCTCCAATACCTTGTTAGTTTTAAATAGCTGAAGGGAGATGGAAATCCTCCTCTGGTAACCACAAAACGTAATTTTAAGCAATTACAGAAAAAAACACATTCACACCTGGAGTACCAAACTCAATTCTGGAAGGCTGCAGGGTATTCAGGTTTGAGGTCTGGTTGGGCTCGTAATTAGCCTTTTTACTTTGATTGAGGTGTCAGAAGAATGAATTGCAATATGAAATCACTTAAATTAGACACCTCAGATGAAAAGTCACTTAGCATTGCTTTTAAAGGACTGAAAAATGAACCTAAAGGATGCATAGCAGTGAAAGATGTTCGATATTTTCGCACCTTCTGGGAACAAGCGCACAATTTCATTAATGACAGTAAATCTTAGAACTGAAATGTCTAGTCAACCTTGGAAAAAATTGGTAATTAGTATTTCATAAACAATTAAGGTAACAAATTGTTATTAATGGCACGACACCAATAACAGTTTTGCAACAAATACAGCAAGTCAAGAAAGAATCAGTTTAGCCAATTATAATTATGCAACTATCAGGTAACAGCTCAGTCAAAGCAAAACACTAAAAACTGTTGGGGGGGTATAAAATAATACTGCTGCCATTGAAGGAGTTCTACCTCCAATTTAAATGCAACAGAGCACACCATAAATAATACAGACCTATTACCACAACAGGCAACCAGGAGGCCAAGGAGCTCATTGAATAGTGACAATGGACAAAGTGCAAGGTGGGGCAACGTGCCGGGACCCGCCTCCCAGGAGGCCACAGGGCAGGAGCCAGCCGACACCTGCCGCTAGAAACCCACCACCGAGTCACCAACAGAGGGCAATATGCAGTGTTGCCACAGGAACCCAAAAAATATGGCAACTAACAGCAGAACCATGAACATGGAGCATGCAAGCAACACCTCAGGGCTCAACGGCAATATGATTTAATATAAAACACCTGGAAGATGATATAATAAACAGCCTCCGTTGAATGCATATTACTGAAAAGTACACAGCCATTTCCAGTATTTAAATTATTTAAAGATAGTGTATGTTTCTTTTATGATGGAGTGAATGACATTGGGATTGAACAATTTGTAGCAATAAACTTGAAAAAATAATATGGGGGAAAAGCGCATAAATTTTTCAAACCGCCACACAGTGGAATTTGCAGCAAGGAGCCACAGGAGGATCCTCTGATGATCTGGGCGCTGATTCCAAGCAACGCTAGGCTATTATCTAGCACCGCTCATGTCAATCTTGCATTAGTCAGCTATAGAAAACCCAGATATGCTGCTACCTTTAGCCCGACACTGACAGGACTGTCGAAAGATGCATGGTGTTTTTCGTTACAGAAATGAAAACCTAAACCAAAACTAAACCGGCATGACTTTTCCTGCAGGCCACCTGCCAGGGAAAACATGGTTCGTGAACAGTTGGTACCCTGGGGTATCGTGCTCAACGGTGACATGATGGCCAAAAGCAGAAGGTAAAACTACAGATTAAAAAAAAAACCTGACAAAAGTCACCACTTTAATTCTACATTTCATGTCCGTTAAAACCATCCTTACTGACCATGCTTGACATCTACAGCCTTCCTAATGAGAACCTTCTCTTCCTGCTGCTGAAATACCAACTTTCTCACTGTGGTTTAAGGTTTAAGAGCATGCCGATGGAGGACAGTGACTGAAATGTCAGCAGCACCAAAAGTCTTAAGTGAATCCGCCAAGAAACAGTGAGCTTATTTTCTAATCCATGTCATTCCCTCAACACCTAAGTAGTTAAACAATACCCTGGTGTTCGTTCCTTGTAAAAAGCACAGACACATTCAGAAAACCTTGCAATAGGTAAGGATGAAAGAACTGATTCAGGACACCCAGTTACACATGATTCCAATTCAAAACATTCTCATGGACCAACCTTGACATAACCTCCAATTTAACATAATTACTGGACCAAAATGAATACTAATGGACAAAGATCACTGACAAGCCAAGGGAGGTACACTTTAACCCTACTCTGATACCATGAAGAACAACAGAGTCAATAAACAGCAATTCCACTGGATTTAGACCAAAAAGGTCACCGAAGAGGAGATAAAATTAATAAATTGGCTTCAATATGGATTAATTATAAACTTTCAGACTACTGACTACAAGTGACAGCTGAGGTGAGAACTGGAACTTGTGCTGCTGCATCCTGCCAAAAGTCCATCACCTTTTAGTTTTGACAGCACCGATGCTGACAGGACTGTCTCAAGACCTTCAAGCAGTTCATAGCTTTCTAAAGCCCACCCACCCACAGATAATAGCAATAAAGAGAGTCTGGTCCATATGGATCAACTCTTGTTAAATTAACACTCAACTCCAATTTTCAACCATTGTGGTTCAGTACCAAGCAGCAAAAGCAGAAATGTTATTCCCATTAGAGCTTATGATTGGCAGAGTGCTGCTTGTCGGGAGTGATGCCACCATTACAGGAAGCATTTACTCAAAAGACCCAAAGACCCAAAGCAGATGAAAACCTGAAACATTTCCATCTTGCTGATGGTAGCAAACGCCCTTCTGCCTTCAAATCCACTACTCTACATGGACCCTGTGGGTCTTGATCCCAAACCATCATTTGTGGCTTTAAGCAGGCCCTTTACCTCCCACTTTGTCATAGAGGCTTTTGTGGAGGAAGTGACCATCAAACCCATCTGGCCACATGGTTGGCGGCACCCCCCCTCACCACAAGATCAGCAGCAAAAAGATGTACAGATGCTTCAACATCAGGAGTATGTTACATCCTCATGAATTACTTACATGGTAAACCTCACCGCTCAAACAGGCCTATCACTTCCATTTACCTATAACTGCTCTTGATTTTTCTAAATGCACAAGTAGCCCATCACCCGAGCTACTCTCTTAGTTATGCTAGGTTTAATACTTTAGGTGCTGGGTATGCCAAATCTCATGAGCATGGGCTGCATCTTCGGAATACAGGTGAAACTAAAAGACCTGGTTCTTTAGCCCTGTTTGGTGATCCTAGCCACACTACTGGTAGAATTTATTTCCAACAACCTTCAAAACTAAAGGAAGCGTTACAATGCATCTGCACTAGATACCACAGAATGAGAACAGTGAACAGACCCATAATATGAAGGAGGGAAAAAAGGTCCTCAAGAAACACTCAAAACATCCTGTCAAAAATGTAACTCCAAGATAAATAATGCTTGGCTTGCAAACAAGCAATGCAAAAGACTCAAATTTAAAAGAAATGCAGAAATCACTTAACGTTTCAGTTAGAAGTCATTCCAAGCAAAGGTATTTAATATGGTAACACCACAGACCACTGACATCTTTAGAATGTTAGAGACCAGAAACAGCTGTTTTAGATACAAGCAAAAGTCCAATGTGGACCCTGAGTGCTGATCACTGTGAAGGTTCCAGCATTAGAGGGATTTGACAAATGGTTTCATGGAACCCCATGAAAGCGTGAATCACTGGGTGGGTCAAGCCAGCAACCACCTAAAAAGGCTAAGGATTCCAGAAGCGGGTGTAAAACTGACAGAAGTCAGAGATAAGCAGCCACAAACAATGGTACACATGAAGCCAGTGTGTACAAAAGGTATGTTTCTGCATTATAATGAAACCCTTGCGGCTCCATGGAAAAATGGTTCTCAGAGAACATGCAGAACTCCAGAAATAATACTGAAAACAGCATTAGAAGCTGGGTTGGACTCTTTCTAATCAACAAATTATAGGTAGAGATGGTCAGAGCTGAGACATTTTCCTAAACGTTGTTGCATCTGCATTTTTACACTGCATGTATCACCTTCAGTGACACTATGAGGGACACTGGTGCATTTTCCTCCACTTAGATCAGTATGTGACAATTACGAAGCAACAATTAAAGATGCAAAATGACAAAAAAAATGTTTTTAACTGAAAACAAAGAAAAACGTTTGCAACTAATGTGCACATACAAGTTGTGCCAATCTAACAAGACCAACAGACAAACAAGGTTCATTAAAAGTCTAAAGAGTCATTGTTATCTTTTTCCGTCTACCAACGGCTGAGAGACGTTAACGTTTCCCTGAAGCCTGTCAATGTGGTGTAAAAAATTATGCAAATGAACCACTACCTGAAATGTACAGCAAACCAAATATTAACTGAATTTCAGTAACTTGATGCTACATATCCTAGACCACACATACAAATAATTCCATTCTTGGATAAAAAATTATAGGAGAAAGACAGATTATACCTCTATACATATGAATAAACAAGAAAAACCAATAAACTGTCCAACACACAACCATAACAGCTGCATTAGGGAAAAGTGATATAAAATGAAATTAATGCAATAAAAACAGCAGTAACTTTCAGCAGGATGGACATGGTGAAGCACCAACAGCTGTAGTTTGCTGCAACTTGAATGTCTGGTTATGCATTTATGCAGAGGGTTTCGATGGAGTCCAGCGTTACCTCCATCTCTGTCTCTGGCCCGATGTGACTGGATGGCTTTTGCCCTGTTCTGCGGCATGCCGTCACCGTGCCGATTCTCGGGGCTGTCGGACCGGCGCAACACTTTGCAGGGAGGAGTAGGGTCTGAGTCGCCACGCATCTTCTCATGGCGATGATCGTTGCCTGGGTGGCTCTTTGATGGATATTTAAGAGTCTGCAACACATATTTAGAGCCTTCAAGACATGTGTGCAGAAATCAGCCAGCCAACACTCTCCTAATTCAAGCTGGTTCAATTTGCCAGCAACTACTCAGCAGTCAAGTTAAGTTTTGCTTGTTACATCTACAAGCATTAACGCACAACTGTATAGCGTCCAACTGTAAAGGCCCTAAATATGAGTAGCCAATGAAATACACACTTAACTATATGAAAACTTCAACCTGAGCAGTTCCAACATGCCATAGACTGAAATTAATAAATGTTAAGTTTAATGTAATTGTCAATCATAGCGCAGCTTCGACCTGTGGACCGGTCTGGACTGACATTTAACCCGTTGGGTTAGTTTAGCACTCCCTGTCGTGGTGTTTGCATGCATTCCAAATAAATAAGTAAATAAATAAAGCGGGCACGACAATATTACCTAAATAAAGGCTATTTTTCATACATGAATAATAAACTAAAGTATAAAACGCTAAACAAAAGCCGAAAGGTTTTGTTAACGGGGGTGGTTTATTTATTTATCTGCGTTAGCTTGCGTGCTAACTGTTCCCGATGACAGGCCTTCGGCTAGCCGGCTAGCAGAGTTAGCTGCGGATTGCAACCAAAAAAAAACTGTTAAAAATCGAGTCCGAGCATCCGAAACGAATCCCAGGAACCCCGAAACATATCCTGTGAGTCTACGCACACAGCCAGAGACATTTTAACGTTTGGATACCAGAGAAAAAGCCCCAACTTTTCGTAATATCGGTATATTTTTTCCGCACCGAGGCCTGTAGGAGCCGCCAAGCCTGCACCGAGCACCCCCCCTCCGATTAAATTTTATTTCTCGCAATTACCTGATAGGACTGGGAATCCCTTCTGTCGTTGCACCTACGAAAACAAAAACAAGAAAAAGACAGAAAACACGTTTAGAGACTTTAAAGCGGGCATGCACGGATCACCCTACACGGCGTAAAGAAACAGCGGCAGCCGAGAAGAATAAAATAAACGAGAGGAGGTTTTTTAAGTTATTACTTATTCTGATTTTTGATAAAAATGTAAGACTGTCAAAGCGGAAAAGAAGGGGAGGGGAATCTTAATATAAAACATCTGTTTACCCATCACTGAGTCTCGGTTGTTTCCTTGCATACATTACCATCAATGCCGTGTTAGTGTGTGTGGAGTGGATGTGAAAGATGGGCTACTTATTCGTTTTTTGTTGCTGCTTTCGATTTTTTTCTCCCTATTGTTTTTCGGAGACCCGATCGCATCTACGATCAGAGCGATTTTAAAAGCGTCTCGAGCAGACTGTGCTAGTAGAAGGATCGCCCTCGGTCCATCTCACACCCGCACACACTGAACCGAGCTCCGATCTGCTGAGGAGTGAAGCTCAGCCCTGCGGCCGCCCCCACCCACAATCACATCCGGGACACCTGCGCGCGGCGGCGTTCGCGCGGCCGCATCCGGTTACCGACAAGGACCTTATCACCATCATCATCATCATCAATAACATCATCATCATCACGACCATTTCTATCCCGAAACACACTCCAGGGCTGGTTGGAAGAGGTCGCTAGCTTTTAGAATGAACCCTTATGTGATTATGAGATTCTTAAAACACAAACACACCTGCCTGTATAAGAAAAGTTAGGTATAGTCAGGTATAAATATACATTTATTCCATATACAGGGTTTAGACAATGAAACTGAAACACCTGGTTTTAGACCACAATAATTTATTAGTTTAATGTAGGGCATCATTTTTCAGCCAATACAGCATCAGTTCACCTTGGGAATGACTGCCACAAGTCCTGCACAGTGACCAGGGGGGTTTTGAGCCATTACTCTTGCAGAACAGTGGGAAGGTCACTTTGCAATGCTGGTGGAGGAAAGCATTTACTGACTCACTCCTACAAAACACTCCAAAGTGGCTCAATAATATTCAGATCTGATGAATGTACAGGCCATGGGAGATGTTCAACTTCACTTTCCTGTTCATAAAAACAACTCTGTTACCAGTATTGCTGTGTGTATTGGCACATTATCATCCTGATACATGGCTCCACCTTCAGGGTACAATATTTGAATCATTGGGTGAAAACGGTCCTCCAGAATGTTCGGTAGTCCTTGGCAGTGATGTGCCTATCTAGAACAAGTGGTGGGCCTATGCTTTCAGAAGTCTGTCATATGTCTATGTGATTGTGGGTGGGGGCTATGGTGTTGCAGCCCCCACACCATCACTGATCCACTTCCTTGCTGCACTCTGCATGCACAACTGTCCAGGTGGTAAGGCTGTTTGGGGCTTCTCCACATCATAACTCTCCTGGATGTGGGAAAGACAGAGAAGGTGGACTCAACAGAGAACAATACATGTTTCACATTGTCCACAGCCCAAGATTTGCACTGCTGGCATCATTGAAAATGGTGTTTGGGCTTAGCATGAGTGACGAAAGGTTTGGCTTTAGCAGCCTGACTATGAGTATTGGCCCCGGGGAGCTCCCAATGAACACTTTTGGTGGAAACAGGAGAGTCGAGTTGCACATTTAATTCTGCAGTAAGTTGGGCAGCATGTTTTTTGGACACAATTTGGTTTAATGCCAGGACAACCCTGTCAAACAGCATTCTCTTGCATCCATAGTTACTCCTGTTGAATGTGGCCTGTCCTTTGTTGTGGTATAACAACATTACTCTGGATACTGTGGCTCTCGATACACCACACAGACTTGCTGTCCTTGTTACAGATGCACCAGCCAGATGTGCACCAACAATATGTCCTCTTTTGAACTGTGATATGTCTGCAATTATGTTGTCTGGATTGAAATATTTTATGTACAGCTGTGCTATTGCTCTGCTAATTCAGCCTTCACACTCTGCTCTTATTGATGGAATGAAAAATCAGTGAACCAGGCCACTATATTGGCCAGTGTTTCTGTTTCATTGTCCAACCCCTGTATACATAATATATATGTATGTGTATGTGTTATTAATGTCCTATATACTATGACATTAAATGTATATGCTGTTTCACACAGTTTATTCAGATACTACTTCACTCATTCGTACCCTTTTTTGCCGTTACGTTTATTTTGCCATTGAAATTGTATTTACAGCACCTCCATTCACAGTCTAACTGGCTATACACAAAGTATTCATTTATTATTTAGTAAATACAACGCGGGGAGAACCATCATCATCAATTACATGAACAGCCTTGAGTAATTTTCATGAGATATTTCTTCAACTATTCAAAATATGCTTTGAATCATTTCAAGGAATGATTTTTATTATAATACTTACGTTGTAGAACTATGACGCTCATTCTCTTACTGAAGTGACCATAGTAAACTACTACGCCATCTTATGGTCATTCACAGTCATTTAAAATTTTTGCGCAACTAGTGAAATGCAAGATGACACCAATCCAGTACTGAGCCTATTTAAGTGTTTCAAATGTTAGCGTAAGTGCTATGTATCCCCTTTTATTATTTATAGTGGATAATATTTTGCTTCCAAAGTCTTAGAAGTTTGCTTCAAGCATAATTATTGTTCATGCTTTCAGAAGTCTTTCATATGTCTATGTGTTTTATTTTGTCTACCATCCTTTACTTGTCCCTTAGCTAACGCCTCAGTGAAATCCGCTTTACCAAGGGATGTTTCGAGCTTTTTTAGTGGACCTCTTTCCAAATACTGATTAGTTAATTATTTTGTCTATACCATGACGCCCCAACTAAATATCATTCCATAGCGAAATGTAAATGAACACAAGACAATACAAACATGTGAATGCGTAGCACTCCTCTGCAAATAAATCACGTAGATCGACATTTTAAACTCAAGAACAGGTGCATGATATAGCTGAAGATTCGCTGCATAGTCTGATGTGGATGTTTCTCTTAAAAAAGACACTGAAAGATCCCAAGCTTTTTATCACCTGGAAATTGCTTTGACGTAAAATGTAAATGTACCCAAATCACATTAAGTGTACTGAGCTTCTGAGTTATACAAATAGTGAGCCATGCGCCCAACAGAAATACTGACGCATTACACGAATTTATATTTACGACGCCAGGGGGCGTTGTATTATCGCATTGTAGATATATTCAGAATATACAGAATACATTTTAACCAACCAGGCCAAGGAAATGTTATTTAGAACAATGTTATTAGTTTAGAAATATATATGTAATGTATGTAAAAATATAAGTAAATCTGTTTGTAAAACTAAAATAATAAATAGGCCTATTGGGATTGAGAGTATTATTGTTCTCTGTTGAACGATTATGAAATAGAACCGTATATAGGCTACATAAAATTGCTTTCTGGTTAGACCTGGTAAGAACATGTCTGCTGAATTACTCAAATCTTCACTAAATGGAAATGATTCTTTAATGCTGATGCTCAGCAAACACATGACTAGAAACTAAATAATGTCTCCTAAAGCACAAAGACACTTAGTTTGGCAATTTGCTGACTCTAAATTGCACATAGTGCGCGGTTATGTGTATGTTTGTGTATACGCCCTGTGATGGACAGGCATCCAAGGTTTTCAGCTGCCTTGTGTCCTATGCTGCCTGGCAGAAGCTGCAGGGCCCCCAGTGACAGGCCTACATCAATGATGATAAAATGATGACTATATCTATAATTTGTTCACATTATTATAAAAATAAAACTAAACCTTGCTTACTACTAGGTGACGACAGTTGTGACGTGACCTTATACAAATTGAGTGCGGTTTAAGGTATGGTTTAATTATTTATATTACTTTAATTGTTTATATTATAAGGATATTGCAAGAATAATTAAATGAAATAAAGTAAACCATTTCCTGTATCCTAGCCCTTTAACTGTATGGTTCAGTGAGTTAATGTTGACTAAGTAACATTACTAAGTCACCGAGGTACTGAAAAGCCGCTGCTAAACTGAGAACGCCGCTGCATGACCTGAATTGGGACTATACACCGCCCCGTGGTCGAGCATGAGCCAATCGGATACGGGCTTTTATTTCTTACTTCCGGTAGGTTAATCCGTTGAATGAGTGCCTTGCCGAGCGTCCCCTTTTTGAAAGGATATCGTTGGGAAAACAAGGATGCGGTCGGGTGGCCAGCGTGGATTCACAAGGCGGAAGATCTGAATTCACTCGCTTGGGAATTAGGCTAGTTTATGAATAGATCGCGATAGCGTTGTAATTGAAAAAGTAAACTTTCCAGGGGAAACTGTAAAGGGAAGTAATTAGTGAACTACCAAGCTTTCTTATCTACAGACCCGTAGAGTAAGTACTGCCGCAGCTATAATAATAACACTAACTAGTCATCTTTGTCTTATTGCGCACGCACTTGAGTCAAACACCAGTCAACTTTGTTTTTCTTCTCTGTTAGTTTATTTCATATGATAGTTTAAGCTCGGTTTCTCGGAATTACGCGCTAACGCGTAGATGTTGCCATGAGCATGTTGTACTTTCGCAATGAGCGGGGGTCTTTTGGGACCGCAGGAGCAGCTGCATCAGTGTCTGCCTACGCAGAGAATCGGGCTGACATGGAGCCTGACACTGACAGCGCCGCTTTTTAAAAAGCGCATGAAGTAGCTTGGGTTTATGATTTTTACTACTTGAACCCTGCCGGGGAAGCCGAGGCAAGACACGGCACGCATCTGAGTTGTATACATCCGATGGCAAAACTCCCCCGTTTCCCTCAAACGAATTTTGAGCAGCTACCGCAGCTGATAAATTGTTTTGTTACTAAATTGCAGTAGGTCTCTTTTGCCGTCAATGTGAAATCAGCCGTCAAGTAAGCTTGATGTCAGTTGGTTTTGATCTACTGCTTTTGAAGCGGTATTAGGAGCTGGATCTCGTCATCTTTCCAAAGCAATCTACAGTGCATTTGTGGTCTTAAATTAAGGAGGTATTCATTTGTTGCTAGTTGTATCTGCCCATATCCCCCGTTTTCTACACGTCTGTCATGCAAGTGCCAGCGGGAGTCTAAAATATAGTTAAACGTTAAAGTAATACTCAATATATAAACATAAACGCACCATTTTTCTTAGTAAGCAGTTAATTTATCCTCAATAGTTTTCTTGTATAGAGCTTGTAACATTATTGAAACCGTAAACACTTCCGCGACACCCATGTGGTTTGACGAGTTTAACAACTTTTGTAACTGGATTTTTTTCCTCAAGGCACAGGCTAAGGGTTTTTCCGTTGACTTCCCTCGCCCTCTTCTCTCTATGACGGGGAGGACTGGGACTGGATACGAACAATTAGGAACAACTCCTCACTTATAAATCGATACTTTGCCTTATATCCGACCAAAAAGGAGCACTTTTATTGGGGTATAAACAACAACAACGACGGTAATAAATCGTCACAGCAGGCGTGGTGTTGATTAAAACAGCAGTCTGTGACTTGGGCATAGATAAACCCCCAGTGTGCTCACACTGGCCGGTGAATCGGGGACAGCCGAGGGCGCCTTTGGGGCGGGGATCTTGCTTTTAAGGATGGTATCTCACGACTTTGTCTACGGTGTCACCTCCTTTGGAGAAGAGGCGTCGTGATCCCTTGACGGAGTTGGCAACACTGCCCAGAGATCCAGTTAGGTAAAAGGGCAGCATTTGGGGTTGGTTACGTGTATGTCCGTCCCGGTCTCACCCTGGCCATGCGCTTATTTCCATCTCCGCGGAAAGCAGGAGACCTGTTTTGACGCCTGATTTTTCCACTACATCAGACCTCAGCACTGCTTGGCTTGTGATCACTCACAGCCTCTCGTGTTGTTTCAAGGACGCTGGCCGAGATAGCGGACTTTTCCAGCGCAAAGCCGGTACTCTCCCACCCGCCTTGTGCGGCCCCGGCTTTCAGCAATTTAATATCTTGATTAGTGTGGCGCAGTTGAGGGAAGAAAGAGGGGTCGCTTGACCTCTTAAGATGATTGTGTTTGGTTTTGCAACCTGGCTAGCCGGTCTTCGCGCCCCCTCGGCCTCAGACGTCTCCTCCGGGTATCATGTGATAGATTTACACATCATTGTGATTGTAGTGATATTCAGGATATTTATGGTGCACAAATGACGAGAACGTTAGACGATTAATCAAAGGAAACTGTAATTAAGATCTTTTACGACATCCTATGCAATGTTATCTCCGTTTCCGGCCGCATTCAAAGCACGTTTTCTGATTGCGCAAGTCTGTCTGCTATGCCGGGCGGTTTCTACTGGCCGCTGTTGTGGTGCCAATTTGCTGCTTTTTTTAAACAGTGTAGCAGATATTTAGGCTACTTATCTTTTTCTTGGGGTGATGGGGGATATGGTAAATAGGGATGGGGGGCATCCTCCTCCTCTGTAGGGTGAGCCAGGTTACAGTCATTGTTGAGCCAAAACGTACAATCGCCCACTGTTCAGCGCCCCAGGGAGCATCATATATTGTTTTTGTTCTGCGTATCTTTATAAGGGTACTTGGTCCTCTGTATTTGATTATGCAGTGCTTGTCATTCTGTATCTTTTGCACCTGAAACAGTTTTAAATGTAGTTTTTTCCCCCTCCCCATTCCAGTTACCCTTTTGAAAAGGGAATCCCCAAATAACAAGATGATGTGTCCAAAACTCCCCATATCACATGGGATTCTAATCTCCCCATATCACATGGGATACTAGGTTAGACCCAATAAGAGAGTGAGCATCATGTGTTCATGACTCGGCTGACCCAGTGTGATGGGGGCAACAGCGGACGGCTCAAACTGCATAATTTAGTAATAATGGATCCCTTGACTGTAACTAATTATTTTTCCTGAATTTTTTTCTGAGAATAAACATGCCAGGGGGACATGGTTGTGGGGCAAGCGGACACCCAGTTTATTGGGAACTGTTGGGGACTGACTGCTGTGTGACTGGCCCTTGCTGCTAACTCGCATCACTCATATCAAAGCTGAGAAGTTAACTGAGGCGCTTCTCGTCTTTCTTGAGGTCAGCTTCGAATGACGCGCTTTCCCTGTCAGTATTGGGTTACTGGGGAGCAAGGCGCTGGAATGAGTCCACACAGCATATGCGCGTTATTGGACACCGTCCGGTAGCAACTAATCCCTGGCCTTAAAGATCCCCCCCCCCAGGTCCTGTCATGCAGGCAGCAGAAAATGCGCGTGCAAAGCACATGGGCCTGGAGAAACATCCTTTTGCAGTGCCTGGCCGCACCCATGCAGACAAGGTAGTGATTTGTAGCAGTGCTTGAAGGTGCCATCTTCTCTGTGTTGTCTAGCAACAAGAATGTGCAAGAATGGCAACTTATGAAGGTGGATGTTGCATGCATATGTAGGGTGTCTGTGTGTTTTTTAAATGTGCCAGTGTAACTTGGCAGAAACTATTCAACTTTACTTTTATTTAATAGGTGACCGAAAACCCAAAAAAGCACTTTTCCTGAATCATCGTAAAGCTTGACTCTAGGCAATGGCTGCCAGCTAATGAATGTTATGTAAGACATAGAGACATTAGAGCATGGTCTATTTGTCCGTTACTGAAAAGCTGTTTGTATACCCTTTGATTAAATATTTACGGCAGTTTTCCACGGAAGGCCTTGAATTGAAATGACAATTCTACCCGTGTGTTTATCCATAAATTATTCAGCAGTTTTAGTTTGACGTAAAAAGACTCAAACATGTTTGAGCATCTGTCAGCCAGCTGTAAACCAGAAGATGTAGCCTATATTGGTTTATCGGTCTCTTTTGTACGTAGTTTTATCAATGGGACATGCCAAATGCAATTAACGCATTACATTTTTTATAACTTGTCATTTTTGCATTGCTTATAGGAATTTTTAAAACAATTTTTTGTGCTATAACATAATCCTGCAAAATGTCAGTAGTGTGAAACTGTTGCTAAGTGACTATTAAGTGACTGGGCAAAGGATATGAATTATACAAAACTGCAATACACCACTGTAATATGGAAACGGCATATAACGATCCTAATCACAGCAGTTGTTTTAGAACCCTTATGTTGGTCTCATTGACAGTTATTTAACCACAATATGTATATTTTTTAATGGGAGTTTGGCATGTCAACTTGTTGCCAAATGTGTTACGAGGGATGCTAACAGGAACTTAATTTGTACTAGACAGTGGAACCTCTGCCTTAGTTGAGCACTACTACCCCATTCACTCAGGTAGACCTCCACCTTCGGGATTGTGCTTATGGGCGGAGGTGGCTCTGTGGGCTCCTTCCAGGCATGAGGCTTCGGCATCCCTGTGTGGGCCTTTCAGGGGGCTGCACTGTGAGGGCTCACCACAGGCCTCCTTCAATAGCTGGCCTCCTTCCTTGTGGCGTGTACACCCACTCACTCCCCTCTTGGTGAACGCCACCCGCTTTGGCTATTAGGTTGTGTGTGTGTGCATGCGGGGGAATTACTCATTTATGCTAGTTTATTTTTTCCCCCTCCCTTTTGTTTTCTTTCTTCTGTAAATTTTTTCCCCTTGTTGTATGACTGGAGTCGAGATGGCTCTTGCTGTGTGGCTCTTGTTGTAATGTGGCCTGTGCTGGACATGTTTTTTTTCTGTTTGCTATGAAGCATTTTTTTTCTATTTACAATAGGGTGGGGGGGATTCCCCTGTCTGTCACAATGAGTGTGGCTGTTGGCCAGGGATTGGCCGGTTTAGTTTTGTTATTTTTTTCTCTCAATGTGTTCTGCCCTGTGGGAGTGTGATATTCTGCGCTGATAACTTGACACAAATTAATTTTTTATTGTCGCGTCCCCATCTTTACTTTGCTCCCATTAATAAAGATTTATGCACAACCAATGATCTTCAGCAGTCTCCCTGATTCATTGCAGCCAGGTGCGGCTGTTGATCTTGAGTTTGCTTTTGGTCAGAAATGAAGGAACATCTTTTATTTATGTTCAGTTGTTTAGCTGTTGCTTTTCTCAACAGCCTGTTGTAATTTTTATTTGCTTTAGTGTAGCAGTTTATTGGGGTGATTCTGTATAAATGTTGAACCATCTTGGGAAATGAATGGGTAAACCTTAAGGTTTCTGGTCTATCCTGCTTCACCCTGTCACCCAAAAATCGTTTGAGATCTTCATGTGAAGGTTTGTGTTTTCTGTGGTGAGCTTTACCTGGATACAAAATTTGCATGTGCATGACCTAAGTATCTGTTGTTGAATGGCAGTAATTCAGTCGCATAATGTTATAGGAATTGGGGAAACTTCTGTTCCCATGTGTTTTCCTTGACTTGTGGCTGCCTTATTCCGGCAGAAAGCCTCACTTAGGCCTGTCAGCCGTAAGTATTTACGGAAAGGCGTGTCGCTGTCAAATTAGTATTTTGTGAAAATGTATGGCTGTTTTAAAGTATGGGGGGTAGAATGGTGTTCTTGCGCTGTGGCACCACAGTTTAAATTAAATGCAAGCCTACAGCTTGCATCTCACTGTAATTTATGGCATATGTGTTGGGGCGGGGAAAACATCTTTCATTTGAACACTGTCCAATCGGTAGGCTCGTGTAAACGTGTGCCCCGCCTTATGTGGCCAAGTCTATTTAACCTACACTTAATTGTTAAACTCCATTGCTCTGGATTATATGTGGGGCTTTGATGGCTGAATATAGCAACTGGAGTGGTCTGAGGAGCTGGGGTCCGTCCTGCAGAAGAGACGCTGTGGGCAGTACCGGTCAAAGCCCATGTCGCGCCCAAGGCAAGCTTCACCACCATCGTGCCCTGTCTGAGACGTAGTAAAGATGGCTTGCTAAGTCATCACACCCTAGCTGGCTGCTTGTGTCGCCTAATGGGTTGACCATCACTACCCGTGGACCAGGGTTCTTTTAAAGGAGAGTGGGTTGCTGGACAGGGGGTCAGCAGCGTTAACGCTTGTTGAAATGATCGTTTTGGGGCAAAGCATGGGGATGGAGACCGATGGAAATCTAGTTCAAGGGGGGGGCCATTTCGAACCCCCCCCCCCCCCCAAATTTACCTGTCTGTCTCCGAGCCGCGATCCTCCCCCTCTCTGGACTTGGAGTGGATTTGAATATCTTTTTACATGCATTGCAAGCTCACATTTGTTTTCCAGACAAACTGAGGCCTTCCCCAGAGACTGGCTGGTCAAACAGTTGTCTGCTGTGCCCCAGACTTCAGGGCTGGCTGGTTCTCATTCAGATTGTACTTGGAGATGGACATGCGCAGGGTTTCTGTATCAATATAAGAACTTAATGATGATTAGTTAATGCAAGTAAGTCTTTATATTAATTTGCTTAAATCAAGCTCTGAATAATCATGAGGAGCGATGTGTGTCCTCTGTGTCTGTGATTGGAAGGTCGTTGGTTTGAATCCTGGCCAGTGGCAGAATAGTCACATCTCTGTTGGGCCCCTGAGCAAGGCTTTTAGCCCCCTAAGGGATAAATGGCCTGACACTGTACTCAAACAACAAGCCTGGTTCTCACCTGTGTGTGTACACTGTATGGACAAAAGTATTGGGATGCACCTCTGAATCATTGAATTAAGGTGTTTCATTCAGACCCATTGCCACAGGTGTATAAAATCAAGCCCCTAGCCATGCAGTCAGGTTTACAAACATCTTTGAAAGAATGTGTCATTTTAAAGAGCTCAGTGAATTCAATCATGGTACTGTCACAGGATGCCACCTTAGCAATAATTCAGTTTGTGAAATTTCTTTCTTACTAGATATTCCATGGTCAACTGTAAGTGGTATTGTTGCAAAGTGGAAGTGTTTAGGACCAACAGAAATTCAGCCACAAAGTGCAAGCCATGTAAAGTAACTGTGGTTGCCGGGTGCTGAGGCACATAGTACGTAAAAGTCACCAACGCTCTGACTCAATAACTGCACGGTTCCAGACTTTCTCTGGCATTAACCCCAGCATAAAAACTGTACTGGGAGCTTCATGGAATGGGCTTCCATGGTCAAACAGCTGCATGCAAGCCTCACATCACCAAGTGCAATGCCAAGCAACAGATGGGGTGGTGTAAAGCATGCCGCCACTGGACTCTGGGGCAGTGGAAATGTGTTCTGTGGAGTGGTGAATCACACTTTTCTCTGTCTGGCAGTCTGATGGATGAGTTTGGGTTTGGCAGATGCCAGGAGAACGTTACCTGCCTGACTGCATTGTGCCAACTGTAAAGTTTGGCGGATGAGGGATAATGGTATGGGGTTGTTTGTTGGTGGTTGGGCTCGGTGCCTTAATTCCATTGATGGGAGCTTGTAATGCTTCAGTATGCCAAGACATTTTGGAAATTCTATGCTTCCAACTTTGTGGGAACAGTTTGGAGAAGGCCCTTTTCTGTTCCAGCATGACTGTGTCCCAGTGCTCAAAGCAAGGTCCATAAAGACATGGTTGGGTGAGCTTGGTGTGGGAGAACCTGACTTGTCTGCATAGAGCCCTGACCTCAACCCCATTAAACACCTTTGAGATGAACTATAACGGAAATTACGAGCCAGGCTGTCATGTTCACTATCAGTGCCTGACCTCACAAATGCTCTTCTGGATGAATGTGTGAATTTTTGCCCATACACACTACAAAATCTTATGGAAAACCTTCCCAGAAGGGTGCCAGCTGTTATAGTTGCAAAGGGGGGACCAGCTCCATATTGATGCCTATGGATTTATATTGTGATGTCATAGAAGTTCCAATGGGTTTAATGGCCAAGTGTCCGAGTACTTTTGTCCATATAGTGTACATAAATAATGTGTATCTTTCAAAGGAGAGCAAGATAGGGTATGTGAAAACTACAGAATTCCAAAGTATCTGTACTCATACTTATGCAAATGGCAAATAGTTTAGTTTTTTTTTTTAATGAATTTATCACTCTAGTATCAGAGGTGTTGAAACTCCTTTGTTGGGGGGGGCATGCTTCAATATTTTTCCAATGGACTTTAACCGTGTTTAATGTGCAGGAAATTTGGAGGTGAGGGAGGGGGTGAACGCAAGCAGCATTTGAACACAGAGTTGAGTGGCGGCTATTTCTGGCCGTAATGTGGTGTCAGCCTGATGTTTTATTGTTAAGGGAGGACATGTCAGGGGAACCTGGGTCTGCGTAAACGGACTGGGTGAGAGCCAGGAATTTAAGCCCAAGACAGACCTTGAAATAGGAGGGGTATGGTTTAAGAGAACGCCGTGTGTGTGTGAGCACAGATAAGAACCGCTGAATAAGGCACGTCTTCCCTTCAGTTGTGCAGATATTTCAGGCTCTCCTCATTTTTAGTGTGAATCTTTTCTTTTTTTCCCTGGTATGTCTTCCTCTGTCTGCTGCATCCAGAACAATGTGGCTTTCTTTCCACCGGCTGGGTCTCAGTTTGGCCTGCTTCCGTAATCAGCAATCCCCCCCCCCCATCTTGATGTAGCACTGGCTTCTCCAAAACTGTGCTGTCCCGCTGGGTGTTGAGACAGTGCAGTATTGTTGGTCTGTCGGATCGGAGTGACCTATGCTGCCCGCCCCTCCCTGATACACTTTGGGGTTACTGAGCTTGGGGTGGGACCTAATGCTCATAGCCCCCCCCCCCCCCCAAAAAAAAAATTTCTAAGGCTGGAATATGGTTTTATTAGATGAAGGATAAGTGCAAAAACACTGAACACTAACCCATTGGATAGCAAAAAAATTGCATGTTGGGGTACATTTTTTTCTTCTTCTCTGAAGTAGCCCAGTTGGCCAGTAGTAAGTAGTTTTAAGTTCCTTCCCTATGTAGGATGTTGCAAATACCAGGTATCTGCTGAAGAAAATGCCTGTTAGGAAAAGCTACATGTTAGGTCTCCCCCCAAAGCGCTTCCACACATTGTGATGCTTTTAATATCATAAGCAGAGAAATTTGTATAGGAAAAACAAATGTTTGTTAAAACCTCATCACAACCCTAAGCATGAGCGGTTGTTGAACACAGATGGGAAAAATTTTTGGTAAAAGTTTCTTCCTTTTTTTTTTCTTTAAAAAAATGTTAAAAACGTTGTCCCAAAAACGAGTTTGTCATGCTTGCTAAAGGATTAAATGTTGGACGAATGGATGTCCTGAACGCGTGCCTGTCATCATATATTTTAATTTGTTTAAAACCAGGCAAAGATTTTGGTGGACTTTTATGTAATGCATTTAAAGGATTATCTAATCCAAATATGGTACATGAGCAGATTACCAGTCCATTACTATAATGATGAATCTGGACTTCAGCAACCAGTCCAATAAATGCCAGCTAATGGATTTGTTTTGTGTGGCATGTCCATTTCATAAGGCATAATGTTGTATTCTATAAGTTTTAAGTAATTTTAAAGCTGGGTTTTATTTTTCCCCCACCTCTTGTGTATTTTCGACATGATTGTGCTTTTCACGCTTAAGCCCCGGCTCCCATGCACATGGTCAGCCAATGCCATGCCTGGGTGATGAGCATCTGACCAGCTGGTGAGTTGGCCAAAGTCTGTGTTTGCTGAGCTGTCACATAGAGAAAGGCACAGCCCTTGCATCAAAAGGTGCTAAATAATTTAATATAATTCAGTAATATGATACTGAGAACTCTATGAAAGTCATTACGCAGGTAATCATACACAGCTCTGGTACTGTGGCTGTCCTGTCTCGATAGAGCACCAGCTGAGTGTGTGCACACATCCATAAGTGTAAATATGTACTCCCAATATCATGTAAAGTGCTTTGGGGTGACACTGTTCTGAAAGGCGCAATATAAAAATAAATTGAATTGAATAAGTCTTCCCTAAATGCTTGTCTTGTCACGGTGAGCCTAGAGCCTATCCCAGGAGGCACAGTGTGGGGGAGGGGGTCCCAGACGTACATGATTTGTTCAAAAGACCTACAGTTGTGCAGGGTGGCCCACATAAAAGTAGCCTGGCATCATCACAAATAAAAGTAGCCTCACTTGATAGTTCTATGTCGGCCACCCTGTACAATATCAGACATTTTCTTATTTATTTATTTGAAGGGGTGCTGGGGATGATGTCATGTTCCGGCCTGAATTCCCTTAGCCTCATTTTCTGGCATTCCTGTCAAAGGCATCTGCAACCCCAGCTCTGCCTTTACCCTTTGACCTCTGACCTCATTACGTCCATCACAATGGCGATCTCTTTCTTCTCTCTCATGCAGATTCTCTTGTCCAGTAACAATGGGCAGTCTTGTGTACTCCCCGAGGGCATTTGTTTCACATCCAGCCGCTTCGTTTTGCTGCCAGGATGTTTTTGAACCTCCCTTCTCCCCTAAAAATGCTCTTGTGATGGAAAGGAGAAACTGCCAGTTTGGCACCCTGTCCCGGGCGTAGCTCAGCCTTGTGCCCCATGCTGCCTGGAATAGGCTCTTGGCCTCCTGACCAGGATAAGTGTTTGGATGGATGGATATTTGCTTGCCACTTTGGCCGTCTCACCTGTCTTTCCCAGGCTGTGCTGTGATGCCAGCCATGTGGCGGAGAACTTTCTGTGCTCTTTATCACTGTGTTCAGAAGGGCTCTCTGATGTTCCTCGAGCAATCGGCTGCTGGGATGTCATGCAGGAAAGAGCTTGGAGGCTTGTGTAGAACATGCCATGTATGATGAATGGTCTGAACAAGGGGTGTCACAATATACCAGCATTTACGATAACCATGATATTTTAAAAATATAGATAGTGTTAATATTGTTAGAAAAATATCAATATTTTGTTAATAATCCACATAATATTCAGTGCCAGTAAGTTTCTGATTCACATTCCAGTAGAGTATGTGGTGATATTGCTCCTGAACTCTGGTTTCCAATGATGCTTAATTTGTGAACTCTGAGGTGCCAGAGCTCATAAAGAGCAGAGACCAACTGCAATTATCATTAGATGAACAGGCGAGGCGCACAGACTTTGAATGATGTCTCACACACAACTATAATGTACTTTTAATTGCTTAAACACATAATGCAATATTTTCTGTCGACAACTGTTAGTTAAATCAAACTGAAAGACAGACTAACCCTATTAGATGAGTTTAATGAAGGTAGGAAAGGGAATCTATTTTAGTGGCCAAAAGGTGAATTTTTCTGTGCGTTCCTGCAGTTTTTCCCTTCCAAATCAAAAAGTCAGATAAGCAAAACACTATAAAAATATCCTGCCATTTTTTGGTAAACCATATTCTTTACATTTAGCAAACAGTGGTTGCTTTGTTTAGCGACAACTGGTGTTAATGATTCTGCTAGTCATTTTAAGTAACAAACTGTCTTTTTTTTTTTTTTTTCCCCCTCTTTCCAGTTTTTGGATCAACACTATAACCTAAATATCCCATTTGTTAAATATTACTTTATATTTTAAGTTGCTGCAATCTAGCGACATGGTATTTTGGTGTATCTATAGCTTTGGTTCACTTGAACCTGAAATATGAAGTTTGGCTTTTGTGTTTGTGTGCAGCCATATTTATATCATTCCAAATCGGTGCGCTCATAAAAAAAAATTGTAAACATAGTATACATTTCTATAGTTGTTTGTCTCATTGACATAAGATTTCACTGCAGCATAATAGTGGCAGCCATCAGGGACGTAGAGTCATCTCGCCTTGACTGGAGTACCTAACTAGACCCATAAACGTGCACTCAGGGAAAAGTGCAGGTGCTATGCAGAACTTTTATTAAACAAACTGAACAAAAATAATCCAAAATTGGGATATCTGGCTGAATATTCCATTCAGGGCTGGTGGACATCGATTACACGCAGTCCGTAACATGAACCTGATGTTGATAAAAGAAATATTAATGGTGTTACTACAGGATTTCGTAAAAAAAAGATCCGCAGTCTGCAGTAAGTGCCGATCAACCGTAAGCACAAAAGGGGGCTTTAGTCCTGCTTGTCTGTTCGCTATTTATGTAGTATAATCACTCTCTTTTGCATTTACATAGTTCTGGCCACCTCACTACACTCATATTTGGCCACAAAAGAAACACAAATTTTAAGATGAATTTGACTGGTAGCATTATAATTATTTTGTTCAAATTTTCCATGGATACCGCAATAATAATATCGTGAATACTTTTGGCCACGATAATCGTGTGGTGGAAATCTGATATTGTGATAACCCGAGTCTGGACTTTGGACATTGTACAGCAAGTCCTGAAATTGGACCAACCAGGAACATTTTTATCCCAGATGACGCTGTGGGCATCAGTGGTAAATCACATCAGCTGCTGTGACAGCTAGAGGGCCCTTCTGCCTTTTGATGGTGGTGCTGTACTGTCTGGTGTCGATGTCACTACTTGTCGTCAATGTGCTCCTTGTCATGGTCCATTTCCTGGTGATGGACTTCTGTTTTGCTCTGGCATTCAAGCGCGGTTATCTGCGTGGTTTCGGGTTTAGCGTGATCTTTAGCTGTGAACTTCTCGAAAGAGGGTTTTGTTTTCATGTCTTTCACTGCAGGCCTCTGAGCTGTGCTGCCCAATACCTGGACCATGACTTTGTTCTTGTCTATGGGCTCCTTCTTGAAGTTTTGGCACTTAAGCACATCTTTGGAGACTCGGCCTGGTAATTAGACGACGTGCCATTTATTTCTTTTAATTAGATGCAAGGCTGTGAGCTGCCGCTTCTCTGTTCCCGCTTGCACATTTTTGACCGCATGCTCCATTCTAAACATAGTGCCGTCCGTGCGCTTCTGTGCTCCCGTTACCAAAATGAACACATCCACTCTACTACCCTCATGCTGCTTGCGGTTGGTGCAGTTAGAAGGAGCCCTCATTGAGGATTTGGCAGGCCCTGTTCAATTAAACCCCTCCCTTTCCTTTTTTTGTGGCAGCGGTTTGCCAACCAGGAGAGACAGAGAGGGTTCAGTTTCTGAGACATGTCGCTTTTGGCAGGTGGACGCCTAGGGAGCCTGTTGAGGTCTGTGCTTCAAGCATGTCAGTGTTTTGAGAACCCCCTCATGCTGAGGACTTCCCTTTTTTTTTCCAGCGATGACCTCCCAGAGAGCAGAACATGCATTTCCTTCCAGAGCTTGGCCTCCCAGCAGGATGTGGCCGCATCAGTGGGTTGCCCGTTGATTCCAGTGACTTGACCAACAGCACGTTGGTTGATCTGGCAGCTCCACGTGACCTCTGGGAGCTCTGCTGCACCTGCTGCTGTTTTGGTTACCGCTGTCCTGTGGCATAGTGGAAGCACAGGTCCTGACTGGCAGCACTCTGGTGTTCTGGAGCTGCCACCTTTTCTATGAGTGATCCCGGTAGCCTGCGGGTTTGGGTTTCGATAGGGGTGTCTCCATTTAAATAAAGCCCTTTTGAGCACATGGGGCCTTCTCACTGCTGTGTCAAAGTACTGCCTGCCTGCCTTTCTACCCCTTCGTTCCTGTTTCTGACCTTAAGTTAACCTTCGTTCTCTTGTCTCGTAACACTTTGACCTCACATTGCTAGTGTAAAATTTGTGGCATATGTATTTCCTTTCGGTGTTCATTTCGTGTCCCAATTTTTTTTCTTAACTGTTTTCCGGTGCTTGAAAAGATGTCCCTTTATTCTGCCCATTACATTACAAGAATTTATTTATTTTTTTGGCATTAAAATCCTCTGTGCCCCTGAAATTCCCGCTAAGATGGTATGGAGTACTTCTCCTGGCAAAGTAGTTACAGGGGTTGTATAAAAGGTGCCAACTCTGATGCACAAGGAAGCAAGTAAAGGCTAGTTTTATTGCTTAGAAAAATGAAACGACTGCAGATTATGATATCACATTAAATTTGAGGAATACCCAGTGATATTGGGTTATTGCATCCACTCTTGATGATTCTCAAGCCTTTCTGGTCTCTGGTTCTAATGCTGACTAGAGGTGGCCTGGCTTCTCTTGAGCTTCAGCGAAATAGCTGCTCCGAGCTAGTTTGGCTGGCATCTGAGTTCATCCAAGCCTGGTCAGCAGGTTCTGGTTGGTGATCCTCATCTTGGGGGAGGCTGTGTGCAGTCCTGGGCGGGACGATACTGGTTAAGTATAGATTCCGGTAGTTAGCTTGAATTTCTTGGCTGGTTAAACTGGATGGCTAGAATTGTGGTAACCAAATACATTTGGTTAATGGATGAGGTGGGGAAGACTGTGTTGGTTGTCTGGCTGCTTGTGTTTAAACATTCCTGCCTCTGATGTCACATGACTGCAGTGTTGCTGCTCCTAAGGAGGGCTGTCAGAATAAGTAGGCTTTGAGGTCATCAATGTTCTACAGAAACACTCAACGCCAGTTCGTTACTGTGAAGTTTTGATTAAGAGTTGCTCTGCCCTGACCGAAGTAGACTCAGAATTGACGACAAGCCAGATAGATGAGAGGCTGCCCTGTCATTCCCTAGTGGCCCGCACCCATTCAGCCTTCAAAGGAAGCGGCCTCATTTTCTCCTCTCCCTTTGCCGAAATATGACATTAATTCAGTCTTTGTACGGCCCCTCCGAAAAGGGCGGAACCATGAAATCGGGGCGTGCAGAGGTGAAAAGTTTGTCAGCTTGTTAAAATGTTAACTTGGAAAGAGAGACTTGAATGCCCCCTCCCCCCTACCACCACCGCCACCACTACTGCCAGTGCATATATTTATGATGGTCTCCAGCTGAAATGTTGGACTTGCTCAGACTGAGAAGTTTTCACTTAATTTCTGAAGTATAAGTTATCAAGTTTTATTTCAATCTTTTTTTTTTCTCTTGCGTCTGATCTTGCACACATTCTTGGAGTGCCAGAGTTTCAAAACATTGTTTCTCTCCAGAATTAATGAAAGAGAAGCTGTGCATTAACTTTCCTGCTCCTGCTGCCTTTCCTGTTGTGACCCGTTCTGAGGCCTTTGGGCTGTCGCGTCCATAATGAAGGGCACCATTGCTTCCCTGATTGCCACCCACAGGAGTGAAATGACAGGTTTTCTGGGCTAGATTACCCCAGCTAAGATCTTGTCCTTGAGGTAAACTAACTATTTGATGGGGGCTCTGAGTGGAAGCTTTTTGCCAAAATGAAAAGCTGAATATATTAAAACTCCATGATTTGTTAGATGTTCCTCAAGCTTAATCAATTCAATCTACACATCTTTGGACTACTGGCATGGGTTGTTAAATGGGTTGGGTTGTTCCTTAGTTGCATTATTATTACTGCTGTCATGGAAGCTTGATAAGGGGAAGAAAAATCAAGAACAAATGTCACATGGAAGTGCATCATGATGGCAGAAGGGAGCTAGCATCACCCCTGTATTACCTCTGGAAGTTGGCTCCTGAGACATGCTGGGTGGAGATTGCAGCCCTCCCTGTGTCCGGGGTCTAATCCCCCCCCCACCCCCATAAGGATCATCTTCTGATTGTAATTCCTAAATTCTCATCCCCAACTAAGCTTGCAGATCCTGAAACAAGTATCCTCAACCTGCATTTAATTTTAGAAACCGATCCCCGCCTGCCATTTTTCTCATGTATTTTTCCACTAAGTGTGTGTTCCATGTTGGCTGAGATTCAACCTCAGGCCCTAAGGGTGGATTAAATCCACACCACCTTCTCCCTACGGTTTCTTGCCGAATCCATGCTGAATTTATTTGGCTATTTTTTTTTTTTTTTTTTCCTTTTTACGTGCCCCTTCCCGATTGATCCATTAGTCTTCAAACTGGTCAGGGTCACAGGATGGCCTGGAGCTTGTACCAGGTAGCACATGGCACAAGGATGGGGTTAACACTGGCCGACATGCCAGCATCCCTCTTAATGCATACTTCACGTTCGATCTTATGCATGGTCCACATTCCAGCACTTCTTAGTGCAACAGTGCCTCACAGAATCTCATAAATTGTGCTTTTCAGCAAACCAGCATTCTGAACACATGCCCAATGGTGAATGTGGATCCTGACGCGAAAACACAGGGCGTTGTTTGCCTCGGTTTCAGGGAAGTCTTAACCTGGGCTTTGTTATTGAGTTGTTTCCCAGCTGAAGTGTTCCTGTTTCCCTCATGTGAATGATGTTCTTGGAGACTTACTTGAGGATGTGGGCTGCCTCAGGATTGTTCCTGCATTACCGACTAGGAATTAGCTTTTTTTGCAATTTGCAAACTATTTTTTCTCAGTGCTACATGCATTTCTCCAAGGATCTCTACCACAGGGTCTCTTTCATGTGTGAGATATTTGAAAAATAATTCAATGTGAGCTACCGGCATGGCAAGGAGCTGGTGCCAAAACAGGCCTTGACGTCAGTAGTGTGGCAATGCTTCGGCTATATTATCTATTGACTGCTTTTTGCGACTTTAAAGTTTAACTCCGGTTTTAATGGGCAATTTGAAAACCGTGTCTTTAGTGCAGTATTGTGTTTTAAATAGTGCTAATAGATGTACTTAAGCATTCTGGATATTGTTGACCGTACATTTCAAAATTGGGAAGAAAAATCGCAATTCAGATTGTGGATTGTGTTTAAAACGATCGTGATATGATGTTTTTCGGGAAGCCCGCCCAACCCCTATAAACTGTCACCAAGCTGCTGGTCTTGGGTATGGTCATCTCTCGGATTGTGCTCGGGGCATGTTACAATCAGATGATCAATCCTCTTGTGCCTCCTGGTCACTGCAACCCAATGAATCATCCCTGAAGCATTAATCTTTATCCTATCTTGAAGTCTACTGGCTTGTGGCTGTGGTGGATGTCAAGTTCAAAACAACTGGCAAGGGAATGGGGAGGCATCTACTGACCTTAACTCCAGTCAGGTTTACCAGGTTGGATATGTTGGGATATTGTCTTGTGACAGACAAAACTCATGATTCTCCCATATTCAGCGCTGGCGTCTTGGCGGGAAGCTTTTCATGGGAATAATGAATTCACAATCTGTTCTTTCAAACCTCAATCCTCTTGAAACCAGACTTGATCCATGGAGCGCTGGAATGAGACTCCTTACATAGTTTTCGTAGTTCATTCCTATGTTACAAACGCCCAACTGTTGGCAGGCAGTATATTTAGTTAGAAATTCTTGGATGCACGTGTGCTTTTGGATGAAAATTTTTGCCCTAAATCCAATTAATGTATCCATAAATCCACAGAGTAAAGGTAATAGATTCATTTTTTAAAATTATAGGTGTCATCTTGTTTCCCATAATGCACACTGCTAATGAGTGGTTGTAGAAGAGCTCATCTCTCATCCTGAGAAGCACATCCTGGGGTCTGTGTGGGATCTTTGTGGAACTGAACGTCAAGGATTTTCTGGGTGATCTTTGCAGATGGGATGGCGGGAATTTTGCTGGTATTGTGGGCAATTCACTTGGTTACGAAGCAGATGAGTGACCTTTAGGCAAATGAGGTGTGTTTACCACATCAGAGGCTTGGCTGCAAGGGTGGTGCACTGTCCGGCCTGGCTGGGAGCCACTGTTAGTGAATGTAGAGGTAGGTGGGGGGTGGGGACTCATTATTATTCAGCTGCTACCACTGGTGTGTGTCTGTCAACCTCTGGGCGACAGCCGGGAGAAACTCATTCAACTGGAAGTTCCTGGGAGGGTCTTGCACTGCGGTCTGGCTAAGGCTTCGGTAAGTCATTCCTCGAGGGCCAATGGGGGAGTGGCGGGGGCAGCGGCACAATTATTTGGTTCATTGCATTTCTTTTTGACCAGCTGTGGCACCTTGCTTTGTTTGGAGGCCTTGTCTAGGCCCTTGTTCTTGTGTCTTGGAGACTAATGATGTTGAAGATCACAAGACCTGTAGCCCTCTGGTATCATTAGCGTGTTAATATCCGTAGCTTCTGTCGGGATCCTGGGCTCTCCCTTGGACAAGGCCACTTGTCCTAAGGCGGCGTCCATGCCTCCTTTCAAGCTTTGCAATTACTGGGGCAGGAGTTATATTTTCTAGTTGGCTCTTCCACTTTTGGCTTAACAGGTGCCACGCCCAATTCGTCCAGGCTATAACATTACAGGCTGTTTGTTCACGAGCCGTCTTTTGTCTACCTGCTCTCATTATATATTCATGATTACCTTGCTCCGGCAATTGCTTTCAGAGTTTTTCCGTAAAGGGCCCTATCTTGTGTCGTCCCAGTGGGAGCCAACACTGTGGGGTAGCGTTGCACCCAGTTAAAGGTCTGAGGTAACCAGGGCAGCACTACGCTTCTGGTTGGAATGGAGAAAGGAAAAGCAATGTATAGAGATGTTGTATTGGCTGCAGTATCAGTGCGTATCCCTGGGAGTTTGTGAATGAATGTTTGTGTGATTTGGTGCTTTGAGAGGGTTACAATGGAGTATATTATGATGGCTATTTTGGGGCGACCTAATGTCTATTCCAAGGACACCTTATTTCCGCACTCACTTCCTCCTTAGACAATGAAGCATCTGTCTTTTTTTTTTTTTTTTTTTTTGATTATGAATTTGTCATCTCTGGCGATGCAGTTACAAACATACCAGCAATACCTACTGTTCATGAAGGCTGCATTTAAGACTTTTGGCAGTGTGTGACAAAAAAATTGACCTGAACGAGATGCCCATAACACAATTCCTAGCAGCGCACGGTAAACTTAAAAAATAAAATAAAATCAGTCATCATATGGAAGGCTTATGTTTTAGTTACCCTTATTTTGCCTTTAGTAGCTTGCTGAACATTGCCCCATAACCCACTCATTTCTTTTATATCATTAATCTGACCCAACATTTTTTTAATTTTCATACGGTGCTATTCTGGTCATTTGCATCCATTCAGTCTTTCATGTCAGGAGTTTTAGAAGAATTCCAGTTGCTCAAGATAAGCCTGACTCCTGTGATGATTCCTACAGTCACTATAGTGAACTGGTTTTTGCTCAGATGTGGTGCCCTTGTCCTGTCTCCCAACAGACAAAATTGCTTATAATATTTTAGTCCAGAAAGGATAGACCAATTCACGTTCCCAGGTGTACCCACCTCACTGTTGCATTTCCCACATTTGTTGTCATTATCGCTCAATTTTAATTTTTTTTAAGGCTTCAAGGAATATCAAAATAAAAGTTTTGCTGACTTTGTGAGGAACTGAAGGTGGTTATTGATGTTGGGACATTCTCAGGGGAAGCTTTGCGATGAGGGCTTTGCACACATTGAGAAGTTCTCATTCTGTGCTCCCTGTGTTTGCTCTCTCCCGATTGGTGCTGTTGATGAAGCCCGACAATAAATAACTTTGCCTTTTTGTCGGTATCCAGGGAGAACAATGGGCTTCTTTATGGATGTAAGATTGCAGGGAATTTACAGTGATCTTTTTTTCCCCTCCCTCTTCAAGGACAAGAAAAGGCACTTGTACTAGAAGCTGCTACCCCTACCAAAAGAAATTTAAATGAGTCTGTAAAACTGGGGACGAAACTTGTTTGGCCATCGCACAACTTTTGAGGTTGTACTTCAAAACCCAAGGTTTTTTTATCG
>JAAGVU020000001.1:19539954-19553179 GCA_011763525.2 Mormyrus iriodes | reverse complement strand
GGGGTGTGGTGTTGGGGGGGGGGGAGGGTGGGCGGCATGCTTCTCGTTTGAGGCCAAAAGCGGCAGGTGCACGACAGCGTTTCATCCACTTGCCTAAAAATTCCTAATTTGTAGGCCATTAAGTGCAATTAAAATGGCACGGAGCCACAGAAATTGGCATCAGTCTCATGCGTTTGTGTAAACGGAGGACTGATGCGTCTTTTACGCCCAGGTGACCTGTAATGCGTTCTTACTCAGCAGAAGCCTCTCTGTCCACAAAAGTAACTTTTTAATGAATGTCTAACAAATTAATCTAAATATTTAAATGTGAAAAAGGAATGCCACAGGGACCGTGGAAAGACAGTGTTGGCTATAAAGATCTCCATTTATTCTTTGTTTGCAGTTTTAGGAAATTTTAATAATAAGTTCTGGGTCATAGAATTGGCCCATGGTGAGCGTTTTAAATCTTTCTTGGATCGGGATAGAGGGGAAAAATGATCCGACGCCTTTAATTGTGGTTTTCCAACTTTGCTGGCCTCTGTCGCACATCGTGGGGGTGGGGGTTGGTGGATGTACATGCGTTCCACGTTCCTCTTTCTCACTAAAACTCAAGTACTTCGGTATTGACTGTTAATCGCTGAGATGTCCATCCCTCTGACTGTCCAATTCACCCACTGGTGGCACTCGCATTTAGAAAGATTTTTCCTCATTAGAGCTCAAAGATGTTTATTAAGTTAATATGTCTGGACAGGTCCAGTCTTTAGCCATGGAGGAGGATCCCCGGTGTGATCTGGAAGAAGTGTTGCTCCGCTTATTACCTTCCAAGTGGTCCTGAGTAATGTGGGGTTGAACTGGATGTACTTTGGGGCATGATGGGAGTGTGGGTGGCCCCAAATCCGGGCCATCGCCATGTAGCTTTTGTTGTCCAACTGAACAATTCTAGAGGTTCTCCTGGTTGCCCAATTTAAGTTGACTGGGTTTACCAGGTCTCTGGGTCCAGTGGGTTGCAAATTTGAGTAACTGCAGATTTAGTTGTGTGTGAGGTCCGCTTCTCTGCGCGTGGTGCCATGTGGATTCTAGTTCCTGTCTTGTGATCTGCCAACTAGAGATCCAGGGTGAGCGAGAGGGTCCTTGTTTTTACCCTGAAGGGAGAAAAGTCAGATATGGCGTACGCTGCTGGACTTGGTGCTGCCGCCTTTGGGGTGATGGAGTCTCCGCACACGCTTCCAGGCGTACGTGTCCGCCCCCCCATGCCTTCATTTCCATGTCCCCCTCTTGTTAAGAGAGGTCACACGGCACACTCCAAGTGCCCCCCATGGGGGAGAAACGGGTGGTATATCCATCCTCCACCCCCTCCAGCAAGTATAGGAAACTACATTTGGGTTAGGCTTAAGCATTAAGGTTTTAGATGAGGGCAGAGCCCCCTTTGTAGGGTTGACGGGGGGAGTGATTGACACGGGTGGAGTTCAGCACCCTCATTATAAAAGTTTAGTGTGTCGTCGTGGGGAGGCGGCACAGTGCATGCAGGGCTTTGGAGTTTTAATGGTACAGCAGGACTGTAAAAGATTAGACAAATTGTCGTCTGTCATTTGTGGGCGCTGGAGGGGGCACTGGAGGCGTCCCAGAGGGAATCCTGGAGGTGGGTGGGTGGCCTTTTTAGCAGACTCACTTACTGAAGGTGTATGTGTGCGTGTGTGTCCAGACAGTGCTGCGATCCCGGGGGCGATGATGAAACGTGGCCCATCTTGTTTATCGTTTAGCCACTTTCATGGCTTTCGCAGGCACTCATGCAGCTATGAACAAAATGACAAGAATGGCGGGTGTTAAATTTCCCCGGTGCCGGTAAGTTTTTCCGTCCCAATGTCAAGGAATGCCGAGCATCTGGGAGCCGTGGCGCTCGTGCGACTGGAGTGCTCTGTCGATTTCCAGCCGTTTATTCCCCTCCCAGGATCCGGCCGCATGGCCTGCAGGAACACAGTAACTGTAGCGGCAGGATATGTTGCCACTGGAAAGTGTCCCTTTTTCCAGTTACATCAGAATGAAAATTTCCACTTGGTTTCTGCAAACCGGGAAGGAAAAAAAAGTGAGCGAAGGAATGTGATTTATTTATATATTTCTGAAGGGATAATGATATCCTCCTGTGCGCTAATCCGGAGTACGCCCCCATCCTAACCGGGCCGCTTCTCCTGACGGTGATGCCTCCTCGCAGGAAGGCGACCTCAAAGTGCTGGTCCGGAGCCTACGGCTGTCATTTCCAGACGACAAAATATCGAATAATCCTGTACAATTAGAAACATGTAAGAGTCGGCTTTTTCCACGGCTCCAGGTCAGTGGCGTGGTGTTCTGCAGACCGGCCGTATTCCTCAGAGCATGTCCCCGCTAGGAGATGGGGAGAACCATGACCACATTGTGCTGCTGTCTGTTAACCATGATGGGGGTGTTCTGGTGCTCCGGCCCACCATTTTGGCCCTTTGTCCTTGTTTCTATCTATGAGTGCCCCCCCCCCCCAATACGGGCCAGGATCCTCCTATGCAACCTGGCTCTCACTTACCTGCCACCCCCCTGGTGCTGACACGGTGGCAGGTCTATGTATTTTTTCTTAAACACCCCCCACCACTAATACCCCTCCCAGGTTTCTTCCACAGTAAAATCGCCTACTGACAGGTCCTCGCTTATGGAATGCGCTGTGACCTGAGCCCTTTGCCGTATTCCAAGCTGGGCATGGGGATATAAACCTTAACCGTTAGAATGAAACGTGAGCCGGTACGCGGCAGGCGTGCGCACGGCTGGGCTCCGGTCGAGGCCCCTGCCGTCTCAGCCCCGGTGCCAGGATCCCTTTGAAGTCACGTGGGCATGTGACTGGCTGGATGTGCTTGCTACTGGCTGCACACTGAAAAATAAATATCTTTTGAAAAGCTTGACCTGCCCGTCATCATCGGAGAGGCTCTGGATCCATGTGGCTGGTTTCAGGGGCCCTGGACCAGAGCCCCCGACTGTCAAAGATTCTCAATATGAACATTCCAAAAGCTGAAAACTGTGGACTGTGGACCGATTGCTTCTAAGTTGATAATCACCCCCGACAGTCAAAGACCAGTTACCATATTTGTGCCTTCATTGGCCTCAGGATGTATTCGGCCACCAGTTTTCTCTGGTGTTTTGGGAAAATCTGGATTTCTGGGCATTGTTGCGGAAATTTATTTCTCATAATTTTCATTGCTGATTTATACTGGTTTTTTTTTTTGTTGTTGTTTTAATTCCAAGATTTAAATTGACTGGTGCCCCATTCTAAGGTGGGATTGGGTAGATGAAATTCTGCACCACTAACATTATAGCCAGAGGTATGAGCAAGATGCCAAGCAAGCAAGCAAGCATGAGAGATATATCAGAATGCTGGGTCAGAATATTCATGTCTGCCAGAATGTTGGGTCTGAACCTTTTTGCATGTTGGAATACGGGGTTGGAATTTTTGTGGGTATGTAGGACTGTCTGGTCGGTACTTTCACAGATGTCGGAATGTTGGGTTGGAATCTTTGTGTATGTATGTTGGAATGTCGGGTCGAAACCTTTTCTGTATGTTGGAATCTCAGGTTGGAACCTTTTTGTGTATGTGTGTTGGAATGTTGGGTCAGAACCTTTGTGTATGTCAGATATATTTGGTTTTCACCCAATTCAGGATTCCCACTATGCAGCTAACTCAGCAGATGGGTACAGACACTCATTGAAGGAGAGACTGGGGGTTAAAGGAGCTTCACATTCTCAGGAGAGCCTTGATGCTGGCATCGAGGCCTAATATTAAAAAAATAATTAAAAATGTCGATTTGCTTTCACACTAAGAAAATGGTACACTCCTAAGAGAAAATTCATGCCTTCTCAGATATTATATGCACTAAAATAGAAAAAGTCTGTTGCAACCCTCCCAATCTCATCAGTCGGGGAAGGTGCTCCATCGAAGACGGACCGGCCCAGAATGTAGCTTTTGCGGGACCTTGCTGCTGAATGTTCCAGGAGTGTGGCTGAAGGCAGACGGCTAGGAGAAGGTGGAAGATAAATCCTTGGGGTTGTGTGTTTGACTGTGGGGATTAACCTCTCTTCCACCTCACACACTGATGTCCCAGTGTCCAAGGCATCACGCTGAGAATTTATTTTTAAAATTTTATTTTCCCATGAATAAATCATTTATCTCCTTGTTTGTCTGGTTAACGTTTTTGTCTCCTGACAGATCTCAGAGCATAAGTTAAACCATACAGAAAATAGGCTGCCCGACATGGAGAGCCCAGGGCTACATCCTTACTTTATTTGGTTATTTATTCTCAGGTCTCACCTTGTGCCTAAATCTTGTCCACTGAACAGCCTTTGAAATGTCCAGGCGGGGAGTATGAGGGGGGTGTTTCTCATCTCCAATGACAGTCTTGCGTTCTGTTCTTAATAAAAGCTTGATAGATATACAGTCAAATTGTCTCTCTCCTTCAGCACCTTGGGGCAGGGGGAGAGTGAATCCCATCCAGGGACCCCCCCCCCCTCATCCAGTGCTGGTGTCGTCTGAGAAAAGTGGGGGGAAAAAAAAAATTTGCCATTAAGATCAGAAATTGCATGTGTCCCGAGTGGGGGTGTAGTACTGGCAGATGTTTATTATTGTAAATGAAATGTCACTTGCACTCTAAATCGCATGTTCCAGAGGTTCCTCTCCCCACACGTAATCAATCAAGTTTAAACGTCATGAAGCAGGGGTGTTGGGGGGATGTGAGGTCCCGGCTCCAAGTCCCACTGGTCGCTCCACTGATGATGATCAGATCATTTTGTTCTGTGGGTTTTGGAAAGTAAAAGGAAGACTGGAATTTTCTATGAACACAAACAGACAAGTTAGGGGTCATTACTCTCATTAAACTGCACTAACACAAGCCCCTGCGATATCATTAGATAAATTTTTGAAAACCGTGTTACGTTTTTGTCCCTGCCGGCTGTAGAGACACGCAACATGGCCCAACACTCATGTTATGTCCGAAGGCTTGTTATCCTGCTTTTACCACACGATCCACTGGACTTTTTCTTCTCAAACTGCGGCCCCTATCGGGCCTAGTAACTATGTGTGACCAGAAAAATGAGCTGGACTGTTGGGACCCCCTTCCTAAACCGGTGGTTTGCTACAAGCCTGGCTTGTTACCACTGGTGCTTGTGAAAAACCCCCTCACCCAATGACCCAAACTGTGTGAACCACTTTGTTTGGGCTTTTTTTGGCCTTCACCCCCAAGGCTCAAACTTGTGTGGTACTTTGTGGACAGACACTATTTCCTTGTGGATTGGTGGGCAGTAGATTAACGGAGAACATCCATTTTTTGGAGAATCTGGTGGGTGGGGTGGGTGTTACATATTTACTTTTGCCAAGCAGTTTGTTGACCACCAAGTGCCACAGCTCTGGGGGGAGAAAATTTTAGGCTTTCTGCCGGGAAACAGGACTGGGTTCAAACCTCATTTGGCCTCAGGACCGAAGCGTGGAGGGTGGCCTCCGAAATCCCATCTGACCGCAGGGCTCCGTCTGCAGGGAGACGTCTGGCAAGTGGCGCTGGTGGCTTTACGCGTCCCGGGGCGGGCTGGTGGAGCGTGGTGGACCAGTCAGGGGGAGGGGTGCATCCTGATTGATTTCTTCCCCATTCGTTGGAATAAAAAAAACCATAAAGGACAAAGGAGGAGGAAATGAAAATCTTTACATTTTCCGAGTGGTGGGGGGAGGGCGGGCATGACACGCAAGACATGCAGGTGACCCTGCCGTGCTCCGGCCGCTTACGAGGGTCCGTGGCCCTGATGACTTTTCCACGTCCCTCCCCACCTCCACATCATCCTGTGTCCCTTAAATCTTTTATAATATGACATGTTATTTAGATTTCCCCGCTTGTAAACTGACGAGGGGAGCAGATGCCCTCACAGCACGGCCGGTCTATAACGGGGGGTGTAGAGGGGCGAGGCCCATCCGGGGTAAAGAATGTCACAGACAGTTTCATTATACAGTGTTACACTTAAGGCAATGCTAACTATCTCGGCCTGGTCTAGCACAGCATGGCCTGACCTGGTGTGGAATGGCACAGTACAGACTGATCTGGTCTGGCATGGAATGGCATAGCTTGGACTGGCCTAGTATGGGATGGCACAGTATGGACTGGCCTGGGCTGGCAAGCGCAGCCTGGAAAAAGTTTAGAAATTACATCTGCAGAATATACACTGCGGGGTATAGGATAGTACAGGATAGATCGGTGGGGGGAAGTAAACGCATCTCCTGGTCCCTGATGCACCAAGCGGCGTTTGCAGTCTGGTAGTCTTAAATTTGGTTGAGGAAGCCCCTCTGGACCCTGAGATTTGTGTTTCACCCCGAAATCTCAGGGCAGTTCTAGACACCGAAGATGTTTGGATTAATTGCTTCTTTAGCGTCTGCGCCGGAAGGGATTCTGGGACTTACTGCAGGATTTGGGTTTAAAATAGCAGAACGAAGAAGGAAAAAATTCCGGCTTAGCTTTAAAATTTGAGTGAAACCTCAAACATTTGGAAACGTGGCGGCATGTGACATCCCTAAGACTGAGGCTTTGGATTTAGTGTTCTTTAAGTGCATCCAATGCCGTACAGTCTGCCCATGTCTAGTTCTCCATGTTTGTGCTATCAGAGAGTTCCTAGAGCTACAGGAAATGCAGAACAATGACAGGAAGTGCAGGCTTGAAGGGGGCATGTCTCCGCGCTTCCCGAATCGGGAGCATGCTATAGACTAGGCGGCGTAAAACTTAATCAAAGGTCCCTTGCAGTTTGGTCACCTTGCTCATTTCAAAGAGAAAGCAGTGTAGGAACGGGAAGGCAGGGGGGCCTGGAACGGGACAGGAGAGCACCAAACTGTTTTCTCTCCCCTCCAGGTCTGTTTGAATTGCTGGCCACCCTCCCCTCCCAGCTTGAGCCACATGTGGACAGCCAAACGGACTGTGCCTTCCTGCAGGAAATGTTCGGAGAGAAGAGCCTCCAGGCACTGGTCAAGGTAAATATCTCCGCCCTTCTCATTCCAGTTTGTTCCAGGTTCTGGGGGCTATGGCATTCTAGGTGTAACCGGGCAGGACCCCGGGGCTTCTTCTCCTGGTCCTTTCTGTTCTCTTTCTCTCCCTCCCTCTCTCTTTTTCCGTTACTCCCATTTCAGGCGCTTTATACAAGCACTTCTTTGTCCGAGGCATCCGAAACGGCGGCATTAAAAGTGGCAAGCCCACAAATACGCGGGGATCGACGCACACGATAGCTTTAGCGCTCTGCCGTCTGGTGCTAATGAGTGAAACACATGCCCTCTGTTCAGATCTGGTGTAGCTGTCGGTAACCGAAACTGAAGGGGAGGTGTGCACCTGTGGCTTTAAGTGCTCCTGGGGGCATCACTGCTTTGTCATTCAATCAAGACATAAAAACGTGAACCCCTGTTTACTCGGGGAAAGCTCCGGAAGCAAGAGATCCATCTGAAGCCTGGTGTCCAGGGCTGACGTGTTTTTTTTTGCCTCAGACAGGAAGTAAAGCAGCAAAAAAAAGATGACATTCTGTCCTCCCGTTTCAAAGTGAAACCTTTTCTCTGTTGGCTTGTTTGCACAGACTCTAGCTTTTTATATGACCCTTTGAGCGCATAAAGAGCTTGTAAATCACAGCACTCTTCAGGCATTCTCATTAGACACCCGAAGTTAAGACGGAAGGACCCCCAAATGGTTTTTGCTCCATTTTCTTGAGGAATTTTGTGTCCCATATGGCTTAAAGAATAGAAATCGTCAAAACAATTAATATATGTGATGTTTGATGATAACCTGCAAAGTATTCCTACAAGGGCCTGGTACGGCTATATGGTGATGTCCTGTGCACCCAGGTAAACAGAGTTGAAAAATAACAATTTTGGACAAGTGGGAAGAACTGCCATTGGATTTTATTTAATTTTTTCTGAGAGGTGCTGAGCTTGTTCTTGGGGGTGATCTACCAGTGTGCGGATTAGAGTATCCCAGCTGTCGTCCAGATGGGAGACAGGCAAGGCCTGGTCTGGTGGGCCAAGGTGTGAACAGATGAGAAGCAAAATGCTGGAGTGGAGGGGTGGGGAACTTTAGCCTGTCAGCTGCCTGGACCCACAGTGTCTCTCTCTCTAGAATTTAATTTTGTCCCAGTAATAAACTATAACTTTTATTTCTGGGCCATAAATTATACTCTCTGATAGTTACACATAGCCTACTCATAAATATATAAATTATAAATATAATAAAATTATATAATATATAAATTGTGCATATTCCACGCGTATATATGAACCCCTATGATTGGTTAGCATAGCTATTACTTTTAGGTTATTTCTCTCCTCCGGTTTCCCTAGCGACTGCTGAGTTATTCAGTTACACGGCAGTTAAAATAGCCGTTAAATATCCTCATTCGTAACTTAATTCTCCTAATACTTCTAAGCATGTGATAGTTCGGTCAGGGCCACATGGGTAACCGTCTCCTTCAAGCACTCAATCTGGGGCTCTGGGCCAAGCCGGGTTCTGTCTGACATTGACCGCAGCTCATTAACGTGTCCAGACAGTCCTGCCTAATGCCCACTCATTCATCATGCCTACTGTGGTGTAGTATATTATACAGTCTTAAAGGAGAGGATAATATTATGCAGCCTTAAAGGAGAGGAATGGCCCCATTCAGCTGTGCCAGCTTGGAGGTGGGTTCCATCGTAGGCTATTCTCTGCTTCATAGTGATGGTGTCGTTTATCTTTGCTTCCCCCTCCTCTTCTCCCCTTTCAAAGCTAGGTGGTGCTCTTACTTTATTTTAAATCTGTGGGGGCTCATATTTGGTCCCAACTGTGACTCAGGGGAGAGGAACAGTGCGGTAATCCAATGAGTTTGACAGAAGGCTATTCTAGTGGAGGCTGTCAACCTCCACCTGCGGTGTTTACAGAGTGTTCAGTGTCTGGTCCAACTGAAGGGGCTGGGGGTTGGGGGCTGTTCAGGCCAGAAAGAGCATGTCAGAGACTCAGACAGAACCAGTCACCTCTAAGCTCTGTCTGATTCGTCTGACGCGTGCTGTCTGGGGGCCACATCCCAGGCACCCCCACCCCCCACCAACCTATGGCTCAAATGTTCATCCTGATGAATAACAGGCCCCTATCATCGTTCGTTTGCCCCACCTGAAGCAGAGACTCCCAACGTCTGTAACTGATCGTCTCGTTTCAAAACAAACATTTAGCATTTATTTACAAGTCTGATTTCCCTTCATGACAGGTATGTTTTTCTCCCCCCTTGCTAACTGGTAGCTAAAAGCAGATTTATTCCATTCTTATCCTTATTCTCAATCTGTCTTTCGTGTAGCTGACACATATAAGCGGGTTATTAGAGTAGTACACGCGCTGGCTCCTGTTATCCCGCTGAAGCAGATCATTCCTGACTGCTAGTCTCGTACAGTATTACTGGTGCTTTCGGTATAATTCTCAGTGGCACTGGTGTACATTACTCAGACAGATTGGAGAACTTTATTTAAAAGTAAATAAATAAAAAAGAACGTCTTGATGTGCATCAGCGGCCTTAGCAAGTGAGCAGTAGAGGTTATGAGGATGACTTGCTGTATCTTTTTCTGCTGGTACCTGTCTGGTACTGGGTTATGTCTGGATCTTAGTTCCTACCACTTGCTTTGGTTGTTAGCCTGCTTAGCACCCTGCCCTGCTTCATTCCTTTTGTGGAAGCTGCTTCTCTGTGTGGGGTGGATTGTGGCCGTCAAGGCCGTGCCATGCCTGTGCCTGTTCACCGTGGATTCGGAGGCTGTAACTTTGTATACCACCTCAGGGCCCTGTATTCCAACAACTCGGCTCACTGATACCTGCCGCAGCAGTTGGCTGGCGTCAAGGTCAAAAGGGCAGCCGGCTGACCAGCTTATAGCGGGTGTAGGTCTCCTGCCGGCAGGCGGTGAAGAACCCGGCATCCAGGGTGACTCTTGACCAGAACAGAGAGCCGCAGGTCGTTGTTCTGTCTGTGATTCCTGCCGGCAGTTCAGGACGATCCCTTCGAGCGCCAAAGAGTTGAACTAAATTCCAAAAACCATTAGCATCCTGGAAAGTATCCTTCTCCCGACCAGAACTGGACTGGTTCTTTAATTTAGCGTCTGGGTTTGTTCAGATCCCCCGTCTTCATCTGGGAGATTGACGACACGTGCTTGTTTTTTCAGACGGGGACCTCTTCCCCCGTGGTAGCAGGAGGGGGGTAGGGTGACCCTGAAGTGTGCTCCTAATCTGCTGGAACTCCTTTGGTTACCCGGCCTTCATTTTATTGGTTTATTTCTTTGAGGCATAATTTGAGATTTTTTAACTCGTTGACAGCATCCCCCCCCCCCCCCTCGTTCCACTTCTATTATTTCCGTGTCCCCCGTTAACCCCCCCCCCCCCCCCCCGTTCTGTCACATCTATCTTCTGTGAGCACACGTGCCACCTCAGTCCTCACTGTACTGTCCTGTAACGGGTAGGTTTTTTGCTGCCACAATTTCACGTCTGCCGATTGTAAAGCCCCTCAATTGCAGGTGGAATGTCTGCCGGGGGCGGGGCAACTCGTAATGGGCCGCCACAGCAGATAGATGCATTCCTGTGTTGGAATGGGACCGTCCCGTTGGATGTGGTCCTGAGTTGTAAATAAAAGCAATTTTGCATTCGTTCGAAGAAAGAAGAAAAAAAAGGCAGAGAGAGAATTCCACGGTAATGAAGCAGCCTCGCTGCAAGTACCAAAGCAGATGTCCTGGAGCGCCATGTCCACAAAAGGACAAGCGATATTCTTGGCCGAATCAATTCCACATTTTTTATTATAATTTTTTTTTTTTTTTTTTGAAAGCGTGTGGCTGTCCCCCTGGCGCTGTCCGCTTGGCTCTGTCCCCTACATAGCTGAGGAAAAGAGCATTCAGGCCCAGCCTCTGAAGACGCGACCCAGAGTTTGTTCGGCTGGATCTGGCCTCCTGGCAGCGGGTGCCATACCCCACACACCTGAGCCAGTGTCCCGACCTACAGTGTTGGAGCCCCAGACTTACAGCCGTCAGCCAGGCCCCCCACATTGAGACAGTGTTTCGAAGGGATCAGTTTTTTTTTTTTTTTTTTTTTTTTAGGGCATTTGGTCATTGACCCATGAACCTGACTCCTCCTCCCCACTGGGGGACGCTCACTGTAGACCTTGCTGAAGTGTAAGGGCAATCACGGTGTATGAGGCCATTGAAAACTGTAGGTCTTACTCCACTGGGACAATTTGATTTTTGAAATCTGAACTCTAGAATGGTTTTCTTGGCTATCTGTCTGTGTGCAGTGTAACATCTTTTGCGTAATTTTATTAATTTTGTCAATATTTTTGAAACTTAAAGACTTGTATGATATGAATTGTCTGTTGTTGAGTCTCTTTTGAAAACTGATTTTGATCAAATCTGATCAAAGTTTTTGGAAACTTCTTCTAAATATAATATTGGTTTCAGTCAATGGCACGAATTATAACCCAGACTTGTATTGGGTTAATTTTGGACTCTGAAATGGTTCATTAATGAGATTTATGTACACCATGTCTTTTTAGATAAAGATAGCTAATTGTATGGTGACTAACAGCTCTTCTGTATTTATTGGTATATAAGATGGCGCCGGTGCGAGGCGACTTGTTGATTGCTGCTCTTCCCAGAATAGTGTGTTTTGTATATATTGTCCTGTTTTTTATGTCAATTTTGCAGCCAGTCTACAATCTAATTACATATGACAGACAATCACTCATAAAAATAGGTGAAAAAATAGGCGAAAACTTACAACAGATAGTGTTTTAGACCGAGAATTACTATCGCTGTTCACCCGCGACCAGCCTGGCCGTGGCAACTCGGCTGGGGGCAACCACAGGACACGCACACGGAAACGGGGCCGCGGGAAACGCCGTGGACTACGACCTCCGATGCCCAGCATTTTCCTCGCCAATGTCCAGTCCTTGGACAACAAATTGGATGATCTCAGAGGAAGACTTAAATTCCAAAGAGAGCTGAGGAATTGCTGTGTTTTCTGCTTCACGGAGACATGGCTGACCGTGAGCATCCCAGACCATGCAGTCCAGCCGGAGGGGTTTACGATCTACCGTTCTGATCGGACAGAATCATCGGGGAAGAAAAGAGGAGGTAGTGTATGCTTTCTCATCAACAACACATGGTGCACGGACGTGGAAGTAATTTCTCAGATCTGCACACTGGACCTCGAGGTTCTGTTGATTAAGTGCTGGCCGTTCTACCTGCCCAGAGAGTTCAGTGCCGTGTTCATGGCGGCGGTTTATATTCCACCGCAGGTGAACACCCAGCGCGCTCTGAGTGAACTTTACCAGCTTATTACCAGCTACGAGAACGCACATCCAGACAGACTGTTTATTGTTTCTGGGGACTTTAACCAGGCGGACTTAAGGAGTGTATACCCAAAATACCACCTGCACGTCTCCTGCCCCACTCATGGATCTAACACGCTCGATCACTGCTACACTGACCTCCAAAGCGGCGTACCATTCTCTCCCGCGCGCACACCTGGGCCTCTCAGATCACACCCCAGTGCCTGTTTACAAACAGAAGCTGAAGCGTGAGGAGCCGGTGACGCGCACGGTGCAGTGTTGGACACGAGAGGCCGAGGACAAACTACAGGACTGCTTTGACTGTGTGGACTGGGACATGTTCAGAGACTCTTCCTCTGATTTGGATGAGTACACCACAGTGGTCACAGACTTCATCAGGACCTGTGTGGAAGACTGCATTCCCACTAAATCTGTATGGACATTTCCCAACTAAAAACCGTGGGTTAACGCTGAGATCCGTCACGTCATCCGCGAGCGCATGCCCGCGTTTCAGTCCAGAGATGCACACCTGTACAAGAAATGCAGGTATGATCTCCAAAAAGCCATCAGAAGAGCAAAATGTGAGTACAGCAGTAAAGTTGAGACTCAATTTAACTGCATACGTGAAACACGTCGGATGTGGTGGGGAATTCAGACATTAACGGATTATAAACCTCCACCATGTGTATTAAATTCTGCCAGCCCATCACTCCCTGAATAACTGAAAGCATTCTATGCGCGCTTTGAGCTCGCGAGCCCACATCCTCCAGTGCGAGCTGCAACAGCACTGCATGACGTCAGTTTTACCGTCTCCGTTGCTGACGTGAGAAGGACATTTAACAGAGTCAACACACGCAAGGCTGCCGGACCGGACGGAATTCCAGGTCGCGTTTTGAGGACATGCAGT
>JAAGVU020000001.1:19528086-19539854 GCA_011763525.2 Mormyrus iriodes | reverse complement strand
TAGTGAATATTGTGACTATTTATTGTACTGTGATGTTGCACTGTTCTGTCTGTCTTTTGTCTGCAAAGAAGGTTTTCAAGTAAGAATTTCATTGTACCCTGTACATCGTACTTGGTACATATGACAATAAAACTTTGAACTTTGGTGTTTCTGTGTGGTTCCCACTATTAAGTATGAAAATCTCCCTCTGTGGGGGTAGTGATCATGTGATGGGGGGGGGGAGGCTGTTATTATTAGACCACAGTCATTGGGGCCTCCCCTGAGATTTAACCCCCCCCCCCCCCCTTGCAAATAATCATGTCCTCCTTCCAGATCCATGAGAAGCTGCGGTGCTATGAAGACCGGAGTCCCACACCAGTTCTGAGCAGCGCCGGCACCCTGACCCGCGATGTAAGTCTCGCCGTGCAGCGCTTGTGAAGTTTTATGAGCTGTGTCTACCCGCACCCAAGATGACGGTCCCCCTGGACCTTAAGCATGAATCTAGGTCATTCATCACTTACCTGCTTCACTCTCAGTACATGTTCTGACATTCCCTTATCCTCTCAAACAGCAACGAACCCTAACATCATGTTTCTCTGTGTTAGGTCAGTGTTTCTCAACCCAGTCCTTGGGGAACCCTATAAAATCCACATTTTTAGGTGTAGATCATCAGGACCGTGTGATAAAGGTGGTGAACATGAGGTGAGCAAGGCAGGCTGCCCCTGCCTTCTCCTCTCAGGCGTGTGGGTGATTTACAGCCCTGTCTTTCGGCTCTGGGACCGGTGCCGTGCCCCCGTGAAAGCAAGTCGTGTGTTCATCTGCTTCAGGCAGACTGCTTAATCTCCCTGTAAGGAGAATACTGCCCGTGTCCTTCCTGCTGACGTCAGTATGTGATGTGTGCTGTGTATCACGCACACGCACCTGTGTAAACGCACTGTGCGTCCAGATAGTGACAGGAGAACCACCATCACCGCCACAGCTGCCGGCGCTTTCAGTGGCTGACCAGCCTGTGCTTTTCGTTTTAAGCTGTAATCAAAGACCCTCAGACTGTTTACATTTTTGCTGTTTTATGAATGACGAAACTTCAGTAATTACATCCAAATCAAAGGGGCGAGTGAGGGAGGGGCTGAGAGCTAGAGACGGAGGATAAACAGGTAGGCAGGTGAGGGTCCCACTGGCAGGAGACATTCTGAATGAAATGGCACCCTGAGGAGATTGAGACCGGTCATGATGTCACAAGTGCTGGAAGGAAATAATTCTGTGTTATTCTGTCAATGTGGGAGATGGATGGAGAGTCACGGGGGTGTTGGCGCGAGGCATGGGGGTTATGTTTCCGATTCTCTTTCCCATTTTATCTGCCCCTGGGCAATCAAAAATTTGTTCTTCCTGATCAGTCTGCTCTTTCAAATTACAAGTTACATTTAGCATTTTTCCCCCTTAAAGGCGTTGGATTAAAATCCCGAAGGGTGCCAAAGCTGCCGAGGCTACCGGATCATTTGTTGAGTTTGCGCGTTTTTGACAGAGGGGTCCATTTGCAGCACAGACCCTTGCCAGTGCTTCCTGTAAGGCTGTTCCTGTTGTTTTGGGTATTCAGCTGCTAGTGGGAACTCGGGGATCTTTCTTGCTCAGTTGTAAGTTTCATATGGAACTTACCCGGTGGGTGATTGATGCATTATGGTCGTATGCCCCTCCCACTCACAATGAATTGCCCTTCCCTCATGTGTAGAGGGTTTGCATGAAGCCTTCAGCCTTGATTTACCCCCATCCCCCTTTCTTGTGGAATTCCAAAATGCCCCTCCACCCTCTTCTCGTTGGAAAGACAAATGCTGTCAGTGCATGCTCCGACATGCCTATTCTCATTAGCAGCTTGCATGTTGGCATCATACCCTCACATGATGTGCTACCACCCCCCATCCCTCCGCCGTGCAGGTCTTTCTTCAGCACCACTTGCCTCCAAACATCTAGGTTGGATCTGACTTTGGGGGATAACCCCAGTTTTATCTGCTGGCTTTTCAGAGATACACATCATAGATGCACCTTTACATGTCCTCTTCAACAATACATTCTACCAAGTAATCACAAATCCATGGGTGTGTTCTCCAGGATTACAGTTGAACGTCCCTTTACATTTAACTGTTAAATACCTTTCATTGTATTGTCCTTCTGTTTGCTCTTTCACTGACTCTTTAACCCTAGTAGCAGGCATGGCATTACCAATCAGCATAAACAGCCGTTTTCTCCAGGAGGCAATATCCCTGCTCTGGTTTGAGAGTAAGGTGCTTCTCCTATAGCCATACTCTGTAGAACAGGGTTATTGTATGATCCTTAGGGCTGTTCACCACCCTGGCCACTAGATGGTTCCAGAGAGCATGGTTCCTAGACCACAGCCAGCGCTCCTCCAATGATTGTGCGGCTGGTGATGTCAGTGAGGTGATGGCTCTGAGTGTCAGGTGCCAAAAGTAATGTCTTACGGAAAGTTTCCTCCGCCCTCCTGACCTGAACGTGTCTTTCCATCCCAAGCTCATTCTGGTTTATCAGGGTGACCTTTTTTTATTTTTTGGTTTAACCCACATGACCCTGCCGTTCCACAGGAGGCCGGCTATTCCTCAGCTTTCGATCCTGAAATTCCAAGTGCTCCCCTAGCTGAAGATGGACCCCCACCCCTCCCCCTCAGTGTGTCAGCTTTCATAGCAGAACCAAACAAAAGTCATCCACGTCTTCTGGCATAATCAAAAGAGATGTCCATAGTTTAAACAAATCTGCTTCAGAAATGTGTATCACTGTTTTCATGACGTGATGGCTTTCGGGGGCCGTCGTAAACGTAAACTCCGTGATCAGGATTACGGCTGTCCAAATAAACTCCCAGCTGAGGTAGACTGGACTTCTAGATTAGTTCCACATGGAGGGGGGGATGTTTTTTCCCCTATTTTGTAGGAGGTGAAGGTGTGATAGTCACAATTGTTCTTCGAATTATGACACACTTCTCAACTTGCTTTCCTTGGTGGGAGAGCTTTATGAATTGGAGGGGGGGGCAGGTTTTTGTCATTTCCTGGATGCCCTGGAGTGACCTCTACATGTGTCAAAGGGCGCACTAGCTGAATTATGACACACCGCACATGTGGCTGTTCCTGTAGGTGCAATATCGGACCAGTAGGGGGCATAGCATATGCGTTTCCTACTCCAGTCCCTTTTACTGCCACCACCTTTCCTTTTTGATGCCCCCTCCAACTCCACCACCTCAAGCTGGTATGAAGATTCTCTGAGTATGTGTGAATTTTCCCCCCAACCTGTTGAAATCCGACCCACACCAGCGGGTTGACTGTCTTGCTTTGATGCTGCACAAGTGGCCCTTTGTGTGGGCTGCGGACTTCATCTGTCTTTTGGGGTGGGGGGCGGGGTTCATCCAGGTGTTTGTATCTGTGTCTCTGTGTGTGTCAGAAAAAAAAAGCTGCCCCCACCCGACAGAAGACAGATACTGTGTGATCGGCTGGGTGCCAACCCCCCTAAATCAATCATGTCTTCTCCTCAGTTGGTCAAGGAACTGCAGAACAAGCCCGTCGGCCCAGACATTCAGGAGTTGCTCGGGCTACTGGCCAAGCCCCACGTCAAGGTGAGGGTCTCTCTCTTATATACACACACACACCCACACACACACACACACACACAAAATATGTACATTGTGTGTATTTTACCTTAACTGCGATTTTCGAATTCTCCCCATCTGAACTTAAAAATGGTAAGTTTTAGTATTTATAGTTTTTTGGGGAAAGAGATGCTTTGTTAGGGTAAAAGAGAAAAATTACCTTGAGGCAATGTTCGCCCACAGTTTCTTCTTGAGGGTTTGCGATCCTTGTTGGGGACATGCGGATTTAGGAAAATATGCGCACCTGCACTGGCCAAGTAATTGGATGCCCAAACAGCCATTCTTTATGCAAACTGGCTCGTGTATTAGCGAGCGTGCGCGCGCACACACATACACACACACACACACACACACACACACACCTGCACCTGCACCTGCATCATGCACCTCACTTCAGACTCTGTAACCCCTTCCATGAACCTCTCTCATTGTCAATGAATTATGCACTCCAGCACTCCATCGTGTTAATTTGCTTCCTCTCCTCCCTGACAGTGTTGTGCTCCTGTTGATGTGTCAAAGCATCACACGTGCACACAAGCTCCTGAGTGACCCCTAGTGTTCACGGCTCCCATCTCTCTTTTCACCAATGCTAAGTCTTTGGATACCCAAATTTCCACACATGCTCTAAACTGACATGCGTTTGCTAGCGAGCCCACTGCCTGTCACATTTCACCCCTCGCACACGCACATGCACGCCCTCTCTCCCTCTCCACTCATCTGCTCCATCTCTCTGTATGTCCTGTTATGAGAAACCTGATCCTCCATTACTCCGGCTTGGCTAGAACGTCCCGGAACGTGATCAGGCTCCGGAGGGATGCGGAGCGGCCCGCCTCCACTTTCCAGATCTTAATTTCTTCCTCCACCTGTCAGTCTTCCTACAGTCATCTTTTTGATTTTTTTTCCCCATCAGGTTAAAATGGCAGGCTGTAGATAGAGGGGTGCAGATGACAGAAGGAGTCCCATTGGAAATGGAAAGGTTTTCAGAGGGCCACGTTGAGTCACGTTGACACGCATGTGGGTTGAGCCAGAAATAATACCTTCACAGCTGGGCTTGTGCCGTCTAATGGGCGGCATTGGGGTGGGGGGTGTGGGCTGTCGCCGTGGAGACATTAATCACAAGAGCGTTGCTAAATGGAGCCCTCCTTGGAAACGTGATTGCATGTTACAACCCGATGATCGATTGGCGTCTCTCTGATGTGGGGGGAGCCGGCATTCCTGTACGACAGCTGGTTGCCATGTGGCCATCGCTGTATCGACAGTGATGGATTTATTGCGACCGGATTCGGGCCAAAGGCTCAGCCCAGCCAATGGGAAGTGGCCCACGTGCAATTCACCAGAACTCAGGAGCTAAGTCATTCTGTGGACCGCCTTGGGGGGACCCTGGAGCAACCCTCCTGGTCTTGGATACTGGGGGGGTGCCTGGTGTGAGGTCCCAATGGCTTCCAGTACCACCACCCTGAATTTTCCCGGGAATTCATCCACCTCCCTTCGGCTCACGGGGAGGAATTCAGTTGGTGAAAAAAAAAGAGAGAAAATCTTGTTAGTAAACCAGACAGTTTGAATTCTGCTGAAAAAAATGGCCCTTTTGGGTGCTGGGCCCATATGTGGAGATCAGGTGGTACCGTCAGATTGGCCCAGACAGGTCAGCTGACACGACACACGCAAACTGTGAGCAGATGGTCGGCCTGAATGGGTGCTCTGTGCAATAGTAACGATATAACTCTCAATTACAGCGGAAGTGATCTATTCTCTGGGTGGGAAATAAATCCAGGTTTAAAGGTGCCCCCCTTATGATCTACACATGAGAAAACAAATTTCGCCCATATTATCCTCCTTCGAAAAACTAACACTGGCAGTGATGAAAGTCTACATTAAGGCAGCTGCCACCCCCTCCCCCTTCCCCGACTCACCCACAGAAACAGGCCCAGGTTTATAGAACTCTTCTGGTGAGTTCTCACATCCCACAAAGCATCTATGGTCAAGATTAAAAACAGGTTTGCATTTGGCAGAAAAAAAAGATTACCAAGTGTCTCTAATTAGATGTTGAGCCTGAGATGATCAGTGTCCATTTTCTGCGCGATTAAGAATCCACGCGTCCAAAGTACGACTCGCGGTTGGATTATTTTACAGAAGGCAGCGGTGAGCTTTGTGTGCTGAAACGCGACCCACTCGCTCTGGAGAAACATCCCGGTAGCCGCCTTCGCCCATGTGCTGCCCATTACACTCCCCCCCACCTCCCCCCATGCTGTGATTACCTTTCAGTGCTTGTGGTCCTGGGTTTTTACAAGCTGTTACCAGCTGGGCTGTTATTAGTCATCAGGGAATGATGGTGGGGGGGGGGGTGATGGCGAGGCTTTGACGACAGGCACCATGATTTCTGGATATTGGGCTAGACTGAGCTGGGGTTGGAGTGAGGTCAAAGGTTATCTGAACGTATCTGAACATATAAGAGGTGGTGAAATGGGTGCTTTCCTGCCTAGGGGAGGCCTGGCTCATGGCACATGGTGCTGTGGGCACCTTACTCCTCTGCCAGCCCTGCACTGAATGAGAAGGGGGGTCCAGAGGAGATCCAACTGTAGATTTTGGTGCCACCCACATGGTTGGAAAGATGAGAGCCATGGCGACGGCTGTCCGTCCCGCAAAGGGGATAAAGAAAAACAAGGCTAAACGTAGCACTGGGCTAAGACAGCTCTGGAAATATTTATGGTGTAACATCATATTCGGTCCGGAAACAGGTATCACAGTCTGGAAGTTCCCCCGTTTTGGTGGTGGTAGGGCCCCATTATTAGAGAGCCGACCAGTCTTAAGATGGATGGGAAACGGGTGTGTGCTTCTTAGGCCAGTTCTTCCTGGGCTCCCGGCACTCGAGTCCTCAGCCCTGAGCATCTGGTCCCTCTTAGGAGCATCTTGAGTGCTGCATGGCCTCATGCTCGCAGCCCTCGCTCAAACACGCGCCTCTGCTTTGTTTGCCTTTGTAATTCTCATAAACATCTCTGGAAAATGCGCTGACTGTTTGCAGGTGGGGGGGAATCACAATGGTCTGCGCTGGCTGAGGCCGCGGTGATGGCAGGCAGGTGGACGGGGCTCGACTTTTACTTGCAGGAATGCGGTAGATACTGGAAGCTTGTCTTAGCTGCTTACCTGCTACAGGTTTGGGTCTCTTGGCAGCTTTGTGATATTTCCTAATGTGTTATATAGTTGTTGCATTTGTGCTAATTTTTGCTTGTTATTGGTCATTCATTGGAAGCTCAGTCTAGCTGCTCATAACAAGTTGCCTTCTTGGCAGATATAGGCTTGTGATGTACCATTTTCGCTTGTACGTCACCTTGGACAAAAGCTTTAGCTTTAGAGTCCTTGATCCATGCCACTTGAGGCTTTGAGAAAACAAGATGAACATAGGTCCAAGCATCATTAATCATGGGGACAACGTTACCATCTTCCTGTTATGGATGTGTTTACTCAGCGAAAACCTCTAACGGCAGTACATCTTGGAGGGGGTTCTTGGTTCTCAGGGGTGCTTGGCAGGCCTGAGGCTTTCGGTAGGAGCAACGTTCTGGAGGAGATCCACAATGACCCCTGTTTCCTCCATGGCAGAGCCTGCTCTCAGTCCACGACACGGTGGCACAGAAGAGCTACGACCCCCAGCTGCCACCCATGCCAGACGACATTGATGAGGATGAGGACTCTGTGAAGATCATTCGGCTGGTAAAGAACAAGGAGCCTCTGGTGAGTCTGCCTGGGTTCCTGGCCCTCACAACAGTCTTGTTTATCATATAATTTTTCAGTGTGATCTGGTGTAGCCGGTCATAGGAACCTTCCCATGGGGACGCCTCGCTTTTTCTTTTGTGTTTCTCTCACACCCTTAAGGAGAAGGCCAGTGCTTTGCCCATTTTTTTGTTTTCTTAAATTATTTTGTCTGATATCAACTTTTACAGGCTAATGGCTCATAATTTGATGACTGTCATTATTTGTACCAACTCATGGTTTTCCTCAAGTATCCCCGTTGAGATGTGGTACCTCAGAACCGGCGCTCTCCCCAGGCCTTCAGCCCACAGACCCAAACAGCCATATCAGGACGAGCTGCGATTTACCCCTGTTAAAGTCATGCCCTGTCCTTCAGCTGTAGTAATACTACAGGCAGTCCCCGAGTGAAGACAATCCAACTTACAGACAACTCATACTTAGGCTTTATGGCAGTCCGTTCATATCATATTAAAAATTCAGGTTAAATACAATGGTTCATAATAACAAACCCACAAACTACTTTGTGATGCTCATAAAAACATTGACGGTTTCAGCAGTTTTTTGGCTCAAGATACAGTACAGTACCGTATGTAGCTGTTATTACCGTATTATTTTTATTGTTGTTGTTCCTGTTGTTGTCGGCTCTTATTTTTCCGACTTGCTTACAAATTCGACTTAGACTTAGGGATCAGAACCCATTTGTAACCTGGAGATATCTCTTCCTTTTTAATACAGGAACTTTTATCCCCTAATTCACTTGGGGCTGCACACCTACACCCCCGCTGGCCTTTCTGGCTCTAATCCCTGCTTTTGACACCCCCCCAATTGATACTCACATTGACCAGGCCAATATAAACAGCAATATGTCCCTCAACTGCCCTTCCTTCTGGGCGTTCTACACTTTGACCTGCTTCCCTACTCCCCAAACATACACACCCTCTCTCTCTCTGTCTCTGTCTCTGTCTCCCTCTCCCTCTCACCCGTAACACCTGTTCTCCATCCCAGCAATGACCCTGGGTGTTAAGTGACAGGAGGTCCATGTGATTCAGTGCTGATCTGGGATCAGCTTTGGGATGACTCCTGATCGCACACACTGGTATTTCCCAGAGAAGCATTTCATTTGTGTCGTTTATTTACACTTTGTTTTATGACCCTTACGATATCAGCTCTTGAAAGCTGTCACCACCAGGTTAGCCATGTTATTCGGCTCCACAACTCTCACAACTTTCAAAATGCAGTCACTATATCCAGCGTGATTGCAGGGTTCAAAGGTTAATGCTTGGGGGTGGGTGGGGGGAGGTGATGGCTGTATCTCTCTCTCAGGCCCCTGTGGTCAACAAGCCGGCCATGCCGCCCAAACGGAGGCCATGGCCCAGCATAACATAGCCTCTCTAATTGTGGGGCAGCTAACGAGTGGGTGGATTCCTGTGTCTGGAGGTCCCATCATGTGAGTGCAAACAAAGCTGTAAATTCCAGAGAGACCTTGCTGAGGGCTCCCCTGCTCCATGACGTTCTGCATGTGGTCAGGGACGGACCAGTACCTTGGGAAACTTTGGGAAGTTGGTGGCCTCCCTTCCCATCCTGTTGTGGCCCAACGTTCCACCATCTGTTGGCCTTTGTGAGTTGTGTGCTGCATGACTACACTGACTTCTTCGGACAGCCCCACAGAGAAACGTCCATCTTGGAATATTCAACCTCACTGTGCATCCGAATCCCGCCGCTGGAAGCAGGCCTGTTCATGTCCAGTTTGGGAAAATAATGGAAACATTAGACTGTCGATGCAGCTCTGAAGCCACTGGTGTTTTCAGGGAGTCTCCCTGCTGTAGCCCCTGATGGAGCGCACTCCTCTCTTGCTGATGGAAAAATTAGTCTTGATGTGCCCTTTAACTCGCTATTCACCTCAATCAGTCTGAGATTTTCAAAGATGACAGCATAATGAGCCCACAATAGTGAAACACCGTCATTTTTCTTTTTCTTTTCCACTCTGAGGGTATAGCCTTGGATATTTTGGCTCTGTCTTTGGTGCGGAGGAGGGGGCGGGAGGGGGGCCTTGCCGTGACTCATCCATTACCTTAATGGTGATTGGTCAAGCGGGCCTTGCTCAGTAGCGCTGATTAATCACTGTCGTTTTTCAGGCCGCAATTCCTAGCCATATGTCTGTGATCCGAAAAAGCTTTAAGCTCCATGATCTTTCCCTGAAGTCCTGCTCTCCTGCCTGAAAGCAGAATCGCGTCATTTATTACCTCGGATGTCAGTGAAATTATATAATTACGTTTTGGGTTCAGGGCAGGGGGCCTTGTATTTTTATTAATGGAATATTGCTGGCGTTTGGCTAAGGATGGATAGAGATAGCTGTTCTTCCCTTTCGGGCTGTGCAGGCTGACTCATCAGTTTTATTAGATACGGGTTTATCAGTCTAGCTCCAAAGGCGAACGGGACTGATATGACATGTTTCTGGGACTTGTTGTGTTAACAAAATGATGGCGTTTATGTTTTAAAGGTCTGGTGTTTTACATGCTGTCTGGGATCTCCTGTATCTGCTCACTGATTAATGGATATCACATTTCTCGCTGTGGATATTAGACAGCCTGGCTGAGCCTGTCCCATGGTTTCCACACCAGCCACATTTTATTTGCTCCAGAAGGTCCGGAGACGGACAGTCAGCTGAGCGGGCGACAGACCGAGCGAGCAGTGGCACGTGTGACCACATCCTGCATGACTAAAGTGTGTTATTAGCTGGGCCCTGGCCGACTAACGCTTTCCAGCACCGCAGTAGAAATAGCCTCGATTTTAGGATGCGAGCATAATTTTAATTTAAATGGAGTGGGCAACTTTATCATTAGCCAATGATACGTTTTGAATTAGTAAGGGATAAGGGAGGGGCATTCTCGTGGCTAGTCAGCTTAGTCAGTGTGCCCTGGTATAACACACAACATGCAAGACAATTTTAAGGCAACTTACAAATATGTACCCAATGGAATTTTACACACGCATTTTGTTCAGCGAGATAACCAGTCAGACTGTAGAGGAGGTGGATCCAAGCAATCAGATGTCTTGGACCTGCTTCCTCTGGTTGTTTGGACCCAACTCCCTTACAGTCTGATTGGTTAACTCTCTAAACCACTCATTTTTATTTCTGCCCTCAGAACATTTTTGTGTAAATAAAACTCCCATGAGCACATATTTTACACTACACTTACACTGGACTGTCCACCTACTAGCTGAAGCAGCATGGGCTCAAATAGGGGGTGAAATAAATTGTGAATGTAAGTATGCATTTTAGTCATGTGATCCTGTAACACTTGCATCACTCCTGCAAAGTGTCTGTAGAAGGAATGCCCTTAGAAACGACCCTCTCTAAGCCATTATTGGGGCAAGGAGCTCTGCCTGCCACCCGATGGCAGGTTTTTGAATGGCACTTGAGTTACTGTTGATTCCCTGTGTGAGTGCCTGACCCTGGAAGAAATGCGTTGACATTTTCCGGAGCTGGGCACCTTGACGTACATTGTCCGTCATCTGCAGCATGCTTGTAGGGCGGTCACCTGGCTGTTGGTATGACGCCTTGTTCGGGTATGTGGAGCCTTCCGGAAAAGCACCAGTTGACAGAAACAGGGACTGGTTTGTGTTGACCGTAAGCAGGGTACTGGTTTTGTTTGTCTGGGGGAACTGGCACAGACTGAACTCAGCAGACTGGGAGTTGAGGTCTGTGGAAAACTCCATTGTCATTTGCACTTGCTCTCACAAGCACCCCCCAGTACTGTGGCTTACTCTTCATTAATGTGGGGCACCAGTAGAGGGAGCTAGTGAGAGCAGGGTAGCTGAGAACATCCTCTTTCCTAGACGGACTGCAGGTGTAGGGAATGTCAGGGGCAGTCCTGAACTCTCTGTCCCAGGCACCTGATGCCCGTGATAGTGTGTGCTGTTATTCTATATTGTGACCCTGATTGGCTGAGGCCTCCTGTCTTCCTGTCCACTTATGGAAATAAGACATGACATCCAAAAACGGTGTCTTATGAGATGGATCTTTTTGACATAGACACATCACCATCTCGGGGACTTATTGGCCACTGCCCTTGTGGGGCACGTGAAGCGTGTGCGTGCTAGCAGGAATCCCCATCACATGCCGGCAAGGCGTGCAGCCAGATATGTTTTTACAAGAGCCACATGACTTCTACAAAGCCCCCAGGGCGACCAGAGAAATTAATCGGGGACTCCACTCTCTCGTCCCTGTTTTTTATTACCAGTACCTGGCAGCCTTTTGCAGAAATTTCCTCGTAATTATCATAATAATGACCTCCAATTTTCTTTTTTATCATAATACTTGTTAATTATGGCCAAGGTTAGGTTTCGGGTTATGGAAATATTGGGGGGAAACTCTAGAAGAGATTTTATTAGTTGTAAT
>JAAGVU020000001.1:19500260-19527986 GCA_011763525.2 Mormyrus iriodes | reverse complement strand
TGGGCGGTTTTCGAGTGCAGTCTGGTTGAGTGGGCGAAAGGGAGGGGGGGGGGGGGGGGGGGGGCGGGGGGGGGGGGGGGGGAAGGGGGGGCGTGCCACAGGTCAGCAGTCCATAACGACACCCCCGTGGAATGAACTTATAAAAATCATTTAGCTGAAAACGCTCCGCTTTCTGCTCCATGATTCGCTCCTAGCAGAGATAATCATGCCTCGCTCCGGCTGGCTGCCTCTGCGGAGTGTTTCCTTAAGTTTCCCCAAATGCCACCTTGGGGGGTTTTGACCTATGGTAATTCAGGAAATCCTAAAATCAGTAACTAGGTAGGTGTACATGAAGGTGCATTAGTGGATAATTTTTTGTTTTTGAATTTTAGGGCATTTTTGTCCTCCTGTGTGATTTTTCTTTCCATTAAGAAAATCTGGGTTGAAGAATGTTGGAGTGAATTTGCTCCTCCTTTCAGAAAGCTTATCACCACCCTCACCGCGCCAAGTGGTTTTGTGAAAAAAACAAGTGCAGATCAGGTTGTTGCGTGTGCCTTCCTCGCTCCAGAGGGAAGAATGTTTATGTGATGTCCCCATTTACGCTGCCCTCTGCTAGTATGGGAATGGGGTGTGCTGGTTGTCTCCATGCTCCGGAGCAGTCTGACTGTCGTCCTTCAGTTATGGACCGGCCAGTAAGAGTCCAGTATCAGGTGTGGTGGCCTCGGGTCTTCATACAGGAGGCTGAGGGTGTTGAAATTGCAGAGTCTGTCCTGTTTTTCCTCTGCCTGTGTGAGTGTGTATATGTTTTCCTAACCACTTTCTGGACCATCTTTGGGAAAATGTCTGCTGTTGGATAGTAAAACGCAAAAACATAGTTTGTTGGATAACCCCCACTAGGCTATTTTTTATGTGTGTGTGTGTGTGTGTGTATGTATGTGTGTGTGTATGTATGTGTGTGTGTGTGTGTGTGTATGTGTGTGTGTGTGTGTGTGTGTGTGTGTGTGTATGTATGTGTGTGTGTGTGTGTGTGTGTATGTATGTGTGTGTGTGTGTGTGTGTGTATGTATATATGTATATATATGTGTGTATGTGTATAAGGTAGTTTTTTAGGAGCCAAAAAGTGAGGATGTTGGAGGACAGAAAGAGCTGTATTTTGTGTGTATTTATACACACGTACATTGACATCTTGTATCTGCAGGGACAGATAACTTATAGGATTGCTCGTCCAGACGCTCATCACGGGATGCACACAGACTCAACCCCCTCCTCTTGCTCCCTGTTCCCTCTGTTCAGAAAGAAAATATGAGAAGTGTCAGCCATTTGTCATCGAGTACTAAAGTACCACGTCCGTGTCCCTTCCCACCGTTTCTATAGCGTTTCCACAGAACTGCGGTCTGATAAAGATGAATACTGCTCTGATTCTCAATCGCACTGAGGAGATTAAGTTATTGAATTTTGGTCGGGCCTAAAATGACAATCAGAAGCCTTTATGTGCTCTAGAACGTAGTTACGGTTTTTCAAGCACAGCATACATATGGATCCGATCATGCTGCCCCAGATAGCATTACGGATGAGTAATTGAGCTCTGTGCTTAAAAGTACTCTTGGTTCCATAAAGAGTTGTTTGTTCTCTTTTGGTTTTTGAGAGCCTGGTGCTCTTAAATGATGTCTATTTTTAGGATCACTATTGAGCTAGAACTCTGTAGCACCTGGAGGGGAAACAAAGGTTGTTGCTCCCCTCCTCTCGTGTTAGCATGCAGTCTTGCCTTTTGGAGAAACAACTATGCCAGTAATTATGAGCCTACTATGACTCGTGGCTGGCCTTGTGTTTGTCAAATGTTGGTCATGTACTAGAGGTTTCAGTTGGGGTTACCACCAAGGCTGCTTAAGTGGTCCAGCAAAGTTGTTTGGGCTGCCACACTTCATTTTGTCTATTGTGCCCCACTCGTGCAAAGGATGCTCAAGTGGTCTGTCAAGGTTGTTGCTGGTCACGCATGCTACCCAACCCTCCCCTTATGAATTTTGGGACAGAAAACTGCTTCCAAGTGCCCTCATGTGGTAAGGGATGTTGTCAACCAAATTTGAATGCCATCGAGCACTGCAGGTCGTGTCACCCCCCAGGAGCAGGTGGGGACCGAGGATTATTTTACCTACCTCCTGTGTTGGTCAAACAATGGTAAGTTTCCTGAGCTTGGGGTCAATAGCACAACCTTGACTTTGGTTGGGAAAGGAAGGGGAAGGGGGTGTGTAGGAGTCTGAAATCCACACCTACCTGCGTTTCCAAGGAGCTGGACATTTTGTGAGAGAGACCTCCGGAAAGCTGATTTGTGTCTGGGGAGTTGTGTGAGACGTGTTAGTTTCCCCACATGGGCAGCTTGAGGTTTAATGATGTGGTGAGAACACACGCCGGGTCGAGGGTGGGTTGGGGGGGGGGGTGGCTTCTGAAAATGGGCCTGATTGATCAGGTGGGAGGCAGACTGATTGAGCAAGAGGGACGTGAAGCCCTCGTTACTTCAGCAGCTTCTGTTAAGTGCAGTTTCCTGCCCTACCAGTCGTCACCTCTTAATTCTTGAAGTCGTTGGCAGCAGTCTGGGGGGACTGGTTGCTCACGGTTGAGGAGCTGCTCCTGGCTATAGGATCCTGGATCCTGAATCCTGAATCTGGATGTTTGATTTCAGTGCCAGCCCCTCGTTCCTCATACAGCCGACCCCCAGGAGCGTGGCCAGATCCCATGACGCTGAGACCGACAACATGCCAGGAGCTTTTGAGAAGTCTCCCTTATTGTTTGTTCTTCCTGTATCACCTTACACCCCCATTACTTCTCTGCAGCCTGAATTGGGGCAGCTTGATTCCAAATTGCCCTGCTGTTTCTCCTTTTAATCCTGGTCTGATGCCCCAGTTTGGGGGTGAGTGGGCACCATTGTTTATGGGTTTTTCGGGCAGGCAAGTGTCACTGACCTCCTCTCACTTCCAGAGAAAGGTGACTGTTGCGGTTGTCCAAAACTCCACACTGTCCCACCAGCTCTATACAATGGTGTATTTCTTTCCCTCCTCTCTCTTTGCTTTTGGCTGATTAATTTTATCCTTTTTTCCTGATGGCTCCCCATTTTGACCCGTGCAGCAGCTTGAAGTTATCATTAGAGTCTCACCCCAAAGGGCACGTCTGACAGTTGTCCCCTCCCGCTTGATTCCTCCCCCATCAAAGGTCGGTCTTGCCCTCCTCATTCACCCTAATGACTCTATTAGCTGCAGACCCCACCTCTTTGTCCCTGAGCAAAGCAGTCACTGAGCTTTCCATCAGGAGCTTCTCTTTAATTCGGCACCTGTTTAAAAAGATCTCGAGGGAGATGATTAGATGTGACTAGCAGGGACTTTAATGATATCAATTAAGTCGTTTTGGCTCTGTCTGTCTGAGACTCTACATAAACCAGGTAGCTACCCCCATCTCCTCCCCAAGGCCTCTGTTTTGGCTCTGCTGATTCGCAGGCTTGGCAGGTGAACCTTCCAGAATGGTTCATAGCTTGGTTGCATGACGCAAGCCGCCAGAGGTGAAGTGAAGTCACTGTGCTTACTGGTCTCTCGTCTGCGGCTTCCTCCTTGTTCATACTTCATCACCTTCTGGATTGTTCCAAAGTTCTGTTAGGCTAATATATTGGGGGAGGAGGCTAGATCCATTTCCAGGCACTCTGTCTATCCATCTGTTGAATTGATTGGCTCATGATGAGCATGCGTTTTACACAAGATTTCCCCAGCCATTGTGCCTTGTGCTTCATGGCATAGGCTCAAAGGCCAGTGTGACTTTTTGCAATGTAATGGATGAATGATTAGAATGATGGGTGTAGAATGACTGATCTAAATTAACTGTATGATCATCCTCCAAAACCATGTATGTTGGTGTAACGTATATGTCATAACATCACCTCCAGATGAGAAAATGACTCAACGTCAATGTGCCCCCCCCATCGTTTCTTGTTTCAGGGGGCCACAATAAAAAGGGACGAGTGCACGGGAGCCATCGTCGTAGCCCGGATAATGAGGGGCGGGGCAGCTGACAGAAGTGGTAAGTTGACCCGAGAAGAGTTAAGGGTCTTCAGATTAATATAGAGTTACAGGTGTTCATTCTGATGTAAAGCTAGGGGTCTTTAGTTTGACATGAAGTGATGGGTCTTCATGCATGTCAGTGATCTTGATCCTCATCACTTATTAGTGTCTTATGAGTTAATTTCTCCCGATCAGCGATATGTTTGTAGTAACATCATCCAGATCATCTATGTTAAGATGACTGTCTCTATCCTGTTTCTATCTCATCGACACTCTGGTTGTCCCTGCCAAAAAGGTCTGATCCACGTAGGGGATGAGCTCAAGGAAGTCAACGGAATTCCGGTGGACGACAAGAAGCCGGAGGAGATCATCCACATCCTGGTACACACCCACGCTGTCGATACCTTTGATCTACCTTTAATTTCCACCACTTGGTGTCATCGTCCAAAGGCAGGCACCCCCAGGGGTTCAGTGAAACAGGATCTGTCCACTTCTCCTCTTTTCCCTATGTGGTCTTCCTACATTCAAATCCCTTTTTAACCAGAGTAGTCCTGCCCTGATAACTGCTGCTGAAAAACAACATTGTTTTTTATGGGTGTCTCTTGTTGGGTATTTACATCAAATCAGGGAGAATTAATCATCGCTGTTCCCCTCTGTCCCCCCCACTCCCACTTTCAGGCTCAATCTCAGGGAGCCATCACTTTCAAAATAATACCAGGCATCAAGGACGACGCCCCAAACCGGCATCCTAAGGTGAGTCCTGCCGCAGAGATTATATTGATTGTGTTACGCACGCGTGCTATTTATTCGCTGGAATCGAGGTTAGTCTCCTACTTACAGGTCCGAGGCCCCAACTTTGATTAGGCTGCCTTATTTTCTGGGGAAAGTGATTCCCCTCCCCCTTCAGCTGTCGCTTTCGGGGTGGGGGTGGCTACCTGTTTGCCAAGGGTTGAGAATTGATGTTGAGACTTAGGGTCTATGACCTTTGTGATGGCCCTCTGTGTGTGTATCTGTGGCGGGGCAGTGGAGGGGGTGGGGTGGGGTCCTCGAGTTTATGTGGAAGTCAGGCATGTGCGCACATGGATGCTGGTGTTTAAAATGAGTTTTCCTTTATTGTTGTGCTGTTCCATGTGTCAGTGCTTTTCCCAAAGCACCTGTGACATACTTCTCTAAGGCTTAGATCTAGCTGTTAGAATAGAGAAATCAATGCGTGTGTTTGCATGCCTTTTTGTTGTCAGGCTCCGTCTCTTGTCTGTTTTTAGTTAGATTTCTGCATGTGCTGATTCTTCACCCGCCCTATGTGACACAGCCCCCCCTTGCTTTCAATGCACTTTTTGTACAATAAATTCCAGGTTTGCATGTAGAAGCAGGGAGGACAGCTTTCAGTAGGAATCTATCACCGCTTTCAGCTATTCACTGTCACCGCACACCCAAACAAATCCTCTCCCCACCCCAATTCCAGCAGAATTTCGGCACGTGGCAGATGTGGCCCCTTGAGTCCTTGAAATAAACCATCCTGACCCCCCCCGACCCTATCCAAAGTTTCTCCATCGTGGGGCTGCTGGCAGCCGTACACTCGTAATTCACCGTGACAGCTCTGTCTGAGCGCGCTGTACACTGTTACCGTCAACGTTTTGTTTGTCCCCCACACTGCCCGGTCTCATCAGCCTTCTGCAATGCCTCAGGTTCGGAAAAATACAGAAAAGTTGGCCAAAGCAGAGCTCTCGGATCGGGAAATGTTATCCCACGTCGCTGTGAATCGTGGTCTGATTCCATTTCTGAATCCTGGTGGAGACTTGAGGTGGAATGAGGCAGCAGTGAATGTTATAACTGATTCTGTCTCTGTTAATCACACTTGATGGAAGGTAAAAGTCAGGGTTATGGGGTTCCCCTACCTGTCGCTGGGCATCAGACTGCCTCGGGGGGCTGGTGCTATCCAGTCATGTCACCGTGGCCCTGTGAAGGTGATCCTCTGCAAATCATTCCACTGGTGTCTCTCTCGCTGTCCTCCAGATGTTCGTCAAGTCCCTCTTCGACTATGACCCCAGTGAGGACAAAGCCATCCCTTGCAAAGAGGCTGGCCTGGCATTCAAGAAGGGAGATGTGCTTCAGATCATGAGTCAAGATGACGCCACCTGGTGGCAGGCCAGGCACGAGGGCGATGCCAACCCCCGCGCTGGCCTCATCCCCTCCAAGCAGTTTCAGGAAAGGTGAGCTCCCTGGGGATACCACCCTTTTCCTCTAAGCTGCCCCCCCACGTCTGTCCATCTGGGGGGTCAACCAGCTCCTCAGAAACAAGGGCAGTGTAGACTGCCCCCCCCCAATTACATGTCCAGACCAACCTGACTCTGTTTGACTCGTGACAATAAGAGTGATGAGTCTACTAGCATCGCCGCCAAAATACTTTGGATTTCCGCGCACGTCTGGCCTGCAATGAGTAATGACAGAAAATGATAGCGCTGGTACTGGTCCACTTTGGACACGGCGCGTATGGAAAAGTGGTGCATCGGTGGCGAGTTTCGGGCCGTCCGCTGATGTGCAATGCAGAGCTCGGGGGCCGAGGCGGTGTCTTGGCACCACACAGGGCCCAAAACCTCAAAGCCGGCAGATTTATTTCAGCGGCCTTTGAATAGGAGGCATTGTGTTGGTGTCCGGCTCCCCGCTTTTCATGGATATTTAAGAACGCTCTCGGTATCGTGGCAGAAACGTGTTTATTAATCCCATGTGGGCTGTGAAAGCTTGATGGTTTTATTGTGGTTCTCATACTCTTCCTGTAGGAGGTTCGCACTTCGCCGGCCGGGAGTCCTTGCCCAGCCCCAGAAGATCTCCAACCGAAGATCATGTAAGCTCATGTATCATGTGATGCTGGTGCTAAATTCCCACAGTAACCGTCCCCCCAATGTAACAGGTGCTGCGACAGAGAATGCGTAAACACACGCGCTAAGCTTGCGGGGGGTGGGGGGGGCGGTGAATACTTTACATTCTTGAGTATATCTGCAAAAAGAAATGCGTACTTTTACTACGTTATATTTGCCTGCATTCATCTCAGGACTCGTTGCTTCTTCCCGGATCTCTCGCATTTTGATGATGTCTGTCTCGTCAGTGGAATTCAGCCATCCCAGTTTTTCCCCAAACCACTTCAGCTCAAACCACAACCCACATCTGACTTTAGTGCAAACCACACCTAAGATGAAATTCATTAGATAACAGTATGTGAGCGCTAATCCAAAGTCCCGCTTTCATCTGTGGCGGAGGGAAAGCCAGAATTCCGCCTGACGAAGCCTACTCCGGCTAAGAGTAACTCGATTTAATTAGCAGCAAATACAAGCTCAGATATGGAAGACAGGGTTAACCTATGGTTTAGTTTGGGATTTGTTATGTGGTAGGGAATGATTTACTTTGCTTACCACTAGATCCAATGATGTTAGTCTGACTCACAAATTTTATGCAGAAATTCAGGTGATGCTACACAAGATAAGTCACTATTGTCAGTTAATTACATTTTTTTAAAACATAAAGCAGGAAATTCTGAACAATAACAGTATATTTGTTTAAACAAACAATGCAAATGACTGAGTATTCCTAAATTTAGGCATCATTACATTTTTTTTCTTCTGAAACAAAAGATCTGAGATCATCAAGAGAAAAATTGCTAATGAAACCCGCGTTTATTTATTCAAAGAACCACTCAAAATTCTGACATTGTAATGTCATTGAAGGCTAACGTCAGTTTTCCCTGACCGTCTGTTATCCTTCAGGCTGCAATGAGTCTCATCCATCTTCCTGCTGCTAACCCTATCTCCCACATTCGCGCTGCGGTTCATATTCAAAGACCCAGAAAACAGTCCAGGTCTGAAATTCCGCGACAGAATGTCTAGGCCCCTCTGCTATTCGGGGGTCTAGAAGCAGTGAATTGCATCCTGTGATTTTTCCCGGGAAGTTCCGTGTTGGTGGAGAACGGCCATGTGGCCTGACACGGGCATGACGCCCCCCCCCCCCCCGGAGAAATGAGGCTGATCCCATCCTGGCACGTCAGTGTTTTACGGAGTGCCTGGAATTGCGAGATGTCACGTTGTGGAATTTCCAGGACCCATGTGGCTCCAGTGAGGAAGAGGAGGATTAGGATCATTTTTGTGAAAGTAAAAGGATCCTATGCAATCGGCTAGAATCATATTCCTGGTGCCCTCGAACAGGAGCCACGATTTTGTAGAGTGTCTGGGTATTGTGTCCTCTGTTGGTTTTTCATGTATCACAATGATATTGGCTTGACATCACACAATGTGTGTGGTGTTCACATGGCGTATGAAGCACCTGGGCTTGCTGGTGTGATGTAACCCCTGTCAGGTGAGGGACCCTTTCGCTTTGCGTTTGTCACCAATAATTCGGCCTCTAAACACAATGCAGATGGAAGGTTCCAGTGGTAGCTACATTGGCCCTCCGGATTAAAGACAGTGTTCCGAATCAGCAGGAGGCTTGCCTTTCAGCAGGGGGGTGACATAACAGCACCATCCCTGTGGGCTTGTTCCTGGCAACAGGAAATGTCCTAGTTACGGTGGCTGACAGAGCAGGATGGCTGATCCCAGACCAGTTGTGTGGGGGTGAGTCGAATACCATAGGAGTTATGCTGGTGCGTGAGTAACTTTTAATCTACCATGATATTAATTAGATGGATGAGGCCCAATCCATCTTTTGAACATTGCCAAGAACTGTGGTATGCTAACAGTAGCTGGGTCATTAAAAAGAAATACGGAAATAGGTGAAAAAGAAATCATTTACTTATACACAATATTAATGAGGCTGCGCGGTCCCAAAAATTGATTAATGATTTCAGATTTACGATGTCAGCGTAGCACAGAAGCAGGCTTGTGATTCTAAAACTGGCTCTGCTGAGTTTCTAACGTTCAAAGTGTACCAGTAAAAGAACACCAAATTTTAGCATTCCTAACCTTAAAATTTTTAATAGCAAAATAATAAAACTTTCCCTGTAGCAATAGAAATACTTTTGTTTGCATAAAAATTTATCGGATCAAAGCTGTTGATATTTTTCGTGAGGGTAATCTGATTCTCCCCCATCGGCTTGAACCTTCTGGTAGGAGTTTTTTCAAATAAAGATCTTTAATGGGTGATGTGGTGCTGTGAGGGGGCACGATGGCACGCTAGGCTGCTCAGTTCCGTGCCGACCGCTTGCCTGCCGAAGAATGCGGACCCTTCAGGAGATGATGGATGATCCGCAGGCGACAGGGCTTGTCATATGTACACAACCGAGAATAAGCTTCGACCTTGGGGGGCGGGTGGGGGGGGATTTTAAAATTTTCTGTATTTTACTGTTACCTGTTTTGGCACCGTGTCATCACCACAGTCATGCTAAAAATTGAAAGATACAATTGCCCCCAGTTAAGGGGCTTCTGCTTTTCTTTTTGAAAAGAGGCTCTGGATGGTCGTGGTATGCCAGTTTGGGCAGGGGATCAATTTACTGTTTTTTTTTATAACTGTAAAATTACGTTTTTTAAAATAATGTGCTCATGTGGGCACCTTCTTCCTACTTTTCTAAACTGTATATTGAGTTATTGAATGGTCAGATATCTGACCGCTGGAGCCCTCTCTGGCCTCCTACCCTACTGCAGGTTAATGAGTAAAACTATTCGCCCCATGTCAGATTTTCATCACTCTGGTATTTTTTTAGTATCATTTTCAACCAAAACCTGAACTGACAAAAAAGCATTCATTTACTAAAGGATGCCATATCTTTTCGACTGAAGCTTTTGAGGATATGCAGTGGTCTGTAGGTGTCTCAGTCCTGTTGGGTTGAAGGCTCCTTGATGGTTCTTTGAGGTGTGACCCATCCAGCACTCTCCCCACCAGTGCACCATGGCGTATATCTCGACTGCTTCTAAAGTCTGTTATTGGAGGATTCTGTTCTTATCTGATGGAGGATTTAATCTGATTTTTAGGGATCAAATAACCTGCTGCCAAACACCTTAGACAAGCTACACTTTGCCCTGAGGAAGGAGGCCTGGCTTACCTGAGTGCTTTTGTCTTTCCTGACCCATGAAGTCATTATAGTCATCAGGAGGTCTTAGCGGTGCTGTGGTCTGCTGTTCCGGGTCAGAGAATAGGGGTCACGTGTGCAAATCCTTCTCTTTGTGGAGTGTAAACTGTTATCAGATCAGAGTCATATTCCAACGCTGGCTTGTGCGAGAACCTGGGCCATAAACGGTGCAGTTGAGCGGATCGATAAATGTAAGAATCCCATTTTAATGTCATCTGGAAAAATTCGGCTCATCTTGGAAACCGGTTAGCATTTTATTCATGCGGAGACTCCTCCAATAAAAAGCCCATCTGTGCTTCAGCCAAAGGAGGAGTGACATCAATCCATACTTTTATTTCGTCAGCATGGTGATGGAGGGTCATCCTTTAGTTTCTTTTGTAGCGAACGGCATTTCAAATGCTCCTCGGACGTCCTTCAGCCTAAGTGAAACCGACGTGTCCTTTATCAGTGCATCTGGGAAAAGGTGACAGAAAGTTGAATGAAGGCCGTACTGTCTCAGGTGGCCCCTCCCAAACTGGACCTGTGACAACGATTCCCACTACAAAATATGATGCTACTGTTAGCCTGACGTGAACTCGGGGGGTCTTGAAGTCTACATGCTCGACATTTTAAGAGGGGCCATTTTAGGATACATTTTTTAAGGTTGGGGGCATAACAGGGGCCATAATTAATGCAGAGGGGCCAATCTTATTAGCTAATGATATGTTTAGAATCAGTGAGTGACAGGGAAGGAAACACCCTGGAAGCCAGTTAGCTTTCAGCTGTGGCCAGTGGCACTGCCCCTGTACACATCTCTGCCCATTAAGCTTCAAGATACATGATTTGGCCTTAAGCTACATTCGCTAAATCACACGCAGGGATGCTAACATGTGCTTCTCATCCTCTACTCACCCCTCCCCCCTCCATTGTCTCAGATGCATTTGTGGGCCTCTCGCTGATTTGGGGGCTCTGTGAGTCTTGAGTATCCTGTTGATAATGGTTTCTATGCCTCTATTTGCCCTTCGTTCTGTAATGCTTTTCCATAAGGTACAATCTTTGCGTGCCCATGTTTATCTGTGTCATCAGTCTCTATTATGCTGGCAAAAAAATAAGGATTTCTGACGCACATTGAAATCTGTGTTTTTCCTTTCGATTCCCAAAAGTAACAATTGTTGAAATAGTAGATAGAAACAAGTCTTTAATCTGTTTTTCCCCCCTCATCAATGCTGTATTTGCAGAGGAGTAATGTTTTCATCACTGTTTCCCGTAAGGTTTAACAGTCTGTTTTCTATCTGTTCCTGTTTTTCTTTCTCGCTTTTCTAAGATGATGTGGCTGTTGAATGTGGTAGGTTCTTCTTCTGTCCACTCTCGTTACTCCTTAATATTCCTTTCCATGCAAAATATTAACATTTTTTCCTCCATTGTGCTTTTTCATATGCTGCCAGCGGAGGAAATCGAAGGTACACTAACCGCCGCCCACTTACTAGCAAGGGATCATATGTATCGCCTGTCATTGGCTGGGCTCATGTAGTCCAGACTGTGAAGCTTTGTGCTGATTGGTTCCAGTTGTAGCCATTGTAGTGTAGTGTAGCATAGTGTGGCTGTCTGTCTGTGGGAGAGGCAATTGTGCCAGTAGCTTGTGCTCATCGCCTCTCCTCACTGTTTGTCTTGCCATCTAATAGATGTACACAGGGTCCCATTTGTGTGCATGACATGCAAAATTAAATTACAGCCCGATACATGTATCAATGTTCAATCATCTACTATAATGTTCCTCTACCCAGTCTTCAGGAACTCCCATACAGTCCACATTTCTACTCCTTCCTAGCTCTGAGCACACCTGTACCACGCATTTTGTGTTCTTAATTGGCTAGGAGCCGGGAGGAAACAAATGCAGACTGTCTGTCCCCGAGGACTGTGTTGAGAAACACTGGTCTGCTGTGAAGCCTGTAGGTTGGTTGTTTGCCATGAGTTCTGCCCGATTATCCACGAACAGCCGTGTCTAGGGCATGTAACCCAAGGTATGGATGCCCCTTGATCACAGGTCAAGACATCGGTGGGAGTGGGGCAGGGGTCATGGCTTGTGGCCACACTGATCCTGTACTTGCTGGCGCTAACCCTGACATTACCTCCCGTTTTTCACCGTAATGCTAATACCTGTTGGGGTGGGACTGCCAGGCCCCTCAGAGATGGACAGGGTCTGCCTGTCTGTCTTTCTGTGTTTGTCTGTCTGTGTGTCTTTGTGCATCTGTCTGTGTTCGTCTGTCTGTCTGTGTCCGTCTGTCTGTCTGTCTGTTTGTGTGTCTGTTTGTCTGTCTCTCTTTGTCCCTGTCCGTTTGTGTGTCTATCTACCTGTGTGTGTCTGTGTGATTTAACTTTGCTTATCATATCTAGTCTATTAACTCGTGTGCTTCTCTTCCTGCTGCCGTGTTCCTCTTCTGTCATTAACCAGAAGAGACTGACAACGCCATCTATGTAAGCGGATTCCAAATAGGTGAGACTCTTGTTTTTCGCTGTGTCCCCTGCCCCGCCATCTCCAATTCTGCTCCCCCAAACCCCTGAGAGTGCTGATGCAGAGCTGTCCTGTGATGTGGCCAAACCTTTGTGCCCTATTCCCCATTGATCCCCTCTGGTCCTGAGCTTCTGAATGGGCAAACAGAAATCCCCTTGCCTGACTTTGTTCAACTATTGGTTCACATTAATAAACCAGCAGTGACTATTTCTGACATTAAAAGCTCTCGTTTTAATTCAGAATCTGTTTAATGTTCAGCCCTACACTGTCAGTCTTTCATTTTTAAGAGATCAGGCTTTTATTTATTATTATTTAGTACTTTTTTTTTTTTTTTTGACTAACGCCCCTGCTCAAAATGTATTATATAGGTCACAGTTGTACGCTTATCCACTTAGACATCTGGATGTTTTACTGGAGTAATCAAGGTTAAGTACCTCGCACACGGGTCCAACAGTGGACTCCCTCCTGGGATATGACCCTATAACCTTCTGATAGAGGCCAGTGATGTACGTATTGCCAAGTTGACCAGATGGAAGCTGAGAATATGACTGGGCTACATGGCTAGGGTCATAAAAAATTTGGGAGTCTCATGCGTGATCTGCTCACATGTGTTTTCTTGGTTGATTGTAATGGTCTGTTGCCCTCGTCCCTTTCTGGAGAGCTTTGATCATCTGGGGCAGATTCCCCCAAAGGGGGGAGAGTTTTGGTTTTTAACATAGACGGTGCCCTCTTTAAGAATGACATCACTTTCGAAAAATGTAGCAATTTCCTTTTGTTTTGTCCCTCCGATGGTACATGTGTATCCACCCCCTTTGAGAACCTGGCACAAGCCCCATCTTCCAGCCTCTCGCTTCTGACGTCGTTCCCAGAGAGCCGCACATTATGAGTGGCTTCAAGTGGTGCCCGCTAGCTGCTTGTCGCCATCTCAGTTTTTAATAGGTCGTCTTTCGGGAGGTCTCCTTTGCCATGTCGCTATAGGAATTGCCTGGTGCATTGGCGTCTGGAGACGGTCCTGCACGGGATCCACCCACCCCTGCAGCGCGAGTTCTTTGCAAGTGTCTGGTGAGATGTCGTTGAGTCGGGGCAGCCTTCAAACACGGAGCCATTTCCTCAGCCAGCAGCCGGATCCTGACCCCTCTCCCATAATTCCCTCGACCTCCGCTATTTTCTCTTTCCTGGCCAAGCTGGGCCCGAACTCCCCAAAACGGCTAGCTTCATTAGTGCGCCCCCTTTGGTTTCCAGGCCCAGCAGAACTCATAAAAACCAAACCCTCGGAAAGCCCTTGTGTTGTACTATGCGTTCACCTGCCAGCACCACTTGGGCCACCGTCCACGGCCCCAGCATGGGTGAAGGCCCAGGCTGCTCTCGAGAGGTCCTCATCATGTTCCATCTCCTAGTTAGGCCATGTTCTCCAACAAGTTTTTTTTTTCCCTCCTCTTAGTGCCTTCTAGGGAGAGAATTTGGGAGTATTTACCTGCACCGCTCTACCTCCCGACTTTGCTCAAATCCCTCCCTAATGTCTTCAAAGGTGCCTCGTGCCTAGGAGAGCTGTTGACCTAAGATACCTTGTTTGGATTATTCTAGAACATCCTGAGTATAGCGGAGAATGAAAAAACATTGGTTTCAGTGGGATTGTTCTAAAACGAAGCAGTTCCTGAGATTTATCAGAGCGCTGTGGCAGAATCAGCCTGTGGGGGGTAGCGAGGGCTGGCATCCAGATTGGACCTGGACCTTCTGCCTCGGACCAGGAGTCCGGGCCATGGCGCCATGGTTCTGTCTGTGAGCAGAATCCTCCCCAAATGACCCGAATGACAAAGTCGGAAAACCGGAGCCGGGAATAAGCCTGGGAAAGGAATCAGGCCCTAAATCCAGTTAGGTGCACGTTGTTATGGAAAAACGGAGAGACATGAAGGGAGAGGGAAAAAAATAAAAAATAAAAACAAGTCGTTTTTTGCACAAAGCTAGATTATTAAATCAGCCCCCAGGTTGTGACTGTGGATAATTTAGCTTTAGACAACCTTTCTGCTGTTTGGTAAAACAATTTAAATTTAAGTATATTGGGAATAGTGTTTTCTGAGTAAAAATGATTTGTTAAAATTCTATTTGTTGGGGGCGGGGGGGGCTCGTCAAGTAATCTGTTTTGTCAAGACAGTGAAATGTTTTCAATTTACAGAGCCCTCGTCGCTGTTGACGGCAGCAGAATCGGCACCACTTCGTCTCGAGTCGCAGGACTGCGGGTCAGGTGACCGCGATTGTTTGTATTGATTCGTTCCACCTGTGCGCTGGCCCTGGCTTTTGTGTATTTTGGATCGTTCCGCTTTTGCCTCGTCAACGGTAACCCAGACCGGAGCCTCATCTGTTTGTCTGCGCCAAGCACCACCACGGCAAACTGCCGACGGGTGCCGTGTTTGTGTTTTGCTTCTCGTTTGTTCGTTTGTTTACCCCAAAGGTCTCTTATTGCAACCCCACAAATTGTGTCCATTCCTGAAAAAGGAGTTTTAGAAATAAATCTTCTGGTTGCACTGCCTTGACTGCATTACGTTATTCTCTGGCCTGTTTTTCTCAGTGTGTTAATTCTTCGGTTAATTAGGTTCTGTTAACAGGATTAGATGTGACCCGTGCTAATGCAGACCCCATATGGGAGAGATCTAGATTTATTTATTTATTGGGACCTGCACGCCGTCTTGGAGCCGAAGTCACTAAACGATGCCAGCAGGACAGAGGCACTTTCGCTGTAATGTGGCAGATCGTTGTCATCGAGGGTGTTGGGAATTATTTAATTTTTGGGTACGTGTGTGTGTGTTTTCTTTAGGAGCAAGGTATGGAAAATATGTGAATTTTTGCCAGCAACATGCCCCCGAGGCCTGTGTGTTGTGCCCATGCTCTTTGGGGGGTGGGCTTTCAGTCGGCTGTTTAAGCGACCTATAGACTGCCGATTGCTGAGACGGACCATTTCCAGTCCCAAGATCCCTGGCACGCTTCCATGTGCCGTTGGGGGGGAGGCTTCACCCCCCACCTTGTGAATTTGGCAGTTTTCAGGCTAGACATTCCTGAGCCTTGAAGAGCTCGGGGACGAGAGGGAAGCGGAAAAACAAACATCGTTTGATAAAAAAGCAGCGTGTCTCATCCAGGCGGCCTGAATGCTATTCCGTTCGAGACGTAGGCCATTCTCCACGACAGCATATTTTCTAGAAATCTCTCAGAAGGTCCCCCCTGCAGACTTAAATCACATTTGTGATCCCACTCCCCAGTGTGACATCGCCTTTAATTTCTCTTTTCTGATGGGTGGAAAAAATAATATTAAAAACAAAAATGGAATCATTGGATCTTTATATGCATCCCCTGGGCGGAAGCAGTCTTACCCATAAAGCTTTGCGGAGCTAGCACAGGCCCTGGGGTTTGGTTAAATGCCTCTCACCGCACGATGGTCTGGCTCCAGGGTAGCTTTCCTCCCAAATAAGATCACCAACCACACAGTGGACGGGGCGCCTCGGGTAGAAACCTCGTTAAAGCCCCTCCTGTACCCTCGCCCCATCCCTTTAAACTTTCCTGCAGATGTCACGCAGCACTGGAGTTCGAGGAGCAGAGGTCAGTGAACAGTGGATGTATCGACCCCCCCCCCCAAAGGTGGTGTGCCACCCCCCACTCGATCAACTGCTCGCTGCCTGTTGGATCTGCAGTGTGGGTAGACCACGAGGAACAACCTTTTAATGAATGCTGATTGTGGTACTACTGTAGTGGGGGTCACACAAAAAGACTCCATCACCCCTCTTGGTAAATAAAACCATAAGAACAGAACCCCTTCGTTTATGGGGTGGGGAGGTGTCAGTCTGTTTTCAGGAACCATTTATCCAGCCAGGGCTTCAGTGATCCAGAGAGGGGATGTGTAACACAGACACACAGACACAGGTAGACTGACAGACACACCCACAGACAGCTGAGGCTGGATCAGCACAAGGTGCTCTGCAGGCACTTGGCGGCTGTCCTTTAATTCCATCGTTTAATTCCCTTATTCGCAGCAAGTCAAACTGGGACAGCAAAGCTTGGGAGATCAGCATTGGTGGCTTTTAAGTTTTTCTCCTTGATCCTACAAAATCATTGGAGTTGTGTGGCTGACAGTTTGGGGAATCGCTCCTCTGTTTGCAATCTCAGTCTTTGCCGAGGGATTATATAATTGGCACGTGTAATGGGGGAAGTTTTAATGCATCCCACATTCTGCAGCTGCATGGTTGCAGACAAAGTGTTGCGACGTGTAGTGCGCACAAGACAAGTGTGTCGCACACTCCTGATATGTCGTGCAGGGGCCGGTTTGTTGTTTCTGGGGCCACACTCAAAAAATCGCTTTCTGCCCCCCCTCCCCCATATTTGTAATGACTGTTTGTAGCCAACAGGGGGCCTCCATACATATGCATGGTTTGAGTGGTGGTGAACACCACATTCGTGCCGTTAACTTCAGGGATGACGTTCCCTCTGCTTGGTGTGCTTACCAAGCGTGTACCCTCATCCCCTCTCAACCTGTTGAACATCTGTGCGCTTCTGGCCTAATCGTTCTCACACGGCTCTTTTTCCCATGTGCCCCTATGCTTTATGGGTCTTTTCAAACAGGAAGGTGGGTGAGTGCGTGGTATTTGTGGTTCCTGGAGGCCCGAGGGAAGTCCCTCCTCCTCAATCACATCCTCAGCCTCCCGTGTTGATGCCAGACATGAATGCACTGGGAATTGGGCCCAGAAACTACAAGATGATGGCATGCATGACACCCAAGGATCCTTGTTTGGGTCTTGTGCCAGCTGCCTCAATTATCGATGTTCTATCGACATGGCTGGGGCTCTTATGGATGCTCCTTCACAGCAGCTGACAATGAAAGCCTGGGGAACAGATTCCCCAGACAGGAGGTCTTGTATTGTCCTGTTATCACATGACCACCTTCTTCATCCCCTCGTTCCTCTCTGGAGACCCAAAACCAGAGCCACACATAGCTCAGATTCTCCCTAATGCTACACCTGTGCGGCTTTCATTAACAGGCAATCTGAAGACTGCCCCCCCCCCCTTCTGTTGATTGGTTTGTACCCAGACGTATGAGTTCCATGACTAAGGCGAGTCCAAAAGTTGAGTCATTTCATTCTGGATCGAATTAATTTTCACCCCTCGGTTTAATTTTGCTTCAATCAGTGCTGTGGATGATCGCTTCCAACCGTATCTTTGATTTCTTTGTTTTTTGCCCCACGAGGGGTGGTTTTGTATTTGGATGGAACTGCCTGGAAGTGTTTAAGTGATTCGGAAGGGATGAGATTATATACCCCCCCCCCCAAGCCAGCCACCCTTAGTTGGGGAAGAACAATTTGTATTGACTGCTTGCAGCTGGTAGGAGTTAATGAAATCTCGTGCACCTGTCCCACTTGCAAAACAAAGAGATTTGCCCTGACATAGTCAATGAACCACTGATGCCGATGTCGTGTTCCTTTGAGTTTGTAAACCTATTGGGTTTATGCAAATCAGACAAGTCGGGGCCCTCTATTCTGGGAATCTTTATCCAGACCTGCTGTCTTCGTGTTCCCCCCCCCCATTTCTGTTTACAAACGATTTAAGATTTTCCAGGTCATGCCGTCACGGAGAGATCAAGTCAGGTTTTCGTGAAAAGCCCGTTACAGACCTGAAATCATGCGTGATGTTATCCGTTTCAGTCCAATGATGTGATGCAATTTCCTTAAAAATCGGGATGTCTGAGCTGGATGTCTGGCTAAGTATACCACATTGGGAGTTATCTTGTTGTTGTTGTTGTTATTATTATTATTATTATTATTATTATTATTATTATTATAATCTATTATAACAATTTAGATAATAACTTTAGTTGTCTTGGCTATTGTTTTTGTCTAGACTGACTTAGTTGGCTGGGTGAGTCACTTTCTCCAGGGATACTCCTGCAGAATTTGGTGGGACTCGAGCCTACACCCTCCTGTATGTAAGCCCATGCCCACAGCATCTGGCCTAAATGCTACTTCTTGGTCATGGTGGGGGGAAGGGTAGTTTCTTGACAGTTTCATTTGTTATGCCTTGTCGGCCATCTGCACGATGCTGGCAGGTTCCCCGCATCGTGGAAAATATCGAGACAGTCCAATTCCTTCCAGCCCCTGATTTTCATACTGCCTTAATCTTGCTTAGGCATCTCGCGCCATGTTCCCGAATTCGTTAATCATGGTAGGAAAGGCCCCACCTCTTTGTGCTCCTCTCGGATAATAAGGCGTTTTGGGTTTTCGTTTTAAGTCACATCTGTCATGGGTATGAAGCTGCAGTCTTTGAATGACATGGCTTCTTTTAATACTCCTGCTTATCATTTAAACCAGGTTCCCAGGCCTTTTTTTTTTGCTGAGAAAGTGGAGTTATCAGGCATGAGGGGAATCACTAAGTGGATCGAACAAATGGCCGAATGTTCACTCCCAATCAAATGGATGCTCTCTTTCTACAGAAAGAACCTTTTTAAGAAAAAAAAAATCACAGTGAAGCCATTTAGCCAGAGTCTTTGGTGGTACATCTGTGTAGCAGTGAATTTTAATACTTAAAGGAGACCTTTTCTCTAATTTGTTGTGGACCAAAGCAAAGCCAGTAGGCTTAGAGTTGAACTTGGGACAGCAAAGGGGTGTACGAATTACATGAGTTTGATGGAAATATTACAGGTACATGACATAAATCTTCATAATCATATGAAGGAATGTATAATAACCTTTTATAATATTGTTGAGAATACATAAAAAATGGACTGAGCCTTGATTTTTTTTTTTTTTAAACGTGTATCATTACATGCTCAGTGAAAGATGTCAACAAGCATTACATTAAATTTGCCGACTACCTCACCTTGAAGTTTCTAGCCGTTTCTGTACAGAGAAGTCAGCTTAACAGGCATTTGGTGCATAAAAGGGGATGCAGATTGTCTTGTGTTTATTTTGGAGTTGCCTTTGTGAACGCAGGCATGCACACATCCACCTGCAATTTTGTGGTGCCCAGGATGTCAGACGGTGCTGAAGTGTCTCTCATTTTTACAGCCAGCCTGCGACGCAGCTTCCGCCTGAGCAGGAAGGACCGCAAGACCAACAAGTCAATGTATGAATGTAAAAAGAGTGACCAGTATGACACAGCTGACGTACCCACCTATGAAGAGGTCACCACCTACTGTCGCCCACCCGGTGCCCGGCACAGGCTGGTAGTTCTTGTCGGTGAGTGTCGCTTATGGACCCACTGTGGGTCCTTGGAGAACCCCACCTCATTTACTTCTTTTGTTGAACTTTGATAGATCTGCGCGGTAAAAACTCCAGGCCAGGCTCTGCCAGCAGGGATCTTGATAGAATCAGAGCTAGGAGCCTGGAGCCTCATAGCTTTGGGGTTTTCTTACAATTATACCTACATTTGTTTTTCCAAACAAAGTTGTACAGCTCGTTCCGAAACTCAGTGCAGCTGGAAATACTTTGCATTGTTTGCTTTTAAACCTGGATGTTTTTTTGTTGTCTTGAGTTTAAAACTAGAATATTTGTTAGATTTAATTATTTGAGGGGAAGCCTAGTGATGCTATAAGAAGCCTAAGCTATTTTTACATACCAGCTAAATCCTTCAAAAGCTGCCATAATGTTAGGGTGAAAATAAGTGAACCTGGGCATTCTAATGAGCCACAAATACCACCCATTCGCCTACCTTCCTGAAATTAGTAATATCAGTACTATAAAAGTATGTTGGTACTGTACATTTGAAAAAATTAACATGAGGTGAAATATGATGAAAATACAGAGTTTGGACATGTGTGGAGATGCTATTATTCCACTAGCTTCCCTTGCTGGTCTTCAGTAGCTCATGGACTTTATCACATATTGTTTGTCATTTGGAGTATTTAATTCACCCATTTTCCTGCCAGCGTGTCAGGCTGAGGAAGGGATACCCCTCCCACAAGGACCCCTCTGTCACCCTAATGTAAATACGCTTGGCTAAATTGTACAGTATGGGTTACTTTCAGATGCAGTGATGTGGGGAAGCGAGGAATGATCTGTTTAATGTTGTTTTGTCCCTTACTTCATTGTCCATATTCATTGAGAGCCTGCTTTTAATGGCCAGGTAACAAACAGGTTGGGGAGAAAGGGGGGTGTGGCCAACCTCCTTCCTAAATTCCCTGGGTGTTCTTTGTTTAACTTGGCCTCTAGCCTTCTGCTTCGGGTGAGACGTCATACCTCTCCTTCATTTGCTATAGACTATACGCTCATCAAGGTGCATACAGAAGGGTGGGGCGATACCCTCACTATACCCTGTATCAGAATTTCGAGAATTTTTCTAGAATTAAAATGTTATTGTCAAGAGGAATTATGGCAAGTAGCTTATCTTATTTAAGTAATCAGATATTTATCTAAGTATTGATATGTTTCTTGGTATGTACCTGTCTGGAATACCATAAAGTCACTCCAATGGCATGTGAGATGACTTTGGCTTGAGCATGGTTATGGTTTTGGCCTTGGCCAGACCAATTCCAAATGAAGAGTCTGATGCTGGTGCACATTTGTGGGTGGGGGTGGATTGGGGTGTACACTTCCCTTATTGGTCCTCAGAGGCAGTGGTGGTGATTGATTTGGTCACCATTTAGCCTGGAAGCTGTTAAGTCAGAATGTTGGAGGCCATTTCTCTAATGAGGGCGCTAATGTGGTCTGACATTTTTACAGGTGCCGGTTTAATTTCGAGACTCGCGAGCGCGGTATTAAATTCCTCTAGGGTCAGAAGAGCGGGACAGAAAACACCAAACAAAATGGAGCATAATTTGGGAATTGTGGAAAAACGTTTTCATTGGTGCTTATGATTTTAGGGCATTTGCAGCTGTATTTGGGTGAGGGACAGCAGAATCGGGGCAGAGCGCCATCGGGTGGACCCTACCCTTTTCCACAGCCAGCATCACGGCTTGCTTATTCATTAAAAACTGCAGTTCAGGCCATAACTTTAACCCAATTTGGTTTCATGGATGCTCGACGGACGCTAAGGGAGCTTTAAGAAACCCCCCGGTGACATGAGCACCTATAGTGCGACTAACTGTGTGACTAACGCACACAAGGAACCTTTTTTTTCTCCCTTCCTCAAAACCGCATCAAATTGTGCGTCATCTGTTATCACAGATCAGAAATCGGCTCCATTTCCTCATCTTAATAAATTACATTTAGGTCTTGCTGAAAGTCCCCCCCCTTGATGAATTACTTCTTCACGTTGACACATGCAGCTTCTGAAAAAGCTGGGCTCAATTTGTCAGCCAAAGCTACTGCTGTTGGTCAGTTTTATTATGGAAAAAACAATAAATCTGCCTGCAAAATGGTCTAGATTGCCCAGTATGCTAAGACAGAGGAGTTAGGAGCTGTAGATGTACTTGCAGGGGGGATTATGTGTTTGGTTGCAACAAATAAACCATGCCAGTATAGAAAAGAACAAGTCATCGCCCCCACCAGTTAGACTAGTGACACCAGTGTCGAGTGGCTTGGGAATACCAATAAACCCGTAATTTTGGGGCTTGGTAAGAATAGCTTATTCTTCATGAATTCCCCTTAATATAGAGAGGTAGCCTGTTCCTTCTGGGTATCTTTGGCGAAAGGAGCGAGCATGTGTGTAGTCACATTGAGCCATCCATTCTGTTCCGCACCCTTTAAAGAGGGAGGCACCGGGCCCTGCTGATGAATGTCAGATGGGTTTCTGTCCTTCGTAAAACAATATGGCTGTCTGGAGTGCAAAGGTCGCATGTAAGGGTGCCAGGGTTCGTGTTTTGGAAATTCCGCCATGCTCTGGAACCGCAGACGAATCAATATTGCATTACCCGTCCTTTTAGTGGCAGTGATGGAAAACACAGCTGCCCTCTGGGATGGGGGGGGGGTTGTTGAGTTTTCAAGCTGCATCTTTCGAACAGTCAGGGATCTGAGCTTGTCTGATACTGACCTGCTTTTTCATACATTTCCACCACTTCTTGGACAGCAGTGTTTGCAATAGTGTGTGTGTGGGATCATGAGAGGTGTGGGGCTACATTCACACCAGAGTCGGCATGTAGGGGGGATGCCCCCCCTTAGGGCCCCATGTGTCCTGGCACCCAAAGATGGGGCCTTTGTTCTGCTCTTTGAAATGCATTTACATTGTTGACATGATTTGATGATTGATTTATTTATTTAGTGTACACTTTTATCCAAAGCGGCGTTCGTTTTTGAGAAAGTACAGTCAATCAGTCGCTGAAGCAATTGAGAGTTAAGGGCCTTGCTCAGGGGCCCTTTAGCAAAATCACTCTGCCTACGGTGGGATTTAAACTGGCAACCTTCTTATTACAGGCATAGCGTCCAAACCCTCTGAGCCACACATGGCCCCCGTATAATATGTGTGTGTTTTTGTTTTGTTTGCTTTTTTGTTTCTCTGTTTGTTTATAGTCCCTAGTGACCATCCAGCCATGCCTCCTTGCTCTCTGTTCCTTCAGGTCCCACAGGGGTCGGTCTGAACGAGCTGAAGAGGAAGCTGCTGATCTCTGACCCACAGCACTTTGGTGTGACAGTGCCTCGTAAGTCTACAGACCAAGAGTATTGGGGGTGGAGGTGGTGACCCGGGTCACCCTAGTCACCCTCATCACCCTCCCACTTTCCCAGGTTTTCGAATTTGGTTTCCTACTCAGTCCTAGTTTACTAAGGAACCCAAACAAGCTATTTCCTTACTTCCTTGGCACCCTAGAGGAGAATAAAGGGCCTAGATATCTTCTTTAAGCAGTAAAGATCAGCAACTGGTCTTTTCATCATGCACCCCATAAGTAATGAGTAAAAGGGCCACTTGTTTTGTCGTACGCATTCATCGTTCGCTGCTTCATACCATGGTCCTGCCACCTTCTTTGGGGACCCTCCATCTCTTGAACCCCCCCCCCCCCCCACAAGAAAAACAGGTTGACTGAAAATGAAGCTTAGTGTTAATTAGGAGAACGATCACACACATCTGAATCTTCATACCCCCACCCCCAACACTGTGCTTCACTGCTTCACACCCGGGCACCAACACGCCCCTCCATCTCCCCAGCAAAGGACCCATGTGGCGGCTTGTCGTACCGCCAGACTGGGTCTAAATGGGCCACGTTGAGAGAGGACTGCCGCGTCGAACCCATCGCCAAAAAGAACTGGGGAATTATGGGCCCGTGGGTGAAGCGCTGGCAGCTCCCGAAGCGTGTGTGCTTTTAGTACAAGTTAATTAGTCTGATTTATGTTGTAACGAGGTACCACAGCGAGGGCGCCATTACCCGAAAGAAGGCTGAAGGATTGTGAAGAATTAATTATGCAAGGCCAGTTTGGATGCCTGATGTTCGAAATGCCATTCGCATTGAAATCCCATCTCAAGATTTGGCTTAATGCATGTTAATCGTTTGCAAATGTGAGGCATGCATTTAACCTCCAAAATAGGGGGGAGAGTGTCCCGGTTGAATGGGGGGGGGTCTGCTTAATTATTTTTTCATTTTTAATTACTATCTGAATGAGGACACACCCTTTATAAATCCTTACTGGAATAAAGTTTTAACCCTTACAGAAAAAGTTATTTGGCCCACCATCTTGGTGTTTTTCAGTAATAGCATGGAAAGAGTCTTTAGCGATAAAGATTTTGAATAATATGGATATAATTTTTTCTTTAGTCACAGAAGGATATGTCTTGAATAGTAAGACTATAATTTTAGATTTTAGCCCGTTTTCATTGTGTTCTTGGTAGGAAGCTCTTCTGGTTTCTTTTGTGGCCCCAATACATCTTCCATGTGTATCTGTTGGTTGAGTATGTACATGGCAGTTGGTCTGGTGCGGGGGGCCGGTGAAAGTCTGGTCAGAGCCAAGGAGGTGACTGAACCAGTGAAAAGGGGTCTGTGATGCTTTGGAGATATGATTTGTCTGCCATGGGAGCCACAGAGGGATAATCCTGCTTTCAGGAGGCACTGAGTTGATGTCATTCCTCCTAATGACCTTTGATGGAACTGGTGTGTTAGTTTTATCTCTGCCTGGAGTTTTTCTGGGCAGATGAGACTGAGCCCGTCTCCTATCCTCTGAAACAGACACTACTCGTGCAAAGAGGAGCCAGGAGAGCGACGGGGTGGAGTACCACTTCATCTCCAAGCACCTGTTTGAGACCGACGTCCAGAACAACAAGTAAGGAGCCTCCCCGTGGGTGGCGAGTGGGTGGATGGCGCCTCCTCATGTGTTGACTGGGCATTGCAATGGCCAGGGGGTGGGTTTGGTTATGGCTGCATGATGGACCAATGAGCTGAGGTTTTAATAAAAGGGAAGGTGGGGTATTTTGCACGAGGGCGGGGCTAAAAGCTGGGTAACCAAAATAAGCTTTGAAATGGTTATGATGAAATAATGGATTTTTTTTTTAACTCTCAGAACAACAGGAAGTGTGAGTGTATGGGAAAGGGGGTGTATTTTTGGCCCTGTGGTCCCGCACTGCATGCGAAGCTCGGGAACGTGAGAGGTGAACTCGGGTGCTGGTGCATTGCGGTGAGGATGACTGAGACGAGAAAAACGGCCGAAATTACAAGGCGCACTTCTGGGCCTGGTTGTTTTTTTGCTTTCCTCGTGCGTTTCTTTTTGTGCGTGTCGGCTCTGCCAGCAGGGGGAGAGCTTCTGAGAAGGACCATGGATGATCTCACTTTGCTGAACTTGAATTCTGACCTGGAGGCGATTTAAAACTGTCTATAAAAGCCTTGGCGCAAGCCTGGGCCTTCTAGTGTATCCTGCATTATTTATTTTTAAATTAATTTCATTTTACAGTAGCATCTTTTATATTCATATGATCTTTCTCCTTGATTTTTCTTATTTTCATGACTTCCTGGGCAGATCCCATGGCTGCACCATTGTCTGAGTGCCCCCTTGCTATTCAGCCTAGAGATTTAAATGCACACCTGCCCCCCCCCCCATCCAGTTTCTGTAACGTTGCCCCCTCCAATCTTGTGACTGCTTATTTACACATTCTTTCCTTTGCTCTTTCGTTTCTGCGTTAACCAAAAATATATGTTGGTATTTTATTACTCTCATCAATGGGGAATAAGGGGTATTATGTGATGGAAAAATGTTTGTTTGGTTTAGCCCGCTCGCGAAACCTGGATTAGGTGAAGTTCGCATTTAGATTTTTTTTTTTCCACTTTTAAAACAAACAGGTGTTACTGATTTAATGTGTAACATAGATGATTATATAAAATACACCCGTGCCAGGATGTCTGGAATAGTGTTGTACTGACGCATTCTACAGCTTATTCAGTGGTTGAAATAGTAGCCTCTTTGATGCCCACAGAATTACATTTTTTCCCCTTTAATTCGGTCATTTGTAGTAGCATATTTGGGACATATAAGGAATAATACCGTTTTTTTTTGGCACATTCGATGTACTTTAGTCTTCCCCCACTAATAGGTATGTTGAGCCTTCAAAGTACAAAATTTTAGGTGGCTAAACTCAGTATTTGCTGGAAGTTCTGCCTAGGTTCTGTATGTTGGTTCACTCCAACCCACCAGTGTTTTGTGTAACCTGCATTCCTGCATTCTGCTCTCATCCTGAAGGTGGCGTTCTTTCTCTCCTTGCCCCCCCCGCAGGTTCATTGAACATGGGGAGTACCGTGGGAACTACTATGGGACGAGCCTGGACTCAGTGCGCTCGGTGCTGTCCAAGAACAAAGTCTGTCTTCTGGACGTACAGCCACACGTGAGTGACAGTCCCCGGGCTGCCTGCCCCGCCCTGTGTGACCTCACAGGCTTAACATAGGCCCAGCCCCATCTTGGAAACCCTGGGCTGGCATTCGAACCTCCGACTGCAGACTTCACGCTCTACAGTTGCAGGCGATGCTCTCCTCATCTTGCTGACCGACACTTCGATTAGTGGAATAGGCTTTGGGGAGCTTTTTGGGAACAATTACGCCTAATTGGCCTCATTTGAAGGTTTCCTTTCTGGCTTCTCAGCGTCTGGGTGGCAGCGCAACCGCCCCCCCCCACCGACACCGATGTGCTGGGTTTAGACCCAGAAGCTCGGGCGTGAGGATGACATCATCACGACCCTAGGAACGTTGCCACCTCCTCGTCCTTGGGCTGTTTTTATGGCGATATTTTTCGCCTTTTTCTTCACAAGCATAACGACATGGGTCGCGTGCTATTGAATGGATTCCCTGGCCATTTCAGAATCCCAATCCGGCCAGATCGAGGAAATTCCAGGGTGGCTGGAGCGGAGTTGTTGACCACATGTTTTGTGCGGTCCCTGTGTCCCCTTACTTTCTGGGCCTTTGAACTGAGTGCTTTCCTGCCTCTCTGACAGCTTAGTGCCTCTCTCTTGCTGTCCTAGAGAAGGAGCCTTGAGGTCAAAGGAACAGGCTCTTCCTGGTTTTCGCTCTCCTTGGCGTTTTTGGCATGTCGTTCCACCAGAAACCTCGATTATTGGCCATGGCGAGTTACATATCTTCATAATCGAGGTTCCGGGTGGACTCCTCCCAGTTCCAAAACATGAGTCATTATGAAATTTTTGGTATGCCTTCTGCTGCCTCCTGCCCGAGTTCTCCTATCCTCTTTTTGACTGCTTTCAGACGATAAAGCACCTGCGGACAGCCGAGTTCAAACCCTACGTGGTATTTGTGAAGCCGCCCACCATTGACCGTTTGAGGGAGACGCGGAGGAACGCCAAGGTCATCTCCGGCAAGGATGACAAGTGTCTGGCAAAGCCGTTTTCGGTAATGTCTTTTTGGGGGGCTTCTGGGATTAAGGTCATCTAGGTCATACTTCAGATAGTTAGGATTATACCCCTCCACCCAATTTGTACCCCACATTCCAATATACCTCGACTGAGAGAAAATGAGTCATTATGAAGGTACTGGTGAGGTCATCAGCACACCTTGCAGAGTCACATGAAACCGATTAGGCACAACGGTCCTGTTTGCGCTGTATGCTGATGGGTTTTCCAGTCTGGGTTTCGGAGGGGGTGGGTGGGTGATCCAGAGCAGCCGGCATGGCGGGGTCCGGTCCGGCTGTCACACTGGAGACGTCCCACGCATGGCCTGCTGTGAAGGTCACTTTATAATGAGAGACTCTTCCCCCCCCCCCCCCCCCCCCCCCCCCCCCCCCACACCGGGGACGGCCCCCCCCCCACACCCCCCACCACCCCTACCACGTCTAAGATTTGGG
>JAAGVU020000001.1:19442471-19497753 GCA_011763525.2 Mormyrus iriodes | reverse complement strand
CTATACTTTTACAACATAAGCAATTAAGAAATAACATGTATTGTCCAGGAACAAAATTTGTGTTACATAGTGTTATCAGGATAAACACATAAGGGACAGGAAGCCACCAAAATGACGAGACCCGTTTTGGCTTCATGTGAAGGTTCTTCCGGAAAATGCTGTGATTCCGAAAGACTTACTGCTGAATCCAGACCTATGCATTGGCGAGTGATGGGGTGTTTTGTGAGACCTGTATTGTTGGCTCCCTCCAAAATGGAGTTTCCCTCCAATATGGAGTCACCCAAAAGTATAAACTCATCAACCCTTCCACGATTTCTGTGTGCATGGTCCAAGGTGCCTGCTGAACATCAAAAAGGGGTTCAAGGTGATGGAGATTCTGTGACACGGGAGGTTATTTAGAAGCAGAGTAACACTGTAAATCCCAGCTGAAAACTGAGTCTTAACCTAAACTGAGTCTGTCTATCTTTCCGTATTTATTTGAGACGCTATTTGTTGTTGAGGATCTGTGCCAAGGTTCTCCGTTGTTGTGATGACATGTGACAGGGTAATTAGATTGTCTTGGAATCTCTGCAGTTTTAGAATTTTGCATGTACATATGCACCATGGACTAACTAACTTCTAAGAGTTTGCCAAATACGGTCCATGTTGTGACTGCAGACCGTGGCCCCGACTGTGCATTGGGCAGTTAGTGCTCCAGCGAAAGAAGGAAAAAAACGTGCCGAAAAAGAGAGGGTCCTTACTCGGTATTTTCTTTTCAAAAATATCTCACGTTAAAAAAAGAAAATGGCCTTTAAGGCTCGTAGGCTTTTAGAGGAAATCATGAAAATTCCTTGAGGTTTGGTTCTTTGCGTGGAAGAAGGTTTGGAAGCGGTCTGCGAGTGGGTGTGGGCACAAATGTGGGCTCCCGACATAAGAGGAGTTTAATTTGGCTCATTTACCCCCCGCCCCCTTTTATTTATCTGTTTGTTTTTGTTTGTTTGTTTGTTACCCCACCGGCCCAGGAGGAAGATTTCATGGAGATGATCAACACCTCCCGGATGATGGAGGCCCAATACGGCTACCTCTTCGACAAAGTCATCGTCAACGACGACCTGACGTCGGCATTCACCGACTTAAAGGGGGCGCTGAAGAAGCTGGAGACAGAAATGCACTGGGTTCCTATAAGCTGGACGCACTCCTGAAAGAAAGGCATAGAAATGTGGTGGGAATGACAGGAGGAGGAAGAGAGAGAGAGAAAGAACTTGGTTAAAGGCTGTCCCTTCGGTAGTTAGCGAGGTGTTTGCAAATGGTGTCATTTTCCTCTTCTGTACTATTGCAGGATGCTCTGCTTACCTTACGGCAGGTGTGGCGCTTTCACCTCGGTATTACTCTGGGGAAAACCCTAGACGGTGCCCTGAGTATGCATAGACTGCAGCCACCAGCCGCTTGGTGTGACTGCCAACCAGTGCTGTGCCAGAAAGAGCCTAGCGTGCTTTAATGAGGAATATACATATTTTTTTTTGTTTCGGTGGAAAGGTTTACATGTACGTTTAAGTACAATACACGGCTCATGTAAAAGTTTGTTTTTTTTTAAAAAAAAAAAAAACCCTTTGGTTTTGATTTGAAAATGTTTGACACACACTCCTCTGCTTTCAGCGGTACCGTTGTCGGTAAAGACTGTTGAGTTTTCAAACCCTCACGGGACACAGGTATAATTTTTATTTAAGATAAATTAATATATTTTAATATCCTCTGCTCTTTTGCATACATTTTTATATGCCTCTTTCTTGTTTGTGTGTGTGTGTTTTTTTTTTTAATAGTGACAGTGGGATACAGACGTGGTGTTAGCACCAGACATGATGTTCAGAGCTCTCCTGCACTCCAGGCATGGCGTGATTTTTTTTCTTCGAGCTCTCTGTGTGTCATTTAGGAGCTATTTTAAACTGTCCGACCTTCTCCTGAAGGTGCCCAACATAACAGTTTGCCATTAAAGCTACCAGACTTTGGCTCTCCGTTACAAGAAATGTTCTCAATCTTGTGTAATTAGGGTGGAGTGTAGTCTCATTTATTCTCATAAAATGGGTCTAAAACAAGGAACCTAACAGGGACTTGTAAGCATTTCCAGATTTACAACCAAAAGGACTACTAAATAGCCACTTCCAACTTAACGAGGTCCGTGTTTATATTATAAAAAAAAAGGTTGCCGGGTATTTGGGGGCTTTTTTTGAGTTTTTTTGTTGGCTTTTTTGTCAGCTTTCTCTGCCTTCCTCCGTCACACTCTCCTTCCCAGTGGCTAACTGTTTTTCAGTGTGCTGAGGTGACACTGAGAAGAATATATATGACTATATGTGGTGTATGTGTGCCTGAGAAAAAGCTGGGTATACATACAGGTGCTCCTTGACTTACGATGGGTTCATTGAAACGTAACCTCATCTCAAGTGGACCGTAACCTCAAGTGGAAAATATCAAATGAATATTATATGAAAAATATCTGTCACTGAAAATGTAAATAAATAATAACGGTAACTACCTAAATACCAGTGATTTGAAAAGTAAATAAATGAATACAAGTGTATTTGGTTAAATGGAAAAACACTGTACAATGTGTCGTTAAACACTGTGATGTTTACGCTGGTGATCGCTACAGAAACTGGAAGCGTGGCTGAAAGGACGCTGCCATCGCCTGGCATCAGTGGAAAGTATCATACGGCAAATCGCTAGTCCGGGAACAAATCAAAATTCAAAGTTTTACTGAATGTGCATTGCTGTCACCCCATCGTACAGTCGAAATATCCTGAAGCGAGGAGCATCTGTATGAATATATGTGGAATATGTGATCCTGAGAGGAGGCTGGGTATATATGTGGATGTATGAGGTATAAATACATGAATATGTGTGGTTCATGTGTACCTGAGAGGAGCCTGTGTATATGTATGGATGTATGACACATATACAGGTATGTGTCTGTACCTCTACATGTTCCAGGGTCTTACCAGTCCTCCCCACATACAGTGCTGGTAAACCCATTAGGTTATATCCATGGCTGCCTGTGGCACCATCTTTTGTCGGGTAGCTGATGCAGCGAGCCATTTGCCCTTTGTCTCGGACAGGGAGCACCAGCGGTGAAGCTTGCCTCGGGTGCCACATGGACTTCGACCAGCACTGTCCACATAACATTGCACATTGCCACTCCCTACACTGGAGGCTAGTATGGCATGGTGTTTTGTTTTCACAGGATTCCTGCTGATGCTGTGTACCTGTTACATATACGCCTGCCTACTTTTTTTCCCCAGAGAAGCCATCCAATTGTTTGTGCATTGTTTTAAGTTTTCCAGTGGTGCATATAAAAATAAATATTATATGAAGACTTAATAGAAATCAGATTCACCTCCTGCGAGAAAACAGATTTTTTTTCTGTACATTAAACATGTTATACCTCAGTCTGTCGGTCAACATCGTTATTTTCTTCATTTTCATGATGGGATAATGGTTAAATGTGTTTATGTGTATCTGGTATCTCTCATACTGTATGTTCTTGTATGACTTCACTGCTTCCTGTTGTCGGACCCAAACCCTTAGAAATTGATGTTCAAGCCATGCCTCCATGGCTCTAATTTGAACTAAATCGACTTCCATCTTCTTGCACAATGTTCTCCATTGGAATGAAAGTGGGCCTCTTTTGGTGATTGGCTAATTGCTGGGCAACCTTTCCTCATAGGTGTAGTCTCCACCTGAGTAAACAAGTAGCACCTTCCATCTGATTAGTGGGCTTCTCTATGTCTCACGCGTGCAATGTCTGCCTTTGATCTGCCTCTCATACTGGTACATAAGCATGGAATAATATTTCTTTTTCCATCCACCAGTAATTAGCGGCGATTCCATTAGCATGTGTATGGATCTTCGCTGAGGAAAAGGTCTGAGCACTTCCCCTTCGCTGTTCCAGGACGTTGACCGTTTGCATCAATTAAATGGCGCAGTCTAAGCAGTAGCCAAATTGCTAATTCAGATGTCTTTGGGCCCTCCAGAACAATAGCAGCAGGATTCTGGAGAAGTCTTGAGTTGCCCACAGGGGTGGGGTGGGGTGGGGTGCAGAGATTTCCCTAAGCTGCTTGATGATGTTCCAAAACGAGCTTTGAGCCAAGCGGGTCATGAAACTTTCAGATTTCCTCTTTCCACGCAGTTGACTTTGATGGTTTTAGGGTTGGCTTTTGCAGGCAGTGGGATTCAGGAAGGTCGGGGGAAGGTGACTGCGCTTGCGGCCGGTAGGGAAGTTCTTGGACTTGCTTAATTGGGAACAAGGGTGGCAATGCAACACAGCATCTCCAAACTGGGGTGTCTGGTACTTGGTTCATGAGGAGTGAGAGGGCCTCTCTGCTGCCTTCCAGAAGCTGTCAAGCTCAACAATCCATATTTAACACGAGAAATACCCTGTGTCATTCCGGCATGATGGAACCATGAGCCGGCAGAGGCCTGGGTGTGTCCAGTGGGTTCTGGATGAGTGCTGCGTTTCCCAGGACACCCATGCTGTTGTGACACAACATGAGGTGCCAGATGGGGGCAGTAGTGGGATCATGTGTGTCGACGTTTTATGTTGGCAGCTGTTTGTTTTCGGGTTACTTACTTTATGAGGTGTCTCATTGAATTATTTTTCTCCCCCAAACCTACCCCCTACCATTTCCCTCCTCCTTTGTTTTGTGCCTATGACAGCCCTAGATATTACCCACCTGGGGAAAACTCAAGGCGTGAAAAGGAAGCAACGGTTCTCAAAAATATATTTTCAATGGAATTTAATTAGGAAGTGTTGGAGAGAATATAAAAACAAAAATATTTCGGTGTCAAACCTTTTTTAGCTTAAACAGCAAATTTAATTTGACTGTTCAGAAAAGGACGTTTAGGGTTTTGAATGCAAAGACCAGTAGCCAATTCTTGTACTTCTCTGAGCTTGACACTACTGACCTATAACGTCAAGCCCCTGATGTAGCAATGGTGCATTTAGCAAAGTGTTCTAGGGGATGTCATGAACTTGACCCAGAACGTCTTTGCCTTCCCCTACCTGTTGGCTCTGCCCGGGCTACTGCTGAAAGCTCTGAAACCCTTGCATCACCCTGCCTTCTGTGTCTTGTGCACCTCAAAACTCGAGAGGACAGAAACGCATGTTCCCGTATTGGATTTCCTTGTGTGTGCTACAGGCAATCAGCCCTGCTGGAAAAGAGCAGCACTTCATTTACCAGGGAGAAATGCTATATCTGTGCCTGCCAACCCCCTGGACCGGGGCTCAACAGCGCCACCTGCAGGAAGTTTCATCAAAGAAAGTTGTACTGGTATGGAATCAGTGAGTCCTCATCCTTGCCCAGCATATGCATGCATGCATGCATGTAATTGTCTATACATGCATGTGGGTGTAAATTCATGGATATCCAAGATTACAGAGTCCTCTGAAGTACATGAAGTACTAAAATAGATCCTGATTTAAGGTCAAACTTTTTGCATGCCCGGAACACCTGACTGATTTAAAAAACAAAAAAAAACAACAGCAATAAAACATCCTTTTCTCATAACTTCTCCTTGGAACAGCAGTAGCAGGCTCTGTGCAGAGAAACAGCTTCCCCAGTTAGGAAATAATTTCATGATCTTAAAAAAAATTAAATAAATAATTGAAGCCACCCCCATGTAACTAATGGTTTAACAATGTGGATTAGGAATGCTGGGACTCATAGAATTGTTACACTTTCATCTCAGACAGGGAAGATAAATGCTGTTGTACTTCATAGGTTCTGTTAATGTGCCCGATGCCTGCAGATTCCCAGACTGACCCTCCTTTTTGCCCATGGATGGTTTCCAGGATCTGGGTCACGCTGATTGGACATGCGAGGTTACCCTACAAGGCTTGGACGGTCACATGTCCAGTGTCATTCCTGGCGGGTTTGCAGAAGTAGTTGTAAGGGATGACTCACCCATCAATGTTTTGGTCTACTGTGCTAAATTATACTGTCATTGCCGACATCCGGAGTTTCCCTCCATGCCGTAAGTTATCTGACAAATTTCTTGCTTTGCCCTCCAAAGCGGGGGGTGGGGGGGCGTAACCTTCTCCAACTGCAAGTGATTTTTTTTTTTGTCGTTTTGATTTTGGAATATTATTTTAACGGTAGAATTTCGTTACGAAGTTTCTCCTCATTCGCTGAAGATTTTACCTGATCCTGTGCCTTTTGGGGATTCCTGGCCCAGCCCCGTCTCGGCGCAATTAACGCATATTACCTCATGTCTGCAGGCAGGAATCCCCACGGCCTGTTACCTTGAGTTGTCGCCATTCAACTAGATGCCCATAATGGCAGCCAAACCCACGAGGGCACTCAAATGTACAGTCCAAGGTTTTGTACCAGCCAGGCGACTGAAGGAGCAGGCTAGCCCTCAAGGGTTATGCTTGTAGGCCAGCTCATCATGGATGTCTCAAGCAACTACGGGGGAGTGGGGTTAGGATGGGGGCTCTATGGAAACAATCATGACGTCTGCGGATTAAAACCAGGCCATGGGGGCCTGAGATAGACTGTGTTAGGGAAACACAAAAGGATAGCTTTGTGTTTTCTTAATCACTTCTTTGGCTCCTCCTTGGGGCTGCGGGTGGGCTGGTCAGCCTCCTCACACTAATGATAAGTGTTCAACCCAGATCCTTGGTGTTGAGTGCTAAAAGGCAGAGAGGATATTTTACCTCTGTATGCTATAGTGGAATCATTCTCCTCTTGGATTTTAGCTGATATATGGAAGAGTTTTTGGGAAATGAGGTTGGTCATGAATAATCATTAAGAACTGAATATATAGTTAAACTGTGGTACAGGTTCTGTTGCTCCCTCAAAAGTATCAAAAACAAAAAAAATTCACCCTCATTTGCACTGGTAGGGACGTATCCTATATTTTTTGTTTTAATATGGAGTGCCTCTGAGTGCCCATTGTAGCGTTTGGCTTCTACAGGGTTTTGGTTTCCACGTAGGTGGGGAGTTGGCACTCTGTTCCCAATAATTGCCATTTCTGGCTGAGCTGCTACCCATTTTGTACTGAAACTTAACCAAATAATGGCCCGGACATCTGCTTGTAGGATGGGACCCTCTGGGGTGAAGGGTCCTCCTAAGGATCTCTGGTGTGGACAGACTCTGAGGTAGTCCAGCTGCTCATCTTCAGCATGGACTAGAAAGGCCAAGCAGTTGGGATAGAGTGTGACGTGAAAGGTAAAACGAAGTGCAGACCACCCTCTATCCATCTAAACTAATGGTGCCCTATGTCCATCTAAACTAATGGGAAAACCCTAGAAAAATAAAAACATAGCTGAAACTAACTTTGTTTAATGTGAAGGTGTCCTGATTACCGTTTCCATTCTTACCGATCCGTAACAATGTCCACATGGGCATAGCTTGTAATTCATCATTTTCAATAAAATCCAAGTAAAGGCTACAAAAACATTACATAGCCTTAGTTAAACAGTAAACAGCCTTCATACCACATCCATGATTATTTTATATATTTTTTTAAGGGTTACCCGGAGGAGATGTCTCTGTTCATACAAAGTAATGAAGACATTAAGCTTACCACCATGATTGTAGTTAGGTGAAGAAAAAGTCATTGTGACAAGATCAGTAGGCCTTGGGGTAATGCAGGACCGCCGCTGACTGTCTGGGCCCTTTAAGCTTCAGCTAAGAACAGGTTCCAGAATGTAGGGTCACGACTCTTGTCTTTATAATGCCATCACAGGATTGATTTTATATGGCACTCTGCACATTGTCACAGTGATGTGACAGGAAAAACTAACGATAAACAGGCCGGATATGAAATCACTCATTGGGATGAGAACACAGCCAGTAACATGGGAACAGAATGGGGGCAGATAGAGTTTTATGGAATCAGAAACCAGGAGGGGAGCTTCAGCAAGCCAAACATGGCAGAGAGGTAAGAATGACAACAGAAACGGACAAAACTGCATTTGTGTAACAGCCAGAGGCACATTAACATGGTCATAGGCCCCTGGACTGTTTGAGTTGTCAGTGGGCTGCCTGCTATTTTCTATGATGGGGTTGTTGTCGACCAGGGGCGAGGGGTGCAGAGATTGGCAACTAACCCACAATAAAATTTGGTGAATGAAGGAGGGTTGCCGTCATGACGATTTTAAAAAATATTCAAAATGGAACACGGCCTTTTATTTTTTGATATGGGATGATCTCATAGAATATGGGACGGATGGTAACACTAGGTTTAAAATTTTATGAAGAACAGTTAGTTGCAGGTCCATTTAAGCAGAGGCCTGTTGGCTTCAGCTCAGGGTTAGCCCGTGCATGTACCCCTGGTAACAGCACAGGTGCTTTTTCATAATGGATGTTAAAGGATTATCCTGCCATCCACAAACATGAAGAACATGAGTGTGAATGTTCATAGGGTCACCATGGTTTATCAGCAGGGTGGTAAAAGGTTATTTGAGGTTACGTGACTGGAATTTTCGAACCCATGGGTTTCTGATTCAGATCTGAGGAGGGGAAATGTTTTTGTACCTTTGAGGTGGCCCTTTGCGTGATCAGCGGTGGTAAATGTTCAAATATATGCAACCGGCTAAAATCGCTGTTTTGCAATAGGTACAGAAATAGGAACTTAAGAATACGGCCTAGTGATTGGGATCAGATGTGTAGCTGGTGGGGCTGGTCCACTGGATTGCTGATCAGTAAGTGTGTCACTGACCAAGCATGTTTCAAGACTAACATGCTTTAATATGGCAGGTAAGACTGGGACGATAGCTTGGGTAATGATTAATGAACCAGCCTCAAAGCTACAGGTTTGAGTCCCACAGACACTGTTGTTGTACTCTTGAGGTATGTACTTAATTTCTGCAAACATCCAGCTACAGAAAATTATGCTTTATAGTTAAACTGGGGAAAAGGTTCCATTCGCAATGTCTGGAATGTATGTGAAGTAGCAAACATGACCACCCAGTAATGAACGCTGATATATATCTCACACTCCCTATGACATGACTGGGACCCAGACCTGCCCAGCGCTGGGAAACTCAGTTCCCAGGGAGCCTGAAGTCATTCTGTAAGTGGCGTGGCGCCCCAATGTGAGAGATGGAGCAGGCATTCCTGACACCTCCAGGCATGCCGGAGTGGACTGGGAGAACACACAAACGAGGCCTCCTGTGTGGTGATGAGGAGCTCAATGGGATGTCCACATCATACCAACTATACTGTGAGGCCAAAGACCAACAAACACTTGAGAGTGACGTTCAGCTTCCGGTATGGCCCACTTTGTTTAAATGTGCCGTTGTTCCCTTCAGATGGACTGGTGACTCTTGTGTTATCGCTTTCAAATGGAGGTCTCCATTCCTCAGCGACACAAGGAGAGCCAAAGCAACATACATGTTATTCAAAAGAATTGTGGGGGTTATGTAGTCTGTCTGGTTTTCTGAGGAAGAGTAATAAGACTCTGTATGATTTTTCAGCAGGTCATGTCCCTTTACGGGGTGATGTAATCCCCAGTAAAGGGATATCAAAACCACAGGATGTGTTAAGCAGATGAGCCTATGGTGTGCTGGACCTAGCTGATATATGGCCAAGTTTGCTTGTAGGGGACAACACTGTGAAAAGGGTTCCCAGTCCATCAGATCCACAATGGCTTGTGTAAACGGAACCAGTGGTAGGCCGTGCTTCAAAGTAGTAGTGAAATGGTTTCTTTTGGTTGTTAGCCTCTTTTTGGCAGATGCAAAGAACACTTTTGACAGAAATTTCAGTGTAGGAAAAAATCTGCAGGGTATTCTGTATTTGTTTTGTGCTAAGGAGATGCAGGAGCAACAATTGTTTTGGCTTGAAGGTACAGTGATACTGGATGGCAGCAGCTTCTGATGCTGCGCGGAGGTATTTGGGTGGCCCTGGGACTGGGCTGGTCGGTGGGGGGAGTGGGGGAGGGATTGGTTACAGAGGTACTTGCTAAGTATTGTGGAGAGTGAGCTTTAACAGGCCAGGTCAACAGCTGGGAGACGCGGGAGCTCCCTCTGAATCAATCACAGCGCTACCCCAGGGAAGCATCGCGGCGCCATGTTCCATGTCATTATGCAACCGATGAAACCAGAATAAAGTGAAAGTGCAGGGAGTGGAGGCACTTTTCCAGCTGCAGAACCGTCGATTGTTGGGGTGACCAGTGCTGGTCAACCCTGACCGTTTCTCAGTCTGGTAAAACGGGCGGTAGGGATAGGTCTGGTGATAAAATTTGCCAAGCAGGGGTATGTGATGCACATGGAAATACAGGACACAGCATTTTATTTTTCAGTATGGGGTAATTTCGTAATATACAGGATGGGGGACAACTCTACCCCTAATGTTTCACAGCCCGGTGGGATACTGGCCATGGACCAGTACTGGTCTGTGGACTGGGGGTTAGGAACCTCTACATTAGGCAACTAGGGCACCATCTTCTGATGGGGTGCCAACTTAGCCAGCTAATCTCACTCTGCCTCAGACAAGCTTGCCTAGGAATTCACATGGGCTTTGACCATCACTGCTGATCACCAAGCTATTAGCCTGAACACCTTGGCTGGACTCTTGATGTTTTGCAGTCAAAATTTGATCCATATTAAATGTGAGTAACAAAATTATTTCTTCCGAGTATTACCTTGGAGGGACTAAGGCTTTTAGAAGTCATCGTTGAACCACAGCACTTTGATTTCCCACATGAAATTTGTCCTTAATTTTTTAACTGTACAATGATTAAAGTAAAGAATTGCATCTGAACAGTTGAAGTCATATCCACTTGTGTATTTGCTTTTGAACAACTCAGATATAAGCCTGGTGCCCCCATCCCTCAGTTCCGCAGTCCATGATTAAAGCTCTCCCGTCCATCGCCCTCTTCCACTGACAGATTGAGGCAGCAAAGCAAGTGAAAAAATACAAGCAAGCAGTGAAAGCAAAGAGCCTCTTCTTCTTTGCCCTGGGGTCTGTTTACAGCACTGGGCCCAGCTCAGCACCCCCCCGGAACTGTGGACGTGATCATGAAACGAAAGTGAAATGGCGTTATGACGTGATAATGTGTTGCTGAGTGGGACAAAGCCACAAAATAGCCACAAGGCTTTGGATTTAAAATAACAAAGACACGGTTCAAGACAGGGAGAAGTGGAGAGAGAGCAAGTGAGGGAGGAAAAGAAAGAGAGCTTCTGTGTTTTAATTTAAGTATGTTGAGTGATTTTGAAATAGTAGACTTGGGCTGCTATCTCCAAAGTGGAGCTGCGATGCTGGGATCTGACAGGCCTCCGGTGCGGCGGTCTCAGGTAGGATTCAGGTCTGGGAGAATGCGCCTGAGCCCTTCAGGCAGAGCAGTAGCGTGGTCACGTTGGTGTGAGCCGGGGATCGAGGGCCAGGATGACCTCGGTTGAACCCACCAGGGAACAAACCAGAGGGCGCCCTACAGAAGCTCCCGATTTCTCCTATGCTCGGCACCCGCTGGGCTGATGAAGCCCCCCCCGGCCCCCAGCCCCAGGGACCCAATCCATAAGCTCTTTTCCAGCATTTGGAATAAATCTCCAAAAAAAAAAACAAAACAAAATATGAACCCTCCTCTTTTTTTGTAATAAAATTCTTGCCGATGGTTTCTGCTATGTGGAATCCCTTTGGTATTGGTTTAATGTAACTTTACCGTACTTTAAAAGTCTATTTTCCTGGACTGGTGTTCCCTGTCCTAACCAGTTTATTTCTTGCCCCAGTAAAATCCCACTTGTGTTACAGAATCCATATGCATAGGTGCTTGAGGACAGATATGCAGCCTGCCCCATTATCTTCTCTTGCATCAATAACCAAAATGTATTTTGAAGAGGTGATTAAATTCTGTGAGGTCATCCTGTCTAGTTTAAAAAAAAAAAAAGCACTAACCATCTTCACAGGTCTTTGTGGACGAGAGAATTTAAAGTTGTGGAGCAGAAATATCAAATGTGGCATCCTGCTGTCTGTTATTATCACTGTTTTGATAATGTCTCGTTTTCAGAAAACTTGGAATCCGCTACATGCCAGCTCCCGTTGGTTAAAGACAAAAATAAATAAAAGCGCGGAATAAAGACCTTGTCGGATTCAACAAGGAGAACAGCAGAGGTTTTGGCTGCCATCGTCGAACGGGTTGTAACTGAAAGGGAAGTTCTGTCTGCTGTGTAGCACAGGTCCGTCATTGCTTTTTTCTGTAAATTTATATATCCGTAATTTTTTTTTTTGCTTCTATATTTGACAGGCAATAATCTGCTCCAAAGAAAAGCATCGGCACCAGTGACCTGAAAATACACACAGCACTCAGAAGCCATAATTACCGCTTTATATCCACCAGGCTGCTGCAATGATATTCATTGTAACGCAGAAAGTGCTTTCAAGAGTATCTGATTCTGTTTTCTTTACTGAAATGGTTTTGTAAAGAAACCTTCAGCTTTATTGTTGCTATTTTATAGTTGGATTATGCCTGCTGTGACCTGTCCCTGGGGATGGAGGAACTCAGGATGGAGGGCTTCAGTTTTATGTTTACAATGTATCGATTCCATTTGAAGGGTCATTACCATCCAAAGTAATGTTCATGCCACCAAGCTGTCCCCTTATGTGGGAACCAGCTGCATGGCTTCAGACGTTTTTGTGTTAAGAACCAAAGTGATGATAACTTTATTTATGCGTCAAAAGACTAGTGGACCATCCCAGAAGCGTAATGACTGTTGACATGTTAAATATTAATATTTATTGTGTCAGCTGTGAATCTAGCACGCCACCAGGACATGCGTAAACATGGATCGACATCTGTTTCTAGACGCTAGGAATAAACTGAACAGGGAGCGATCCGCCCTCTCCAAACTGCTCTCGCATGAGCCGGCCTGCTACTGTCGGGTGGCTCGGCACAGATCCACGTCGGCCCTTGAGGAGGGCAGTTTGTCAGTGTCAGGTGAGTCTGAGCCTGTACCCAACCGTCTGGATTGCACTGCAGCATTTTCAGACACTGAGAGCATCCTTTAAAATTTACTTATATCTAATAGAAACAATTTGCATAAACTACAGATGTGATTCATGTTGCATGGACTGCCTGAAAACCAGGAGATGCTTTAAAGCCCTGCTTTTGTCAGTAGAGGATCATTAACTGTGGTTTTCTTTGGCAACTCCTGCCTTGTCCACTTTACCTATCCAATGCACTGAAAGAACAGAGAATTTTCCATGGATTAATCTCACACTGCATTTGCTGTTCAGTCAATAAAAATGTGCACTTACAACGGGCATACACTACAGCTTTTTATGTTCAGTGCGAAACAATGCCATTTTTTGACATCAAATTGTAATAACTAAATTAACAAGCTACTCAATAATGTAACAATTTATACAAAGTGTTACCTTTGTTGTAATTTGTTGCATGGAAAAAGTTGTATGACAAGATCATCATGCCACTTGTATGTCGCTCTCAGTTAATCATACTTGATCCAAAATGGACCTAGACATATGAGAAGCGAAAACGTGCCTGACAAACAGAGGCCAGACCCGACATCATTTAAACTTAATAATCCCAAACTGTGCTCTTGTCAAAGGAAGCTTTCTCACCCTGATGGTGCTGTTTGCAATAGTCAGCCATCAAACGTGAATTTTGTCTGGCTCTTTACCTGACACTTTTAACCTGGATGAGGCATATGAAAGAGGTATGTGAATGACTGAAGGATAGATGAGTGAAAACAATATGATAAATTTGAGGCTGATGCAGAAAATTAGAGGGACCTTTCAGCTCCTTTATACTCACTATATAATGTTTTTTAAATTGACTTTCCATGCTTTTGGTTCTAGTGTGTGTGTATATGCGTGTATATATACACATATACATACACACAAATGACAGGACTTCCATTGCAGTACTGACTGCCTGCTTGGACATGCATCCCCTATATGCAGTTTGACTACCGTCCTGAGGTTGGAGTTGAAAATGCCGTCATCTACCTGCTTCAGAGAGCCCACTCTCACCTGGACAAAGCAGGTAGCACTGTGAGGATCATGTTTTTTTACTTCTCCAGTGCCTTTAATACAATCCAGCCTACAGTACTGCATGAGAAGCTCCAAGTGATGCAGGTTGATGCCTCAACAGCCTCCTGGATTATTGACTACCTGATGGACAGACCACAATTTGTGCAGTTGAGTGGATGAGTGTCTGCGCAGGTGGGTTGGCTGCACAGGAGCCCTGCAGGGGACTGTACTCTCACCTTTCCTCTTCACCCTGCATACCTCAGACTTCCAGTACAACTCCCAGTAAGGTCTTGTCATCTGCAGAAATTTTCAGATAACTCTGCAGTTGTGAGGTGTGTCAGTGGTGGACAGGAGACTGAGTACAGGGAACTGGTGGATAGCTTTTTGGCATGTTGTGGGAACAATCACATCCTCTTGAATGTGACCAAGACAGTGGAGATGGCTGTGAAATTTAGGAGGACTAGGACTAAGTGGAACATGTCTTCTATCCTGGGAGAATAGGTGGAGGTGGTGGAGGGCTACGGATACCTGGGCCTTCACCTGGACAACAGACTGGACTGAAAATGCAACACCAAGGCTGTATTCAGGAAGGAACAGAGTAGACTCTATTTCTTGAGGAATCTGATGTCCTACAATGTGTATAGTAAGATGTTGTATCAAATGTTATCTTATATGCAGCCATATGTTGGGGCAGCGGCATCAATGAAGGCAAATCTAAGAAGATGAACAAACTGATTAAGAAGGCTGGTTCTGTGCTGGGGACTGCTCTGGGCCCCCTAGAGTTGGTTGTGGAGAGAAGTATGTTGCACAAGCTGCTCAACATTATGGACAATACTACGCACCCCCTGCAGAACCTACTGGCCGGACAACAGAGTGTTTTATGTCAGACACTCCTTCAGTTCTGCTGAAATAAGGATTGTTACAGGAGGTCATTCCTGCCAGACTCCTCTCTGTGCAGGAAGAGGAGTCTCCTCCTCTGAGGCAATACATAACATACAAAGCACAATTACATTAATTTAGCAAAATAAAGGTATATCTCAGTTGTAAGTTTTTTTTTTACATCAGGTATAGTATTTTTTGTATATTTCTATTGCAATACAAAAATTTCCCCTTTACAATAAAGTAATCTGATTCTGAAACAAACAAACAAACAAACAAGCGTCTGTCTGTGTGTGTGTACAGTTTTTTTTCTTGTTTTATTTGTATTTTTAGTCCAATCAGAAGTCTGCTTCTGTCTGCCAGACTAACTCAGTGGTTTGTTAAGTTGTTAAGTTTTAAGGCTGCATTGTGTAGTGTGTGTGGGTGTGTGTGGGTGGGGGGAGCAGGTCCCTTAACTATATAAGGACATGTGTGGTGAGTTTAGCCAATCAGAGTGCTCGATATTAATCCTTTATTATTTTAGCAATTAGCACCTGTAATGACAGCATAGTGTGGACACTGAGTGGGAAGGCCATCTTTGCTCAACAATATGCACAATACACCCATTGGTGGGAACACAAATTTACTGTGGCTTTTAAATTACAGGTTCCTCTGCTCCAAATGAAATGCATGAGTCGCCCATCCATCATTTCTGCGACAACTCTGAATGATTTTTCTTGATTTTTGAAATGAGCTACAGCTGCTCTCCTGGGATGCATGAGACGACTGATTTACACGGCACAGAGCAAGTTCAGTGTACCTCCATGCAGTCTGAGTAAAAATAGTTCCACCTGCTGTCCTGGATGGGCAGATGAAAAAACATAAAGGTCTGAATTTCTGAGTCATTGCCCAGCAGGGAGACCGAAGCAAGTGAAACTCTAGGGATCGAGGAAATCGGTTGTTTTACTGAGTATATGGGTGTTTTTTTCTTCTGTTGTCATTCCTGATGAGTCATGAGACACTAGGGGCAGTTGCCAAACAATGAGAAATTGTGTTGATTTGTGTGAATTGCACGATTCATTCAGGCAAGATTTAAAAAAAAAGGGGGGGCTTATTCAAATCAAATGAAAACATGTCTGGACTATGACTATAAATTGCAGTCTGGGTACAGACTTAGCATGGAGTTCAGTTCTCTGGGTTTGCTTCATTTTGGGTGTGTTTAGCTGCTAAATCAACTATATGTCTGGGATGAGGCTCCTCCAAACTGTATCCCTTCATCTTACACAAGATTCATTTTGGATTGGCCTATCAAAGCTTTCCAATTATGTTATTTTGTTCTGGAACTTATAAATATCAGAAGCAGTAGTTTCATATAGTGAGGGCCTTGTGATGTGTTCCTTCTTTGGTTACAGTGCAGTCTAGAAGAATGAAATGCCACAGAATCATCCTGAATGATTGAGCTGTCATGGCGCCTAGGCATGACGCTGGCGGGAAGGAGGAAAATGACGACCTACTGAACGACTACAGGGTAACACTGGGATTTACTGGTACTCAGGGGACACACTGAAGCAAAGGATCACAGGGGATCCAAACCAGAACTGAAAACTACACAGGCTAGGGAACACAGGAAAGCACTAGGGAATAAAACTAACTAATTAAACACAAGAAACTACAACAACTCACTAGACCTACACTTCAGACAACCAGACACAATGACTCCCCAGGGAACTGAACAAGGGCAAACACTTAAATACACAATGAAAAACCAGGAGCAGGTGTGAGGTAGACAATCACAGAACAAGGAAATTACCACCAGGTGAAATCAATTAACTGAACAACGAACAAATAGCAACAGTAGAAAATAGGAACGTGACAGGAATTAAACACTGGGAACACAGGTATACAGAAAGCAGGGGAATAAATCATACAAACCGAATTTAACCAAAGACACAGGAAATAAACAGAAACTCAAATACAATAAACAAAACAGAAGACGCTGGACCCAAAGCCGGGTGTGAAGGGCTATAGTCTCTGTACCACCAGCTCGGCCCACTGAGCTGCACAGTGGTCAGGTGAGCAAGAGAAACACAAGGGGTACTCAGGACACCGGGAACTAGGGGAAACGACACAAAAGACGGGGTGGCAGATGCCGACCATGACATGAGCACACTTTGTACAAATGTCAGCTTATGAAACACCAAAAGCAATATTCTGCTTTGAAATAGTCTGTTTAGTGGGACACAAGAAAAACCCTCTCAAAACCCATTTTCGTTGAACTTGGAGTAACTCTTAACACCTTTTTCTCACTGATATAGTGTATGTGGATCATTACGTGACTTGGCAAAAAGCACTCCAACTCCATCACAAGAAAATGCTTCCGAGAGATCGAGATTTATGTTTTCAGAATCAAAGCTGTCAGAAATTCAGCTTTTTAAAATTTGAGTGGAATGAACTGAACAAATTATTTGTTTGAGCCTGAGTAGGAGAAATCTATCCCAAATAGATCCTTCTCTGTCGACCAAATGTTTGTTTGCATCCCCCTGCCAAACCAGACAGCGGCCAGGGAGGAAGTTCCTTAAGAGCTTCTTGTGCTACTTGAAGAACATGCGTCTAGGCAATATTGGCTTTCTTACTTTGAAGACTCAATAGTAAAGTAGCAAAGAAAGTACAGTATTAGATTTCAGAAACATTGCCATAAAGCCTCCAACTGAGAAATATTTCCAAAAAGAAAAAAGGTTGCAGATGGGTTAGGTGCATGCATGAGACATCCCCACCTTTTCCTTCACAAACAATAAATGGCACATTGCATGAGCAAAATAAAAATGCAACTGATCTTCCAAATTATAATATATTGCTGTTCAATTGAATAGTTCTTTTCAACCTATGTACAGGCAGATGTACAAATGTTACAGATGGATGGACCGCTGTACGGAAGATGCTACAAACAGCTTTGGTGTTAGCTGTATAACAGCTGTACAGATGGAAGCAGATGTTCTAGAGAGCTGTATAGATGCAATGTTACTGATGATACAGTCAGCTGTTCTTAGACAGTCCAGATATTATCTATAAACAAACGTATCCAGGTTTGATGTTACAAGTGTAACAACACAACAATAGCACCAATAAGTAAAAAAGTTAAACTGAATGTAGTAAATCCAAAGGTTCGTGGGCTCCTGTTTGCATTCTTGTTCCTGTTCCTGACTGGCTGGAGAGTCACGCGCCGCGTGGCTACACTATAGCAACTGCGCGTTTACTTCAGTGCGCGTGTCAGTTTCCAGGGTAACCGAGTAACTCAATTCAGCGAGCGACTTTTTCCCACAACGAGAGACGTTTTGCGAATTGGTCGGTAAGTCAAAAATTAATTGGCAAGTGCAACATTCAATCTATATTTTAGCAGTACCCGCCTAAGATCCCTTTGTTTATAACCATGTTTTCTGTTTTTAACTGAGATCTTCTCCGCCGTCTGCATTTCACACAGGTAACTTAAGGTTACCCCGAAGCTAATCCTGTAAGTCACCGTATAAAAAAATTACGCACTTTGGAGACCAATAAATATTAAAACTCAAAAGTGTCATGCTCTCATTTAAAAATCTCATATTTAATGAGCTTTCTTAATATAGTTAAAGGATTTGCTTTAAATAGGTCGCTGCCAAATTGCCAAATAAACTATTTAAAGTGTACCTAGCTCCACGTGTTTTACAGCTAACTGGTTAGTTTGGTTAGCCAACGAAGATGAAGGGTATGGAGGATTTTGTTTAACTAATCTGCTTACCTAGAGCTGCCAGAAGTGACAGTGTTAATGACCATTCAGTGTAAGGGCAGAAATAAATAGCTAATTTGAAATACTTTTATAACCTAACTATCATGTGTAATTGAGTATTCCATTTCATATAATTAAATACACGGTAACCGCTTGGAAAGAAAAACACTATAGATTTTGAATGCTATGTCTCGCTCCCGGTGGTTCGAAACTGGCGAGGGGATCACGGCAAAGTGTGTCATTCTCTGAATTTACTGCCAACTTCGCTCAAAAAGCTAGTAAGTAACTACTCATGAAGGCTCTGTTTGTTGGCTTTGTGGTAAACTGGAACTAATAGTGGATGGAAAGAGCTACTGCTGTCAGGATGGTTTTCATGGAGTCACACTGCCTGCCCTGGCCCAGATGACGGTCTCTGCACTGATGCACCTCAGTCCCTTACTAAGGCTTTTCAACAAAATGCTGGAGGATGCAGAGTTTACAGTTTTGTTGTCTTCGGCAAGGCATAAGCTCCCCAAAGATCTAAACATAAAATAAAGGGTTTTTAGGGTTGCATTATCCCATATTATGCCTCTGTTTCAGAGCACACCTGCATCTGTTACCATGGGGATCGCACTAACCAGAGCTGCGCAGTGGACCACGGCTAGTTCTGGAACTGGCAAACTAGAAATCACTCCTCTTAATGAATCCTTGCTGAAAGAAATACTCGATTTTGTGGAGAATTTCAGCTCCAGACACCCCCAGGAGGCAAATTTTGAGTTTAAGGAACCTCTGAAGTGGAAAACAACTTTAGATCCTTGCAATTTTAAAATGGAATATGAAGTCAGGTAATCATCCTGGACAATATACACTATATAGCTGTGTATATGTGGGTCTGATGCTGTGTGAACCTATCCCTGGTCATTCATTATCCTTGTGAATACATTTGGGTTCAGTGCTTACACTTCCATAAATGGAACGTGCTGATCATTGTCATCATGAATTTTCCTTTGATTTCAGAATATAGATAAATGAAGTGAGCACTGACATTATATTTTATTGCTTTTTAATGTGTGTTGTGTTCTGTAGTGGACAAACTGTAAGGTCACTGGAAACCAGCAGTGACGGACAGCCATTGCTTCATCTGTTCTCTTCCACCATCTGCGTGTTGACTTTTAGTCAGCTTACCAAAATTGTGCAGATAGCAAATGATAAAAAGTTGAAAGAACTCCGAGCTTGCCTTGAAGGTAATGTGAAGCCACATTTTATGTACATACTGTGTAGAATAGATACATTTTCCTTTCATCTTCACCTTTTGCAAAATAAATAGTCTTTTTTTTGCCCTAGAAAACAGAGACCCAGTTGCAAAGATACTGGGGCCCAGCTTTGCCACTGTGGAAGGACAGGACACCTCAGTGTTGCGTCTCTTGGAGAAAGTGAATAGCAGTAAGGACAAGGAGCATGACGTCAGAATTAAGCTGCTGATCCTCCTGAAACAATTGGACACACAGCTGCTGAGCAGCTTGCTGAAGCGGATCTCTCAGTACGTACGATTCCGATTGCATTGAAATTGCAATATGATGCTGTGAGAGTGATGTGCAGTGAATCACCCGTTCGGTTGTTTGTAGGAATGTGCAAATGCATTTGGTTTATTAGCCGGTGGCTGTGAGTGAGGAAATGTACCTTTTCCCCCTTTTTCTTGTCGGCAGAGAGATCCGACTCAGCCCGGACACAGTAAAAAATGATGTGACACTGCTGAAAAGCTTCTGTGGAAACGGGGAACGAAGGGTGCTGATTTCTGTGCAATATACATCAGGTTCGAATTACTTTACTACTTCTGAGCTGTGACAAAGGAGGTAATGCTGATCATCCTAAAATACAAAAAAGCCTGCGTTCTCACTACTTGGAAAATATTACCATTGAATCTCAGATTGACAAAAAAATAAATTAGTTGGTGTTCCACTTTTAAAACAAAACAATAGACAGATTTGCTGAACCATAATAATTAACCCTTCACAGAAATGTATTTCATAGCGGGTGATAAATGCATCTATTTGAAAAATGCGTCCCACGTGCGGAGGAAAAGTGAGACCTCCTATGCAAATACTTACAGGATTTATTGCAGTATTGCTGTTATTAATATATTACATTGTCATGATGGGGCATGTTTTGACAACTTGATTCATAACAGTGCGGAATTACACCTAAAAGCCCTGTTGTATTCAGCAGTGTGTTCCACAGATACCCACCATCTGTCCTGACCATTTACACTCTAGTAGAACCTGTAGTTAATTTTCAGTTCTCAACCTTTCATAGTTTCATTGACACTTTCAGTTTTAGTAACTAAGGCCACTTTTCGTCGTTTGAAAGTTTAGCGTGCACTCATGAAGGGATACATGATGATATAATGTATCATGATGATGGGGAAAACCTTAAGTGTACAGCTGATCAAAGAGCTGCAGCATAACTTTATTTTTTTCTAACAGTGCGAATATGATCTCTACAGTCTTGTCATTTTGTTCTTTTTTGTAGATTATGAATATTTGAACGGTTGTCGAACACCTCCTTGGCGGCAGGTGCATGGAGAAATTTGTTATCTTGTCATACAGACGTGTGACACTGATCCTTTGTATGTGACTTGCAGTACAGCTGGAGTCTTTCTAAATGGGGTATGTTAAAGATTACAAAAGCAACACAAAATGTTAATTTGTTTGACCAAAAGTGTTATTGGAGGAATCTTTTGTTTTGCCCTGTAAAATCGTTTGCATTTATTCAAATGGGAATACATTCTCCGGTCTGGTTATCTTTTAGTGTGTAATGAGTTCTGGGTTAAATTAGTAAAATATTCAGGTTTATAAGAGACACATTTTTCAGAGACAAAGTGAATTGCAGCAGAACATTGAGCAGTATTCCATAAAGTCCACTTTGTTAGCTCCTGTTATGAACACTGCACAGAGCTGTGGCAAGTTGTCAAGGAGCTTAATCTTAATATAATTTACAAGACACATAGTGACTCTGTAATGAGCTTAAATTAATGATTCTTACTTTGTTTCCAAAACATTAGCTAAGTGTCACTGAAAGGTTTAGCGACTTGTATAAACAATTCAGTTCCAGATTCCACTCACTATAGCATTGTTAAGGAACTGTAGTTACTCTTCTAACTACATGTAATATTAAGAACAGCAAAGCTTCCACATTCAGATTAATAACTTAAAAAGAGAGCGATGTAATTACTACCAGTGGCCTTGTGAACATTTGGTAGAAGGGTATTGGTTTTATGTAATTAGTGCTTAGCAACTGCTATGTATTTTGTGTAGCTCTAGAGATTCATCTAAGGAATTGAATATTTTGTAAAGAATACTATTTGTAAACAAAGTTCATATTTGCAGGGAATTAAACAGGAAGGAGATGAAGATACCTATGAAAGGAAAAGTGACATCTACAAAGATCTTGTGACACTTCTTAAGCATCATTCTTCTCATTTTGCGGAAAACATAAACAAACAGGTATTTTCGTGTTTTTTACACTTTTCTCAGGCAGAAGTTTGTTATGCCTTTGATAATGATAAAATACACGTTAGTGGGGTCTGCCAGTTCGTGGGATGGAGCTGTTTAAATTTTAGCTAGAGGTATATTTTCTCTCAGCAGATTTAACAAGAAACTGAATTTGAATAGTAGTTATTAAGTGTTAGTGGGTCATTTTGGAAAACTTTGATTGCTTCAAGCTGTCGAATACAACAAAAGCATTTTCAGATTTATTTCACACTTGGTGTAGTTTGTTTATAGTAGCAAAATAGTTAATAGAGGTAAAGTATGATTTTTTGGACCAATTAAATCATTCCTGGGCAAGGCAACAACAGTTGTACCTTGCAAATTAATGTAGTTTCACGCAGATCAGAATATAATTTACTATTTTACTGGGACATGGGACACTCTTGAAATTGCAGGAAAATTCCTGCAACTACAAGGTATGCAAATATTTTTGCTGGCAATAAAATATGGGAATATTGCACTGGGCAGGTCTGAGCCCCAAGTTCAACCTGACAGAACAGGGCTTGGTCAGTTTGGGACACAGTATCATGGGCAGGGCTAGGGTGGCCCTCTTCATCAGCACAGCATGCTGAGAAATGTGTTGGACTCATTCGTCAGTGTGTTGAAGCTACCAGAGCCAGTGCGCCATCCAGTTCAATGCATAACTGTTGTTCTCAGGTTTTGGTGTGGTACTACAGATAACACTGAAATTGTATTGGTTAAATATACTTATGTAATGTCACTTCTATTGCACTTACAATTTGTAATACTTTAATTTGTTCATTTAGAAAGGTTATAATCAGAAGCAAATATTTAGCTTTTTTGTATAAAGAAATAGCAAGATGAATGCAGATTTTTCTGTTGTTCGTTGGGCCACTTTTGAAATATAATTCTGGCCTTGAGCGATCAAAATGGAAATTCTATTAGAAAGGCTGATTTCCTTTTACTGCTCCTGCAAAGCAAGTTTTTTCCCTTTTTGAAAGTGCAGATGTTATCTGTATACTGTATATGGATTACAGATGTAAAGTCAAATAGACAAGAATATTAATTATCTCTTGTACTGTGGCTTAAAATATTATGATTCAGAATAATGTACAACAGAAAACGAATGTATTACAGAATTTGATAATTGGAATTCAACTAAATCAAGTTTAGTGGGAAAAACTAAGCGTTTTCCCGGTCTGTTACGCATAACGAGAACTACCAGGTGCTAAACCATTTAATTTCTGCTTACAGTGAAACAAACCTTCACCAGTTAAAGTGTAAAACAAAACATGATACATCAGTCGTGGTTTTGACCAATTAGAGGTACCCGCTAACTAGTGAGACGTGAATGACTTTTCTAATGACCGGAGAGAACGAGGATTGGCCAGCCGTATTACAAATTGCTTTATAAGGGCAGACCTGCTGCTTTTTTATGGTTATGTGACTTACAAGTAATTTCGTGATGTATTGTGTTTGTGTTATAGTGCCTCCTGAATGTGACTTTTCATTCTGTGGAAAGTTCATTCTAACCGTTTTAATCACTAGGCCTGCAAGTCGTGGAATTTCAAGTAAAACTGAACTCTGGAAGGTGACATCCAAAGCTAACAAATGAACACATCTGGGTGTTTTCAGTGTTAGAAGGCATATAATTTTGTAGTTTTATTAGATCAGACATCTTCATTAAATGATTAAAAGGCTTATAGACAATAGCTATAGATATAAAATCAAGTGTATAATGAGTGTGTAATGTTGGACGATGCCATGCTAAGTCAAAATTTGATAATTTTTTGTCTTTTCCTATCTTTCTATATGGGTTATTTTATAGGCAATGTTGACCACTGCATGCTTTTTAATGTTTTCTTTTGTGTATTCCTGGAAACTTATTTAAATAGTGGATTGGCTTGATGGCTGCAAAGTTTTATACCTTCTTATTTTATTTTTCATCTCTTTGAACAAAACCGTTAAATGACGTATTCCAGAAAGATCTGATTCTGACAAAACCTCAACATGAGTTCAGACCTACACTACAGTAAAGGAGCAGAAGTGTGTACTGTTAACACAGTTATGAGGAGAAATTTCAGACCCTGGTCTCACCTTAGACACGTTGTTTGTACAGCCTGACCTCTTCTGAATCATCACAGCATTTAAGAAAATATTTTTTCCATAAGTGAATATAATTTAAATATCTTAATAAGTTTTTATTGTTTGAATGTGTAAATCTAGTAATTGTTTAGCATATTTTTCCTAAAAGTGAACTTCAAGTTTAATAAATTCAGTACAGGCTGTTTTCTGTACAGCAAGTGTCTGTGATTAAAATCTTTCCTGCCTGCAAACCATTCATATGTGTTTTGTTGGCACACTGGCATGGGTTGTAAAGGGTGGGGGGGTTCAAACCTTTAAAATTATCACTGAATAACCATGATACAAAAGCTCTACTTTCCAAATGCCAAACTTTAGGTTTTAGTGTCTGGAATGTGAAAAAACAATAAATGTTTGATATTGTTCATCAACTTAATTGAAGGGCCCTCTCCAGTGTAAAGCACTGAAGTGTGTTATTGTATTCAAACTTTATTAAAGATGGCATTGTTCCCCCATTCTTGGAAAGGCAGTTTTATATCAATAGTTACTGATACATATTCACAGTTTAGTTTTATATGCACTTTCATGGGATGGATGTCTACCCTTTCAGACATTCATGTGTAATGTGTCTTTCAGAAATGAATAAAGAATCTATATGTCAGATGTAGGATGGAAAATATGCCATTCAGCTTTGATAGAACTTGAGGTTTTTGTTAAAAAGAACAATCACAGAGAGGAAGAGGTTTTTAACAACTCTGAACTCCGTACAATTTTACTGGCAAAATTTATTGTACATTTTAATGCTAGCATTTCTCTGTAAATTGAGGAAGGTCGCCCCCCCCCCCCCTGTTTTTTTAACAGGATTTCAGAGTTCAGAAAGAGCCTCCATCGACACAAAAGATTGAACATGTGGAACCGGTTGGTGCTGAGGAACAAGGCCAAACCCAAAGGTCTTACGAGCATCAAAAGAATGTGCATGAGAAGGCAAGACAACAGGCTGCACAGAACAAGCCAGGAAGCAAGAAGAAATTGGAACCATCTTCAAAATGGAAGAGCCTCGGTTTAGGGTCTCCTTATCAGTGCGTAATGAGTCCTTTTATGGAGGTCAAATGCATTAAAATACTTTTACAAACCATTCATTGTAGGCTCTAGAGCTAGTATGACCAACTACTTTAATGGGAATTCCCCAATGACATGTTTGCGTGCATGTACACTATCTGTCATGTTTTCATTATGCTTCAGGACTTACAGAAAAAAGCCTGATTATACATCCATCTGGGTTAACATTCTAATGAGCAGAGCTCTCTTCTCTAATATAGAAGATATCTGGAAAATTAATGTCAGAACAGTCACAAGCATCCCTTGATAGAATACAATTCCAAATTCATTAACTGAACAACAACAAAAAAACCTCATAATTCTTAAAAATGGACAGTAGACTGCAGGCTCTGGAATGTATAAAGATTTGAATCAGTCCAATTATCATAATAGTTTTTGGTTTTGTGCAAAAGGCATTGTGTTACGATAAACTGAGTAATGATGTCACCACACTTAACTCAAGATTTATTATTACTTCAGGGAAGAAGGTGGCAGAAAGGCCTCAAGGAGTAGCATTCTGGAAAGTTCTCTGCAGGCCTTTGGCATGAAGCAGGCGGAATTCTCCTCATCTTCTTTACGTGGATACCAGTCTTCCCAAAAAACGTAAGATGCCTAGATGTTTTTCTACTTGTGATTGTTAATGTACGCAATAATTTCATTTTGTTTCAATTGGCATCGCCATGTCTTTTTTTCATTTCTAATAACAAACCTCATATACATGTAAATGTATGTCTCTGAATATAGATTACCTGTTTCATTTATATATATGTATAGCTTTAGCATTCGTTTTAGTCAGATTTCCAGGTGGCTCTATAGTTGCGACTGCTGATATGTACAGATAAGTAATAATATTAGGGGCTAAGTCCCAGGAACCCTAAGATGAAAACCTATGTGATGTGCTGTAGGTTGCTGAGACCTGGCACACATACAGATGGGTCCTTAGGGTCCACGGCATCACAGACCAAATATTTATCATCATCTGTGCTACACTGTGTGGGAAGTGGCTCTTTTTGCTGACAAAAGGCTCCCTGGAAATGGAATCTCAGTCTGTGGGATTTGTGTCCCTGTGGCGCAGTTTGTGTTGGTGTGTGTGTGTGTATGTTACAGATTTCATTGCTCCACAGTGTATCATCATGATGCTGGTCTTTCAATGTCCCAACTTACTTAAAAAGCCATCTGCATGAGTGTGTTTAGTGCATGTTTCCAATCTACCGAGTGAAACTTTTGCTATTTTGCTTTACCTGCTGCTACCTGCTGTTTTGATTTTGAAGAAATCGTATCCTTATAAAATCTTTCTGAAATAACAGTCAACGCCCATACTGTTTGTTTTTATAATTTAATGGGTTCAGGAACCAGATGTATCAATGGTGCATTTGTAGGGAAGAGTACACACTCAATGCTTGCGAAAATAAACTAAAACAGTTGGAAAGATTTGTTCTTAACTGAGAATAAGTTGTATATTTTGTACTCACTGGAACCATGTTTCGGTATTACCAGCATTATGGGTGTTTAAGGAATTCCAAATGTGCCCTCAAATAACATATTAGATAACATTCATGATAAAAGATGTATCACTAAACTACCCTTCATTTCTGAAAGTAAGCTTATTGCTGTCACTTTTAACGCTAAATGTGTTGTCCTGCTAATAGTGAATTGTTAGATTTTGATTTTCGCTCCCTGTAATTAAGCTTTTTATAACTATAGCAAGTCTTGTTTTATAGTTTAGTTTTATCATCATAAATACAGTTATATAGAAGTTCTATATACAGTTATATGTTTGCTGCTCTTACAATACAGCTCATGTTCTTGAATTTAATACACTTGTAAAACTTTTGAATTTGTTGTACTTCCAGCCTTAATTGATGTGGTGGAGCTTTAGGTACTGCTGAAAGTGGAAACAGTGAAGTTTAAGCACTAGGTTTGGCCAGTAGTGAAACCTTACATGGATGATGCCCAGCCTTGTATATGACCAGCTCTGGCACACTCTTTCTGCACTGGGATGTTTTTGGCTTTTCCTGTTGTTACCCCCAGATTCACTCATATGTGCATTACTGGCCCAGTAAAACTCATATCAAGACCAGCATGTTTTACAGTCTGCTGTTTCTCTTTAACATGCTGTGTGCTGGTCTAGAAATGCTCTTCTACCCTATCCAGTTCCTAAAAACACCACAGCTTCCTGTAGATACTGACTGAGTCTCGTTTCTGTAAATAAGCAAGACCCCCGGAGGTGGGCACAGCTCTGAGGACCTGAGTGAGAGCTCCTCAGAGGACGAGGAGGATGAGGAGCAGCCAGAACGCAGGCCGGAGAGCCATGCTGATCTGCCCTCCGAGTACTGGCACATCCAGAAGCTTGTGAAGTACTTAAAGGTAAAGGCAGACATGCCTCCTGCATGCATAAGGTACTTCTGATAAAAACTGTTAGCCATACGAAATTACCTTTAACTCATTCAGTTTACACATAACTGCTTTTTTAAAGTGGATAACCTATGTTGCTAATGCTCTTGAGCCTACTTTTTGCGTCTGTGAGAGAACTAGAGACTGAGTATTTGTCTAAAGGCAATTATGCTCAATACAGCGCACTGGCCAAGTTTTGAATTACACCAAATAAAGGAATGTGCTACACATCAGTGTCAAAACCCGGTGAAGAAAATGTCTGACTCAGTCTCACTGACACTAACACTGCAACCTATTGTATGTCAGCACAATTTTCATTGATAAGCCGACGCTTACCTTGACTGGGTCACATGACGATGAACATAACAGTATGTACAGGTACTCCACTCGTTCAGAAATGTTCCCCGTAGACTGCATTAGGCCCTGGATTTAATCATAAACACACTAGTACGGGTTGCCCACAACTAAGAGCTCCAGAGCACCCCTTGCCAATACGATTATTTGGCTGACTTGCTGATATTTTTGCAAATGAGTTGAGGTAATTCTCTTTCTTAGCTCATTTACTAATACAACAGCACCACAGGCCGCAGTGAGACTCTGTCTAGGTTTCTCATAACACATCTGAGTACATAAACTAAGCAAACGTGTTATTATTTACTAAGATTGACGTGACAGCATTTTACGGTAGTGTGGCATTCTATCACACACAGATGTGTAGGTTTAAAGGGCACCATGGAAACAGCTTGGCTCACAGTATTGCTTCACGGCACTTCATTTACTCTTCCTCTCCCATTTCGTTCCAAAAGAGCAGCATTTCAAGTGGATCGATGCCTTCTGTTTTTTGAATTGATTATCCTTATTATGTGTAAACATCATCACACCATGTGACAGATTCTTGTCCTGTTCAGGGTGCACAACAAGCATATGTCTTGTGCTTCTTGTTATAAACTCATCACAACCATAATTAGTCTTGAATATGGATGTATGTAGAATTACATAACAGTTATACAACAAGGTATGCCATTTTAAAAGGAATTTAAGCCAAGTAATCTAAGGCATTAGTGCAGGTACAGTATATGGAACACAGTCAGCCTCTAGCTTGTACTTGTTTTTTTTTGCTGGGTGGGTTTTCTATTTTGTAAATCTGCTGCTCATTCATAGGAAAGCTGTGAAATAAAGCTGTAAGAAAAAGCCAGCTGATGGCCCTGCAAAAGCTCCATTTTAAAAGCATGTACCTAGCATCCCGGGCCTACTTTCCGCTGGGTCTGCCCTTCCTGCATCAGCCTACTGATGGAATACACCGTATAGCCGCTAGCCTACTCTCTGTGCCAGCTTTCACTGGTGGCTGCTGTGCGTCCTAGTAAACACTCACTGTTTGCACTAGGCTGTGAAAGCATCCCCACATGACGGATGTCAGTTGGCTTGAAATAGGACATAGTTTATAATTTGTGAAGTCAAAAATATTTTCACCTTATTTGCTTCTTACTAGGATTATCTTTAAGGCAGCTATAAACCATTTGTATGCAAAGTTCAGGTATCTTAATTTTATAACAGTGCAAACAATATACTGCATACTTTCCTCAGCTGTTGCATTTTCTCTTGAAACACATAAAATTCAGCAGGATTCGTACTACTGTGCCAGACCAGTTATATTGTATTTAATCATTATAATTTGGACTAGAACAGAATTTTCTGAGTTGGATTATGTTTGTTCAGTATATTCATTATCAGCACATTCACTACGGTGTTTCTGTGTCTGTAGAAAATGCATTTGTAACTTGCACCTCCCAGCATTCTCTGTCTGGAAGGCATGCTGTGAAGTTATTTATGGGAATTGTCCAGTAGTCATTTTATAATATCATTACCATCAGAGGTTCGAAGGAACCCTGAGCCAAACTAAATATCTGCTTCATTTTAGAAGCACATTTTTTTCCCGGTGTATATAGGACGTTCGTATTTGAAAAAGATCAAGATTTTCGTAAAGTGACATAATAATCTCTATTAATAGTGCCATCATTATGGATTTGTGTGCGGGTTAAAAAAGCGTATCGAAATATCCATATGAAGGAGTATATTTTGAAAACTGCCTGCAGGATTGGCTTTCAGTACAGGCTTTCATTCATTTTTTACTGCAAATTAAACCAGCACATCCACTTGAGGCCAAATAAATGTAAGAGAGTGTATTTAGAACTACAGTTTATGGTCTCAGACCTGAACTGTGCTCACTTACTGTGTAAGTGGTCAATAAGCAAGCAGTATAGTTCCCATACTGTTTAATTGGCATCTATGTGCAGGGAACCACAGGGTGTTTGTTTTACAAGCAGAAAGCAGACTGTCATATTGCTTAGATCCAGATATATATGGCAACAGAGGACTTTTTCATTGAGTATCATTTTCACATTAGCTGCTTCCAATTATATTACACCCCACTGTTTTGGATTAATCCCCTATATATGTAAGTTGCACTGCACGTCTGATTTGATAATTGTTGCACGCATGATTTGATAAAATAATTGAAAAAATGTGTGATTCCTATTAATATGATTAACCATTTTGAAAATTTTTTCACTTTTTCCTAGGAGCCAGGACTAAAAACAATATGAATAATTCAGCCTTTACTGTACTTTGTAAAAAAAAAAAAATCACCCGCATGCAATGTGGTAAAAATGTTTTACTTGATGGATTCTTTATAGTTGAAGTGTTTTTCAAAATAAGTGGAAACATATTTACTTTAAAAAGTTTGAATTAGAAAAAAAATTGACAGTTATTTTTTAAGAATCGTTTTTATTTTTTTCCTGACAAAACTGTGGTTTATTGACAGTCCAAATGTGTTGTCACACTGCTGTAGTGCAGTAGTGTAGGGGTAGTACAATCTTTTTAAATTTGTCATAAAATGTTCACAACAGTTGTGTACAAAATAAGCCATTGAAATATTTTTCAAATTTATGAATTTGCAAGTTGAAACAAAACAATGCAGCTCCTCAGTTCTAGGTTTTGACAGATTTTAACCCATGTTGAAAAGATTACCCCCTGCTGGTACTTTATGGTACTGCAGTCTCATATTCGATTCCTTGTAAGAAACGTTGTTCTGTTATATCAGATAATTTCCAAATGCTCTGCTGCTGCATGATGGCAACCACAGCTATATATGTGGTGCCTAATTCTGGCAGATCATTTCAAAGGATATTAAATTGCAACTTTGTATTCCTGCATTTTTTACTTTAAAAATTACAATAAGGTTTTAATAGTACAATACACAGAAATGATTATAGGAAAAGTCTTGCACTTCATGATTAAATACAACCCACAAGGTAAATTAAATGTATTGTTATATGCTTAACAGGATGCCAGTCCATAGCAGGACACATACAGGCATACACATGCACACATGCAATTTAAAAAATCTAAATAAATTTAAAAAAACTATCATCTATAGAGGAAAAATGCCAACAACATACTATAAGAATTGTCTCAATTCTCAATATAGAAAATGTAATATGAATAATTTTTCAGTAAGAATTTACACCCAAATTTCTTACAGTTTTTTCCCTTTGGTTACTCACATTGGACTTGGTGGCTATCTTGCAGTTTTCTTCATCCCTAGAGAAAATCTGAAACCCTGGGGAAAGAGAGAACAGAACACATCAGTCGAGACATGGTATTAACCAAGGCAGCTCAGAGCCAGACTCTGAAACACAGGTCATGCCTCGTCTCCGCTGGTATGGGTCAGAGAGCATCCCAGGATGTCACCACTGCTTTTAAAGGCATAAGTGCTCCGTTTCACACTGCCAGCATGACGTGCTTCACCCCCTGGAGGACTAGTGGGTGCTATACATTTCTCTGATTTTTATCTTCCCCATTTTCTTTGGAAATGATTTTAAGTGAAGTGCATTTTAAAATTCCACCTACAGAATAAATTCCAGGAATTTACAGACTTTGTCTGTACTTATATCGCTGATTTATCGTGTAATCTGATATGTGTTGTTGGAGTGGTGGAGGTGCTGAGTTAGGTTTGCTCTCTGATACATTACAAATTGACTGCACGTCCCAGACACTGAGTGAATTTATGAATCACCTTCATATTTTCCTATATTGTAATGTGTAATATTTAAAGATATTTTTCCTCAGGATGTAATTTAAGAGGACATTTAGTCACTGCTATTGTTATTGCCAAGTCTAGCTGGTAGCAAATGTCCAGAATGGTGGGTCTGTGGGTTTATGTACCAGAGCCAGGTGTAGTAGTACAGTTCAGAGACACCTGCACAGTGCAGTTAATTTGAGTCGAATGCGCATCCTTTGTGCACACTATTTTTTTTGCTTTTGATTATGTTTAAAGGCAAGGCTGCTTAACTCTTCATATTTCAGTAATTCTGGCATATGATATGTTTAACTAGAGCACTGGAAATAATACTGCATGTGTCCTAGGAACGGATGTTCTGCTCTCATATGAGTATATTCCAGGATATCATGAGTATTCCTACACTATAAAACCTGTGAACTGACACATCTGCCATTAGCATGCTAGAGGAAGGTCAGTGAGTGCTATTACAGCCAATTTTCCATTGTTGTCATTGTTTTAAACAGTGTCAACAGCGCTTTAAAGGCAAAGATTTTCTGATTTTTGTTCTCGACCAAGTTTTCTGTTTTTGCAAGGTATGATCTCAATCTGTTGAGTCCTTTGAAGATTAAAATGGTGAAGACAAAGGAGCAGTTGATCAGCTGCTGTTTATGGACAAGTGGTTAACATTTGGTCTGAGATTATAATGTGGCCTACACATGTGCTGTGTTACTTGGCTCTCATCTTTGCCACTTAGACCCATTTGTTAAAACTGATGTCCAGAACAAGCACACAGCGTTGTGTTTGATATGTTCTGAAAATTGTATTTATATTTCATTATTACCAGTTGCAGAATATGTAACTTATTTGATTTACAAAAGCATTCTGTAAATTATTTGAAGTTTTTTGTCGTCTTATTCTCTTAAAAAAATATAATAAATAGAAAGCCATCCACTTCTCAGAAAGCAAACAAATGCACTGTTTCTGATGCTCTTGAGTTAGATGTGTAGTGTTTCGAAACAGAAGCAGCCTGTGCTACTGTGCTACAAACCTTTAGAAAATGAAAATGTGATTGTTCATGTGCCAAGAGATATTTTACCTTTGTACGGAGTGTCACATTTCAAAGTCACAGTACATGTGTGGTGCTGTATCAGCCTGAGGCTCTGCTTTCCACCTGCCTTGTTGAAGGTCTGCTTATTTTGAACCGTTTTTACTTTCTGAAATTAGCAGGACTTATTTTTGGGAAACCCAAACAACCAAAAATACAATGTGGGAGTATTTTTTAATGTTGTGTTGAAAGGCAACTTCTCTGGCTTCCCTTTGTTTAAAATTGTGTTGATTTGTTGCACTGTTTAGAGGGGTGATGTGTGCTAAATGTATATGTAAAGGAGTGAAAGTGAATAAATTAAGAAGAAATTAACCAGTAGGCATACCTGTGAAAATCTCTGTATTTCCTCCTGTTTTTAAATCTTTCTTTTGGGAGATAAACAATTAATTTAAAGGTTATTAAACCAAAACAATTCCAGGGAATCCTGTTTCCAATATTGCAGAACGTTTTGAAGTATAATAATTGCCTTTTACACAAAGCAGTTGTTGACTTTATAGTTAGTAAGTTTCTAATTTTAGTGAAAGAAAGTTAACTTGGGATGTGTTTGCAGTTGAAAAACCAAGATCTTACCAATCTGAGGTAGACAAAGTGATACGGGGGGAGGGGCAGCAATACTGCCTAATTCATCTCCTCCAACTATTTCATTAATTCATGCTTTGAATTATTATTGCAGGGAGGCAACCAGACAGCCACTGTAATTGCTCTCTGCTCAATGAGGGATTTTAATCTGGCACAGGAGACCTGCCAACTGGCCATCCGGGATGTAGGTGGCCTTGAAGTTCTCATTAACTTGCTGGATACAGAAGAAATCAAATGCAAAGTGAGTAGCACTGCCAGAGGACCTGGGTGCAGGCAGGCTTGCGGCAGCATGCGGCGGTAGCTGCCACCTGGTGTGGGTCCAAGGCACAGACGACCGAGCCGTCCAAGTCAGTCAGTAATTAAAGGATGTAGCATAATCTTTATGTTTTCCTTCACATATTTCATCAGGTATATTTTTGCCATATGTGTAATGGCAAATAATTTCATCTTTGCGTGTGTATGCTTGGATACTTATGCTTTTGCCCTGACTGCTCACGGCATTGCTTCATGCTTAACTTTTAACCCATAACTCACCATTAGCAAACTTCCACCAGACCTTGAGAAAGCTGTACTGTGGTCAATAAACCCATACACTGACTGTTACCGTATTTTGTCCTTATAGTATTTATTTGTCTCTAAAGTTGCTATGTATTATTGCTGTGCTGTATAATTACTTCTTTGTACGCTTCCAAACGGACTGTTTTTGAGATTTGCACACAAATGTTTCACTCACCTACACTCCACCAAGTGTTAAGTGATATGATTTGATTTGACTTAAAAAAATCACCATAGTTATGTAAACTTGTATTTTATGAGCTGTTTTATGAGGCCTGAAAAATGAAATGCTGTCTCTTTCTGTCAGATTGGCTCACTGAAGATACTGAAGGAGATCAGCTGCAACTCGCAGATCCGGAAGGCCATTGCTGACCTGCAGGGTCTACAAACCATGGTAAAGATACTGGATTCCCCAGATAAGGAGCTCAAGTGCCTTGCTGCGGAGACCATTGGAAATGTAGCCAAGTTTAGGCGGGCCAGAAGGACTGTGAGACAGCATGGGGGAATCAAAAGGCTGGTGAGTCCAGAGAGGGAAGTCTGAGTCTGGGATTTCATTCCAAAAAACATTTGTAGTCTAATTACACAAACAACAAGTACAGGAACATCAAAGTCATCCTGCCTTACAGATAGAATGTCTCCAAGCACCCTGAAACCAGTTTTGTTTATTGATGGAGCAGGCTGTGATTAAAACTTCTCCGATGTATATTTTCCTAATTTTGTATCGGATGTATTCATTCTAGATGCCAGATATTGCAGCTGCAGATCAATTTCATACGAAATGTATGGACCACATTTGAACCGATGGTGTAACAACTGCATGCTTCATTTAAACACTGAGGAAATATGGTTCAGCACATGGTACCAGCCAGTCGTTTCAGCCTGAAAAGGCCAATAATTCCTGCACCAAATGGTATATATATAAATTATGTGGAATTATGGAGTAAATGTACTGCAGATTACATGTAATGATGCCTATCAAATTTTATGGGCACCGGATATCAGTGATGAAGAAACTAGACTTCTGACTGAAAGCAGGTCTGACTGTTGCATGGGGTTACGTGGCCTGAATTAATTCAACGTGAAACATACAGCAGGTGAAACGGTTGTACCTTAAGCAGAGGGTCAGCTAAACTAACTATAAAATGTGCGACAAACAAAATCCTTCTCTTATATGTTTAACCAATTGCATGTTTAATTAATAGTTACAGTTGTGTTGGTGCTCTGTCCAGTCAGCAAACTGATGGAACATCAACCACGTGTGATGTTGTTTCTCCAAGGTGGAGCTCCTAGACTGTGTTCCTGACAGTGCCACCCTGACGCAGGAGCAGGAGAAGGACGTGGAGGTGGCCCGGTGTGGAGCGCTGGCCCTTTGGAGCTGTAGCAGGAGCACCCGGAATAAACAGGCAATCCGTAAGGCGGGGGGCATCCCGCTCCTGGGCCGGCTCCTCAAGTCTCCCCATGAAAACATGCTGATCCCCGTGGTTGGAACACTGCAGGAGTGTGCCTCGGAGGTGAGTCGCCTCCCTCACCTACAGTGACCTGTCCTGGGTGGCCATCTTTGCTTCCATTATGGTGTGTATATATATACACACACACACACACACACACACACACACACACACACACACACACACACACACGTACTCAGTAACAAAAAAAATTCTTGATCCAGAAGTAATGGTCTGATTTGGATGTAATTTGGTATACATACAGAACAGCAATGGGTATGTAAATGATTTGATTTGCAAGGAGCTGGCACATCTAGTCACCAGACACAGAGGATGCCTCGTTGTTGCATTAGACAGAATTGCCAGCGCTTGACGGAGTTTGATAGGGCCTGCATTGTGGGTTTGCATGAGGTCGGGTGGTCATATCACCTGATGTTGGAACCAATGAGGGCACCCACATTTGTCATGAAGGTTCCAGTAGCCCAAGACAGACCATACCAAGGGAGGATCGTCATATTGTGTGTCAAGCATTACAGAACCCCATGACATCTGTGCTTGCCATCCGGACACAGATATTGGATTCTCTACAACACCCCGTATCATCCCGCACCGTGTGTCGACGACTGGCATCAGTAGGACTACGGCATCCCATGCATAGGCTGCCATTAACACCAGCGCAGAGACGGCTGCATTTGGAGTGGTGCCGTAGCCGGGAGACATAGACTGATGATGAGTGGCGTTGTACTATGTTCAGCGATGAATCTTGGTTCTGCATTACCAAGGATGACCATCGTGTGCGCATATGGCGGTGCTGAGGGGAGAGGACCAATCCTGCCAATGTTGTGGAGAGACACACCGGTATTACTCCTGGCATCATGGTGTGGGGAGCCATAGAGTATGACTTCAGGTCATCTCTAGTAGTGATTTGGGGGACCCTGACGGCACAGCGCTACATTAGTGACTTCCTGCGCCCACATGTCTTCCCCTCCTGGGACAGCATCTTTCAACAAGACAACGCCCGTCCACACACAGCACGTGTGTCTATGAACTGCCTGCTTCATTTTGAGGTCCTGCCATGGCCAGCCAGGTGCCCTAATTTTTCCCCAATTGAACATGTGTGAGATCAGCTCGGACATCAACTCAAACCCAGTGTCAATCTGCAGGATTTCCAGGGCCAGTTACAACAGCTGTGGGCTGACTTGCCGAAGCAGAAGATGCAACGGCTGTACGACTCCATTCTGCACCGTATCTCTGCATGTATCCCAGGGGGTGCCACACCCTATTGACATAGGACCAGCAGTGTGCCTGCACTGCCCACTCTGTTGTCCATTTGAGCTGATATTATAATCATTGCGATACAGTGACATGACCTTTCTCCACATGCAGACTCATCTTATTTTCACCATTCTGTCCGGGTGCTTACCTTTTTATATATATATATATATATATATATATATATATAATATGTTAAAATATTTTATTGATTACAGAAAACGTACAGGATTGCAATTCAGACTGAAGGAATGATCGAAGATCTGGTCAAAAATCTTAATTTGGAAAACCATGAGCTCCAAATGCACTGTGCTAGTGCTATCTTCAAGGTAAGAGCATTTAAAGTAACGCACCTTATTAAAGGATTTTGAGATAAACTGTAATTTCAGTGATAAACATACTGTTCATCAATCATCCCGCCTCAGTATCTCTAATGTGTTTCCACTTAAATTTCTCTGATATAGTGTGCAGAAGACAAAAAGACACGTGATCTGGTCAGGAGGTATGAAGGACTCCGGCCACTAGTGGCTCTCCTGCAGAAGACTGAGAACAAGCAACTCCTGGCTGCTGCTACGGGGGCCATCTGGAAGTGTTCCATAAGCATGGAGAACGTGGAGAAGTATGGCTGCAGCTATTGACCTTCATTAGTGCGGTTGACTTTTAAACTGCACAGCATTTACCGTGGTACACGCGCTATACTGATTGCAGCTCACACCAGCTTTTGGAAATGCCATCATTCACACCGCTGTTGCTAAATTAATCACCATTACTCTACTTAATTTGGCTTATAGTATTAATTCTATGCACTAAAATATGCTAAATTCAAGTTCTAGTGTTTACTTCAAAATCCAGGGAACTGTTCATTTAACAAGCTGTAGTATTTTGTATAAATCCTCTCTACTGCTAATGCATTTCAAATTTAAAAGTAACAGTTAAAACAAATTACGTTTCAAGGGCATCATAGGTCATATATGTGAATCCACAGCTTTGAGACATTCTTAAAAACTGAAATGTAGGTCTGGATTAATCTAGGGTGTGCTTGTCCATTGTGTGAGAAGGTTTATCACAGCTGTAATATGTCGTGTATTTGTATAGTCTAGTCCTGGTTTTTGAAAGTAGTCAGTTTTTCCACATCTTATTTTCCGAGCTAGGTAGATGTGATCATTGGATTTTGTGTTAAATTTAATCTTCTATGCTTGTATTTGTATGAGAAATGCATTGATTTTATAGTGACCGATGATGTGTACAGTTTTATTAATATTGAGTAGTGGCAAAGTAATGTGACTTGGACTGACTGTTTAGTAATGTCAGATGAAGTTTAAAATAGCTTTTAATATAAGTCATTCTGGTGTTTTTTAAGTGTCATTTACATCCTCAAAGACTGACGTTATTGCAGGTTTTTCCCGGTTTTATATTGTGTCCCATGATTTTTAGTGGATAACCTTTCTTCAAAAAATAAATACTGCCAAGGAACCATATCCCAGCAGCCCACTAACCTTGGAAAGGTACAGCCGTAAAAAATGATTTAGCTGTATTTATTTTCAAATGCTAAGTGAGTTCAGGGGCCGTGAAGAGTCAAACTTAAATCTGCTTTAGTATATTCCACAGGAGCTCTTCGACATGAACTCTAGGTTTCGTTTGATGCAGTGCATCATAAGCAGCAAACAGATAACTCTAAAAACCCATTTTGGCACTTTTAGGAATATATATTTAGGATTTTTTTTTATATTGACTTACTAACGAGACATGTTCACATTCACTTTTTGGTCTGGATGCTAGTAAATTTTGACTGGTTGAGGTTTATAAGGCTTTTCAGACATGTCCATGACAAAGTGTGATCTCTTCGAAACGACACATAGTCGAGTTATAGATTATCTAACAATAATGAAAGATTCATGCTTCTCCCTCGCACCATGCCGTTGAATCCTTGGCCACCTAAGAGGGTTGTGACCCCCAGGCTAGGAATCCCTAGACTAGATATATCCTATGGTATGAATCTCAGCCTGTTCAGATAGCAGTAACTGGACTGACAGTCTGTTTAAGTCATGTACCTAATGAATATTAAAATATGGATGGTTTTTGTATTGGTGGGCGTGAACGTGTGTAAAATCTGATTCTCTGGTGGAAATAAAGCTGTGATGTTGTAGAGAGAGAGAATTTAGTAAAGAGTAAAGAGAATAAGAAAAATTGCATAATGGCTGCACTCATCGATGCACATGGATAAATCTGGGATTCGTCAGACAGCGATTCATTTCAATTCAGTTCAATTTATTTTTGTATAACCCAGTTTCTCAATATTACATTGTCTCAAAGTGCATTACATTGTTCATGCCCAGTGCCCCCAGAGAGTACGACAGAGGTGACTATGGCAAGGGAAAACTCCCTCATAGGAAGAAACCTTGGGAGGAGCCAGACCCAAAGGGGGAGCACATCCTTCTTGGGCCGGCAGAGGAAGTCCAAAATAACAAAGTCCTGATTTATGAAGTAGAATTGTGTATAGTCCATGTATAAATGTAGAAGGTCCAGTGGAATCATGGAAACTGCTGTCTGGGCAGGCAGGTGAGGAAGCTGCTTCCTTCACCTGGATGGAGGGGTGGTGCATCCAGCAGCAAGCAGTGGAGGGTGGCAGATGTGTAGTCCAGCTGTGTAGGCAGGCAGGGAACTGCCCACCATCAGGTGCTCCATGACAGAAAAATGAACAGTGCGTTAATAAAACTGTTACAAATAGTTGGGGTTACTTGTAATAATTTGTAGTGCAGTATGGAGACAGGGAGGCTCCGGCAGGTCTAATTAACTATGGCAGCTTAACTAGGCGAGATTCCCTGATCACTTACACTCCAGCAACACTTGAAACACTCGAAGCCCAAGTGACAGCACTGGACACCCAGTTCATATACAATCAATAACACTGATCCCCAACCAACTCTGATCCTTAGACTACAACCCTAGTTGGAGGTGAGAACTAGCAATCTGCTTTGTTACCATATGCTAGACTAAACAAGTGAGTTTTTAGCCTTGAGTTAAATATCGTGAGTGAGTCTGAATTTTTGTTTGCTGTCAAACTATTCCATAACTTTTTCAGCCCTGCAACAGCATGCTCTGCTACCAAATGATCGTTCCATTCTAGGCACTGCCAGGTAGCCTGCTCCTTGAGGGTGAAGCAAATGAGTGGGGTTATATGGAACCGGTAAACTGCTAATATACTCTGGTGCTAGACCATTCAGTGTCTTATAGGTGAGCAGAAGCATCTTGTAGTTGATACAAGACCTAACCGGAACTCAATGGAACAATGCTAAGGACTACAAGACTAATTTGTGCATATTTCCTAGTTCTTGTTAGGGCTCTTGCTGCAGCATTGTATACCAACCTGAGTTTGTTTAATGATGCAGAGGCACACCCAACCAACGGCATTTCGGGAGTGCCTGTCTGGACTTGGTGGCATACCTGAAATTGGCTCCTGCGTGCCACCTCAAGAGAGTGGTGTGTATTGCTGCTGGTGTTGACTTTGGGGGAAGTCTGTGAGTGTGGCTGTTTGTCTCTCATTTTTCTGGGTGGCTGGATGAGGTACAAAATGTCAAAATGAAATGATGGCTGCAGATGTTGAAGCTATCATGAATGAGGTGTAGAAAAAGTAAAAAAAAAAAAAAGACAAACACCCTCACATAACCCAAAGTGGCCCTTCTCTCCATCTAGCCTTGATGTCTGTCGAGGACACTGTTGGCTCGGACGAAAATGTCAAAGTGAATTACCTGATCAAGTGTCACATTTCATGGTGGTGTCTGTTGGTCTGCTACTGTTGCAAGGTCGGCACTATGCCCAGGGTTCCAAGTCCTCAAAGCACTGTGGATAAAGAATTCCACTACCACATCAGGCTGGCAGTGCCAGTTGATGACCTGTGGATTTTTGAGGCACTTTTGGACCTTATTCTCACCTTATTCCCTTGGTAGCCCTGGAACACAGATTGGGAGGGAAGAACGTAGCATGCAAAAAACAGGTGGCTGGGGTGTAAGTGTCCTGAACATACAGGAGTATCTGAAAATGGATGAATGTTTAGAAAAATACCTGTTGAAAGGTTTTTGCTTTTTATGCTTGTCTATGTGTCTCTCATTTCTCTGGGTGGCTGGACAAGGCACAATATGTCAAAATGAAATAATGGTTGTGGATATTGATGGTGTCATGTGTGGGAAGGTAGAAACAGCCAAAAAAATCAAACACCCTCACATAACTCAAAGTTCAGCCATTTACTCCTTGCCTACCCTTGATGGCTCTCCAGGTCATCTTGGGTCATAATGTCTAGGAGAATTATGGTGGCAAACCTTTACTTAGGTGATGGTAATGGGGTATCTGGCACCCCACTGTTGATGTCTGTGTGGCACAGGACCAATATGCCTGAATGAATTACTCGGTACAACCACTCTGTTCCTAGGGAATAGATTTGTAGCTGGTCTATGCGGGGTGTAAGCATCCTGCTTGGATAATCACTTGCTGATCTCACCCCATCTAGTTTTTTTTCCTGTTTCTTCCTCAGAAGCTCTCTTCAGCCTGAGAGGCCCCCCATATGAAACTGGGTTGCTGGGGTCATAGTACAGGTTACTTGTTATGCCCCCATTGGATCAGAAATTCTTGCATGAGGTGCTGAATGCCGGGGTCAGATTCAGTCAGCTCCTTTTCCAGCCTGTACATTTTTTCCAAGATGTTGGGTGAATGTTTTAGATCGTAGAGCGCGGCTATGCAGCTTACAATCCCTGAGGTCCGAGCCCTGTTGATTTGCCAGCCTTCCTTCACCTTTCAGCCAGTTGTGAAGCCTCTGGCCAATCAGAATCAGTAATTATTAAACTAACTCCCTGGCCTGAATTTGGAATCGAGGTCCAGAGTTGAATTCCCCTGTCGTAGCGGAAAGCCTCCACAGCACCCTTCGACCTCTTTAGTTGGGCTTGGATGTTCTCAGTGGCTTTAATGTAAGTCAAAGCAGGGATGAGCTGGTCGGTCCACATGTCTCAAACCACCGAATCCAAGTGGATGTACATGTAATTTGGCTCAGGCGGGAGCAGATAGGGATGTTGTGTCTGACTGGGGCGGTTCACATCACAGCCGTAGCAATCTTTTTCCAGATGACTACAGGCAGGAGCATTACTAACAACACTTTGACAGTATTGACTGAGCAGCATCAGTCAAAATTTGGCAGGGCAGGCTTCAGTCGTCTCTTCTTCTCGCTCAGTGACTGGTGATGGTGGTTGTGCAGGACATACCGTAGATTCAGTGCTCACTTCATCAGATGACAGCAAAAACGCTTCATTGAGAGAATCTGTAGCAGAGGCCATGATGCATAAGAATGTATGAAAAGTGTCTACTTTATATGGCCAGTGTGGGTGTGTGACCGTTAAATTTAACAGTATTTCAAACCCCGTATCTCCTTATAGCACTGACTCTCATTAAAGGGAATGGAGGAGTAACCCCTGTTTTCTTCAAATATCTGTGTCAAAATCAGCAGCGGTAAACAGATAACAGAGCATGTACATATCAGATGCTGAGCTACACTCACTATCCTCTTGGCTACATCAACGGTCAGATCCCACGTAATCTGAGTGGTCCGTTGCGTCCCATCAGCTGATTTTTTTCCAATTTCTGTACCATCAATGCTTGATTGACTGTCAGGCTCAATGCTCCATTTCAACATGGACATCACAATAAAAAAATTAAGGTCTCCCATTCAGATTCCGACAGCCTCACCCAACTCATGTCAGATATCATGGAATCTGTTTCATTATTCCCCACCTGGAAGAACTTCAGTTTGCTGTCATGGAAGAAGTAGACCACTTTACTACCATCCGGTTTTTCCCACACAGAGTTCTGCAATATTACATAAATTGACAAATTACAGGGACCCGTCTACAGGCCAGACATAACTTCATAGTCACCCCCAGAGGCTATACACGTTCTGAACTGCTTCTGGCATTCTCATTCAGATTTATAGGTAGCAATACCCATTCTCTACTTCTTTTTGTGTGACACGTCGAGAGGCATGTCCATATCTATGTTCTGTGCTTCACCAAACAGCATAATTTCTCTCAATGCATCTCTTCAGGCTGTGTGGGTGCTAGCTATATCTTCAAGGGACTACTGGCCATGGCCTGCTGACCCTAACCTGTGTGAGACTATACACTAGTTCTTTTCACCCCATGCCCCAATGATCTACATCCTTCATACTTTAAAGGACCTCCGCAATAATTCACTCAGACATTTTGGTCCCAGCCGAAGATGTCCTGGACAGACATGAAGGGTGGGCAGGGAGGGGGGCTATTACCATCCTAGTAAGTGGCTGACCACTGGGTTACGTGAGAGCATTTGTTTTTTTGGCTACTTCTACACCCCATACACGATACCTTCAACATCTGCAGCCATTATTTCATTTAGACATATTGTGCCTCATCCAGCCCTCCAGAGAAACGAGACACAGACAAGCATGTATGCAAAGAAAATAAAACATTACTTTTAATAGGTATTTTTCCATGAACATTCATTCATTTTCCAATTCTCCAGTATCCTCAGGACACTTACACTCCACCCCGTGTTTTTGTATGCTATGTCCATCTCTCTCATTCTATGTTCCAAGGCCTTCATTTTTGGGAGTCTTTATCAGAACTACATATCATGGGGATAACGTCCAAAAATCCCTTGAAAATCCACAGGTCGTCAACTGGCTCTGCCAGCCTGATGTGGTAGTGGTTCTTTATCCACAGTGTTTTGAGGCTCTGGAGCCCCAGGAACACTGCTGACTTTAAAATGGTAGCAAACCAACAGAAACCACCTTGAATGGTGACTCTCTATCAGATATCCCCTGCAAAGTCAACATCGTCACTGCCACACACCTCCCTCTTGATGCGGCACGTAGGGGCCAGCTTCAGGTAAGCTGCAAAGTCCAGACAAGCACTCCAGAAAACACTTTCAGCACTTTCTGACCCCCACACCCAAGATGGTGGCTTCCCACCCACCGGAGACTTTTCTTTGTTGCGAATTAAGTAAATAACCACTGTTGGAGAATAATGATCCCACATCTGATAACCAGTCAGAATTTTTGTGCATATTGAAATTTTTCTCTCTGTCTCTGTCTCTCTATCCAACACTATATTTTTTTTACCAGCATGAAATTTCACATTCACTCCAACCCATACAAAATACTGCCCATATTTGACTATTCAGTAACGCTTATTAAGTGTACCTTCATAATACATTCATAGAACATTCATAATCAGTATGTATTTATACCTTAACATTTCTTAAAGCATTACATTCATGATACTTTCAACAAGACATGACAGGATGCTTATGGATGTTCTATGAATGCATTATAAATGGTTTATAAAGGTACACTAGTTGGTTTACAAATGCATTATAAAAGTACTATGAAGGTGCAGTCAATGTAAAGCATTAATGAATATTCACTACATATCTATGGAGCATGTGACTTAATGACTATGTCACTGCTCATGACCCCAGTGATCTTTAGGTCATAAATCTTTCTGAAAGAAGCAGAATCTTTATACTCTCTGTAAGGAATCACTAGATATTACAATCACAGGGATGACATGCCTTGGCAGGTAGATTACAGCATTTGAGCGGACAAACATCAGGTTGACATTATTCAGGGATCAGATAAGGCATAGTAAACCATTCTAAGTGCCTTCCACTCGAGGTGAAACGGACCTTTGCACACAGACCAGAGTTACACAGAGGCAAATGGGTCACCTTTCAAGAAGATGCCTGGCAAAGTGTTAAAAGGAGTTTACTGTGTTGCGGCAAGTGCCTTTAGTCACTGAAAAATAACGTAGTGATGCTGTGAAATCCTGACACTGGATTAATACAGTACAAGGTCGTTTGGCCATATGATAAGATCGCGGAGTGTTTGCTAAAGTTTCTCTTTATTGACTGTCTCCCTGTTTGCTATTTTGCTTTCTGGACACCACAGCTAGTTAGATGTGAACGAATCTAACACCAGACACAGCTACAAGATGAAAGCAGCAAGATATTATGAGTGTCTCCTAGAATTCCCTGAATAACACATAAAGTGTTGAGTTTAAACTAAGACATTACAGTCAAATGAGAATCAACAATAACTAATAGGTTTCGAGAGATGTTTTCAGGGAGGGGTTAATTTCAATAATAATAACAGCAGTTTTTCAGCAGTACATGAGCAATTTGAGAAGCACTTGTGGTAGATAAGTGTTCAGTGTGCAGCCGCATTTGGAAGCCGTGTTATATATAGGCTCTTAGATGTGGAAGAGCTGCCTGCCTCCAAACCAGATAACATATGGTAACTATTTGCTTGATTAATGATGCATTAAAATGAGAAATGATTGATGGCAACAATATAATTACATTTATAAATAAAGGTGTTTATTTAAATCTTTCATTCTGTTTTTATAGACGCATAGTGTGGCAGCACAGCATTTTTTGCTGTTCTGAGAAAGTTTTTATTGTTTTACAGAAAATTTGAAAAGGCCAAACCTTTCTCCTTGGGGTTAAATTATATTCTGTAACTCACATTTCAATAGGCATAAGAGATTAAACAAAAAAAAAGCATTGCAAATATTAGGACAAGGTTTGATAGTCTTTGTGTAAACTGGTCACAGTTAATGAGCATCCTGACTTTTAAGAACCTCAGGATGTGATCCACTGTATGTAATTAGAAGACGAGGCCGTGCTTTAACAGCAAAACAGCATCCCTGCCATTGCCCAAGTGGGTCAACATCACATGGTGACTCAGAAGTCCATACTTGCCGGACAGGAGACTTGCGTGTTCCCTGTGTTCTGGCGTCGTAGGTCACTTTAATGAGCTGACACCCAGTTGTGACTCCTTCTCTTGGGACCTCTGTAGGTATAGTAGTCTTGTAATTAGCCTGCACTTTGTTTTTCAGAAGACCATTTCAGCACCTGAAAAAATTATGTCTGAGTGCATGATAATTTATTTTGTATTTAAATTATTAATAGTGCTGTTAATGTTTCTGGTTCTAACCTATGTTCATTCCATGAAGAAGGTTTGATGGGAACTCTGAGTGTATAGTAAACATGCACTTACATCATGCAAGAATTTTCACGTCTGTGTGAGTTATAGTCACACATTGGCTTTGATTTATATACCGTGCAGCTCTCCTGTAGATAACACATCACTGGTGGCACATGAATAGCATGCTGGATTCGGTGAGCCTGGCTGCCTCGCTGTTCATTACCGTTTTATGGGCAAGAGAAGTCTCAGTGGAATGGGACCAAAACCAAATGACCTTGGACACATTCTACAACAGTCCTGCGATGCTTTTGCCAGAAACCATAACTGCGAATAAAGGCGGCAGTATAACTCGGGTGAACATCAGAGGTCTGTTGAAACTTTTTGCGAAACCACGGTATATCTCATCATGCCGCATTTTCTCCCTTTATCGGCTGTTAAGGTCAACTTGTGTTGTGTTGAGATGTTGTAAAGTGTGGAAGGTGAAGCTATGTAGTTGAGTAACCTGGACAATGTTGCTAAGGGTGTTTATTAAAGTCATGGGTGTCAACATTAAAAAGGGTCTCTCTGTAGGTTTCAGGAGTACAAGGCTTTGGAGACACTGGTGGCCCTGCTGACGGAGCAGCCCGAGGAGGTGCTGGTGAATGTGGTGGGTGCGCTGGGAGAGTGTGCACGGAACCCCCCCAACAGGGCCATCATCAGGAAATGCGCCGGCATCCAGCCCCTGGTTAACCTCCTGACGGGAACCAACCAAGCGCTGCTGGTCAACGTCACCAGGGCTGTGGGCGCCTGTGCCATGGAGCCGGAAAACATGGTGTGAGTCTGCCAGGGCTTCAGCAGCAGTCATAAGAGCCTGGGGATGCCACAGAAATGCCTCTGGGTGGTGTAACTGGGCTGGAGTAACTGTACTCATTTTACTTTACACTGTATTCAAAGTGGATATGTTTGCTGTAATCACCCAGAATTGAAAAAAAATCATGCATATATTATTTGTGCAGATAATTCCAATAAAAGACAAACTTTCTCTTAAAAAAGGGGGGGGGGGGCATTTTCAACAATTAACACACAAGACATATAATATTGTTCATGCCAAGAATTTACCCATGGGCCGTTTGAATGGTTTGTATTTCCTCAAGGAACTATTTTTAGCTAGCATTTACACTTAGTTTTGGAAAGACAGTCATTGTTTCCATCGGTGTTTTTTTTTATATGTCTTGTGGCGAAGGCTTATTTTGAGAATTGTGTACAGTAGTTTGCTGAGCAGTTAACATAGTTCACATTTGATTATTTCCTGCCTGAGACCGATCTGGTCAGAGCTGTTTCTGAAATTAAGTACATGGTGTGACTCAGGCAGGGGGCGGTGTTACTTACCAGCATGTTGGGGCTATGGAGGGGTGACTGGAATCCCCTTTGCCCTTGCTATTACCCCTTGGGGCATTTACCGTTCACCTCCAGACTCACACCATTTACAAATGGACTATTTTTCTTTCAGCATAAATTGCCACCCCCACCCCCTGTATGCATGGACGAGGGTTTGTTTGCACAGGGGAAGTGGCTTTATGAAACCGTCTAGAGAACATTATCTGGTGAGGGCAGGCTAACCACAAGCCAAGGGGCAGGACTTTTAGTGTCTAACAGACGATCCGGCTTGCCCATCTGGTTAGCTTTACTAAAAGCCTCAGCCACCAACCCTCCCCTTAACCCTCCCCACCCCCCTGGGCTTCCCTCCTGCATACTCTCCACGCGCAGTATTTGAAAACTTCCTCAGTACTGGGATGCCCGTGATATTCGTCATACCCTAATTCCCTGGTCTCACTATATCCATATTCCCAGCACATGATCCTAATCACGAGGAAACGACACGGCAAAGGCAATTTTGAAATGCTTTTTTTAATAATGTGACCCATCTGTTGATTTTCAGGGATACGCACCACGTCGGAGACCTCGCTGAAGAAGACACGTGGCCTTTAAGGCTGACCCTTACGGTCATGCTGCCTGAAAACCTCTATACTCGAAAACAGCACTTCAGTCTATCTTTGTGCTCGGTTTAAAAGGCCCCACGGACCTTAATGTGTCATAATGGGCCCCCAGACTGACTTATGCATGAAGCCATGACAGATACCACGAGGAAGACGCCTCTCGCTGCCAGTCATGGAATCACTTTGATTATAGCGTGTTTAAGCAATTAGGGTGGGGGGTTCGGTACACGATGCGTGAGCCGAGCGCATATGGGAAACACGTTATGTGTTATTTATGCCAGACGGCAGACACACTGTGGTGGCGTGGCTGCATCCCCTGTTCCTCGGCTATGCTGTTGACCGCGGCTGTATGCCGTGAAATATGGCCCATACTTAAGTAAACTTCACCCAGACAAAATGAAATATGGAGAAATCTGCTTCCGTAGCTGTTTGGCTTGGAAGGAGTCACTGTTGACAGTGAGGGGAGCGGCACCCTGTTTGCCTCGCCTTTTAATGGGTTTTTAAACACGTATATGAGCCAATACATATATAGGGCTCAGCATAACATTCAGCGGGTCCTCCATGTGCGTTTAATAACTTAAAGTGGACTTTCATCAGGTGGGTAAAAGTCCCTTGGTCGGATGCATGAAAAAAAAAAACTATTAAAAGTTAACGCTAAATGCCGCCTTATTTTAGCCAGGCCTGGTGCGCCTGTCAGTGCTGGTAACGGCAAATGAAATCCAGGCCAAAGCCAAGAAAACAGGCCATAACCCACCTCTAATTGTGTTGCGCTTGGAGCTTGAAAACACACTAGATTAGATGTGCTTTTTGATAAAGTCCTATTGAGGCATCTCCCCTTTCTCTATGTTACAGGATAATCGAGCGCTTGGATGGCGTTCGCCTGCTCTGGTCCCTTTTAAAGAATCCGAATCCAGATGTGCAAGCCAGCGCGGCGTGGGCAATCTGTCCCTGTATTGAAAACGCAAAGGTAACGTGGATCCAGGTCACCATGTCACGGCACTGCCCTGGTGCTCGTCCGAGGTGTGAAGATATTTACAAACATGACGATGGCATGCTGTTCAGAGGCTGCCATGTTTATGCCCTGGCAGGCGATGGATTCTCCAGGTATCGCCATATAGCTGGGAAATGGTACTTAGGGGCCAGTGGTGTGCTTTTTAAGAGTGCGGAAGGACACCGTGTCACATGTCTCATGTACATCTTGTGGTAGAGAATTTGTAGTTTTCGGTCTCAGGCTGCTGGGGAATCTGAAAACAGATGCAAACGGAGAGCGATTTGGAAGATGGGCATCAGGCTCTGTCGGACAATTTCTGGTACTTTGATGAGATCAGATATTAAAGAGCCGAAAATGATACTGGACCAGGACTCATGTGATGCATTCAGGAAGCTTGTATTGTAATTTTTTTTCTGTAAATGTAAATACCCTCCTTACTGGCAGGATTCTGGTATCACTTGATATTCTACTCAGATTATTAGTCCTTCAAACTAACTTTCGAAATCTGAGCTTGGTATAGGGGTTTATGTCAGAGTCTGCCTACGTGTTACACTTAGCACTTCAAACCGGCATTGTGCTAGCAGGTGTTGCAAGTTGAAGATTTGTGTCCCTTTGAAAAGGATTTTTTTCTGGCTTAAGAACAACTTTAAAATGATGTATGTTAACCACATGGAAAAGAGGGCAGAAGATCTTATTGAAAGCTAACAGAGTTTGACAATGTTTATCTGACATTTAGCGTGCCAATTTTTTCCCCCCTAAGAATACATGCTATTGCAGTGATTTCTGAAGCGGAGGCAATGACAAGAGCTAAACAGTTCATTCCGCTCGTATAGGGCAGGAATCCGATATTCCTTGGTGCAGTAGTTATTTAGATAAAGCACATGTGGCTCTAGTTAGCAACTACGGGGCAGATTTATGAGGGAGTCATGCTGGAAGTCCAGCTGGATGCCCGGATCCTCTTCTTATACGTTCTCTACGGTCAAAGAGAATCAGGTTCGAATAACACGCTGGCGTTTATTAATAGAAGGGAAGCTCACTAATACTATGCGCTTCAAATCCACATTTTTCATTTGAAGAAATGGTTTGGATGTCAGTGGACCCCCAGCCTGGTAGCCACGATGGTGATACTCAAAATTCAGTAAGCATCTCTGGTGGACAGCACAGGATGGAGCACCGTTCAAACTTTCTTTTTCTGTTTATGGGTCATTAATATGAACTGGCCCGTACTGTAGGATTTTAGGTTAACCTCCAAATAGTGATTTATGTGGTCGAGCCTCTTAGTTCTCGGGGCTCTTGGCTATATAGGATAGCAGGTTTATTCTGGTTTTCTTTTTGGACCTCATGTGCAGGGGTCCATTATGTGGCGAGTTTATCTCTGGTCACTATCCAGGTCATGAAAGAGACGCTCATAGCCTTTCGCAGCTGGTGCCTTTAGAAAGCCACGTCCTTCAGCTTCAGATCATTAGTATTCCTCAGGAAGCGCTTCCTCTCTGCATCGGCGGGTGGGGGGCAGGGAAGTCGGCGCTCTAACAGAGCTCATCTCCTGGCACGGCTTCTGAGGTGGTGGGCGAGGCCACCCGTGCCCCGCTTCTGAGTGCTGTCAGGCCCTGGGCCTGGATGCTCCTCCACAGCGTTGAGCACGGCTGGCCATTTGGTGTTCATATCCCCCGTAGCTGTGTTTTTCTGGCAGATTTCTGTGAAGGCATTTATCTGGATGAGCTTATAACAGAGACATGAATATCTAGCTACAATAAGTGCCTGATTTGTCAAGAGAAAACCAGCCAAAAATGGTCCTTTCTTTGAGCACCAAAAGTGCAGGTTTAAAGGCAAGTGTCAGTTATATATTTAAGAACAATAGGATATTTTTTACTGGTGCAAAAAGGTTAATAAATCGGGCCCAAAGTACGCAGTGGATATAAATACACCTACAGCACCAGCAACTGGAGCCATGCTTAGCAAAGTCTAGTTTTGCACAAAAGGTTTAAAAGACTTGAAAGAAATTGATGATGGAAAAGTAACCATAGGGTCATTATACCTTCAATATCTTTGCATCAACAAACATGAACAAGAAGCTAAAAATAATCCCATAAAATAATCATTATTACTACTAAATAGAAAATATCCCTCTGCATTTAATTGATTATATGCACCCCACCTTTGCTTTGTTACTGTTGGTTACTGAAGTGCTTTGACTGCATAATTTGTAAAAGTGTATTTGTCGCAGTTTAGCTCTCAGTGGTAGGAATGACTGCCTCTTGCCGCAGGATGCCGGTGAGATGGTACGCTCCTTCGTCGGTGGTCTGGAACTGATTGTTCATCTATTGAGATCAACGAGCAAGGATGTGCTGGCGGGCGTCTGTGCTGCCATCGCTGAAATCGCGAAGGACGAAGAGAACCTGGCGGTGATCACGGACCATGGGGTCGTGGCCTTGCTGGCAAGACTGACCGATACGGTGAGTTAGCAGTCATAGCCATAATCCCGGCGTGGTCACATACACGGACGGGATGTAGCCTTCGTATCATAATCGCAAAGTTTCCTCCAGCAGGGGGATAACCTGCTCCGTCGTTACCTGGCGGAGGCCATCGCCCACTGCTGCACGTGGGGGTCCAACCGAGTGTCATTCGGGGAGACGGGAGCTGTGGCGCCCCTGGTGCGCTACCTGAGGTCTAACAATGCCTCAGTTCATCGGGCCACGGCCCAGGCCTTGTTCCAGCTCTCCAAGGATCCGGACAACTGCATCACCATGCACGAGAACGGAGTGGTCAAGGTACAGGGGTCACAAGGGGTGGAGCTGCTGAGTCTGATTTGGCATTTCCTCGTGATTTCGATCATTCACTTTTTTCATTTGTACGTTAATCAGTATTTGATACACCAAACAAAAAAAGGACAAACTTAGCACAAAAAATCTAAACACATCTCGGTTTGTATATGTGAGGTTTTTATTACATACAATAAAAAACACTTCTAATGCTCTTGTAACTATTCTCAGAGCCTTTGATCATTAAAGCTGAACAAGGCCAACTTTATCCTTCACGGAAGCATAGCCGCGTTTTCTAGCAGCCATGGGAATCCAGGAAAGTAAACATTTCAGCGTGTGAAGTTCCACTTCTCCGACTGAAGATTCCATCACAAAGCCATTCTGCAGACTGTTTCTCTGGAAACTGTTGCCATGAGTTACACTGGAACATGGGAAAGAGCCAACTGATCACACTGTCACACACAATAGTGACGGGGCACGGTGGGTCACCGTGAAAAGACAGGGGCGTCATGGTACCGAAAGGATGTTTTGTTTAAGAAGCGCTAACAGTGCTTTTGACAGGGTGTAGTAACTCGGGACAGTGCTCGAGTGGGCTAGGGGTGGGTCAGGAATTCGGTTTTTGATCTGTGCTTGCAGGTGTAAATCACAACAAGGCTCTGTTCTCGCACCCCCTGAGAAAGGTGAATTGCTTGAACTCCTGTGTGACACATGCCACCTGCAAAGAGTATGTAAAACATGCAATAAAAACTGTTAGCCGCTAAAGTTTGCTCTGAGCATCTGTTAGGAAAATCAATGATATTTCAATGAGTGTATTACACCTAGCATAACACAACACCATTAAAACACAACGTCTGCATCTATTGAATGAGCATTAAAATAAAAGCACCAGCTGGTAACCTGACCTTAGTCAGTTATGGTTTTAAACATCATATACAATCATTTGTGTAGCATAATGAAGCGGGCTTATGTCTGCATTAGAAGCAGATCCCAGCATGTGTTTGGTATTGATGAAAAGAGAAGACAACAAATTCATGTCTGTTGTGGGGGTTCTAGGTAATGGAAATATAACAGATATAATGACTGGGTAGGTGTGTGGATGTTCTCAGATGTCTTAAAGGATGTCAAGGGCTTTAAAGAATGTTGAGATTCCCAAAATCTAATTTTCACATAGCGTTGCAGTTGGCACCGTGTCTGAAAAAGAGGAACATAAAGGGGAAATTTCTGTATGTGGACATTTGTGTGGGTAATATGCAGCTTCATATGAGGGTTAAACTCATGCAACCAAATGCTCCCCCCCCCTCGCTGAAGTGTCTGTGCTGTAAATTATAAAGCGGTTCTGCCTTTGCAGCCAGATACTTTTTCCCCATGTTCACTTAATGGTGGACTTTAGCCCGATCTGCTGTATGTGGTTCGGTCCTGCCCAGAATTGCTCTCTGAAACGAACCCTCGGCATTCCGCAGGCGTCCTGTCCAGCTAGAAAAAGCCTCCTTATTTTTTTTACTAACCACAGAAAAAAAAGTGCCAGATGTTTTTTTATTATTTTTTTGTTCTTTATTTTATAAAGCAACATTTATTTGTAAATTAGAGAGGAGGAGTGAATATAATTTAGTTTTATTAATGTACTAGCACAGGCATGTTCCATAAAGTATTTTGGAATTTTAATTGGCTTGTGAGAAAAGCCCATGCCACCTTTATGACCCCAAGGAGGGATTCTGATTGGAGAAGCTGACCACTTTAGGAGGGGAGAGTGCGCATGTGCTTGCACATAGTGCATGTGATATATGCTCCAGTTCAGCGCACGGGGTGCTAAAACATCGTTTCCTGCGGCTACGGAGACCGCTCGACACGTTTATCAAAAAGCGATGCTGGCTGCCCGTCTGTCGTATGGCCAAATTTATGTTTGAGTGTAAAAATCAAGAATGCCTTCTGGTATTATTGCAACAGTATTTCAAAACCCCCTCTCTTTTTTTGGTTCTCGCAAAGTTCTGAAAACACACACACCCGCAAGCTTGTATAATGATTTCCTATGATTTCACTGAGCGTATATTTTTCACTCAGTATTCAGCTCAGAAGTAACTTTCCTCCCCAGTATTCTTAATGGTGTATAACTCAGTTCCCTAAGCTTAGGGGAGGAAATTAAGCATTGAAAAGTAAGCATTTAACACTGGAAAATGCATTACTGGACCCTCTTGATGCTTCTATTTTATTGGCAGTTCAGTCCTTGAAATATTATAAGCCTATAGTTACTTTGTTCTATAGAGTGCCTGGACAATAGAAACAATTAAAATCGCTTCCATTGTTGAAATCTGCTACTTTCGTCTATTCAAACAAATGTTTTATAATTCAGTGAAAAATACTTCATTCAGCTATTCATATAATCATAATGCATTTTGTGTATTTCCTAGATTGTTTTGTGCTCATGGCGATTTTATTATATTATGTTTGTCATGCCTTTTGTCAGTGTGCTTATAGTCGTGTTACTGAAGTGTGGCCATGGTTTATGTGCTGAACTATATCTGAAGCTCTGTGAATGCATTCCCAGCGGGGAGTGGATGGTCAGACACTGATAGAGTGCCGAGATGAATTGCCCTCCAGTTTGGTTTGACATATACGCTTGGCATCTCGCAGCTTTATAACGATGTACTTTATTTTGTCCGTCGTTCAAAATCAACACCCTCCGCTCCACGCTGCACATTATGACCAGAGGGTCAGAGGCTATTTGCTCACTTCATAAATCCCAATAGACAGTTTCAGACTGCTTTTCTCTCTGACAGTGTCTTTCATAAGGAGGCCTTTGTGAGGAAAATGGGGTAGCTCACTAATCGCAAAAGGATCAGCCACTTGTTTTCAGCTGTATGTATGTAAAATGAAAAAAAAAACAAAATAAAGAAAGGTTGCTGCCAAGTCTAGGCACACGTGCAGCATGGTCTCGTAAAACACGGCCAGCAGCTCTGTATATCCCTGCGTGCTCATCTCCCCGCAACATCGGCCTTTACATTTGCTTCACAATTTATGGCCCTTATTGTGATTGTAGGAAAAACAGAGCTTTTTGGCTGTGTAAAAGCCCTGCTTAGCAGGAGTATTTCCAAGCTTCCTCTCAGTCATGCTGAGTCTGGTACAAGGTGGAGAGCAGATGACACGGCTTTTGTACCACAGTTCCACTGTTCTGACATTTGTGGAACTTTGAAGAATCTGTTTTTGCAACATTGTGAAGTGAATATACAAAAGTCAAACAAGACCTTCTAATTGGAACAAGTGCACAAAAAGTTCAGTTAGGTGACATGGAAACACAGGACCTGCACAAATAGCATTACAGCTCATGACGCTTTCCATTTACCTTTGAGGAGTTGGAACTCGGAATGATGTCACACCTGAGTTAACCACGTTCCAGTACAAGAAGTCGAAAAGCCATATATCAATACCAGGAACCTCTTCCAAAAAGCAGGATTTCTTGCTTAGCTGGATAACTTCTCAGTTTTAAGACATACAGTTTAAATGGCCTTTATCTTCGTTCACTTACATTTAGGCCAGACTACCTTAAATCCAACAAGTTATCCGGCTAAGCAAGAAATCCTGCTTTTTGAAACAGGCCCCAGTTCTAGCCAGGTTAGAACTGAAATTGAAATTCAAACTTTATTTCTCACATGCCAATGACGTGTATGATTTGCAGTGAAATGTTATTGCATGTTACTCTGTGATATTGTTGACAACAATGGTGGGGGTGGGAGGGGTACAGATATCATCTTACATGACGTGCTTATGTGTAGTTATGGTGCAAATTAGGAGGCAGTGCTACAAGCAGAGGTAGTTACATAATTTAATTAAGCAGTAAAGATTTGTCGGGGGGTGGGGGGGGGGGGGGGCTTTTTAATTGACACGCCCCGTGTTGGGT
>JAAGVU020000001.1:19430112-19442371 GCA_011763525.2 Mormyrus iriodes | reverse complement strand
CTCCGGTTTCCCCCCACAGTCCATAAACATGCTGAGTTGCATTGGAGTTGCCAAATTGCCCATAGGTATGCGAGTGACCAGTCCAGTCTTAGGTTTTGCCCTGGTTGAGTGTTCGAATGCTGTGTGGGAAGAAACCCCTACTCATTCTCTCTGTGTTGGCCTTCAGGGAGTGGAAGTGCTTCCCTGACTGCAACACAGAAAAGAGTCCATTGTGTGGATTGTTGGGGTCCTTCACTATGTTCCTGGCCTTGGTCCAGCACCACTTGTTGTAGATGGAGTGCAGGTCAGGGAGCTTAGTGCGAATGGTGCGCTCTGCTGATTGCACCACCCCTTGCAGAGCTCATCTGTCCTGTGTGGTGCAGTTCCCAAACTACACTGTGATGCTCCTCATTAGGATACTTTCAATGGTGCATGAGTAAAAATTCTTCACTACTTCTGTGGGCAATTTGTAGTGCCTGAGGCATTTAAGGTGGTATAAACACTAGCGGGCCTTCTTTATCAGGCTGTTGGTTTGACAAGTCCAAGATAGATCCTGCATAATGCTGGCACCTATGCCCTACGTTCATTGTTAGCCATTGTTAGCAATACCACTTAACAACAACACTTTACATGATGCAAACACCATAGCAAAAAAGTCCACAGATCGCAACTGGACAGTACTGTGTATGACACAAATAATACATAAGTGCTAATAAAAAATATAATACGACAGCTTTCATTTCTGTTGATGAACGGCACAGCCACCCTGAATTCTGAGGTCAGGGTTGCAGAGGTTCCTCCAATTTTCTGAGTTGGAATTCCAGTTCAGAAATTTTTAATTCCCAGTTCATATTGAATGTAGCATTAGATCAGTGCAAGTGTGTAGGTTTAGTTACAGCATTGGTAGGGACCAAATCAGCCCCAAACCCCCCAGCCCCCCAGGCACATATGGTACTCCGACAGTATCAGTAGAGACATGTCCCTACCATCCATAGCCTAATCTACGCCCTTGGATCATTGTGTCTACTATGCAGTTTGCATCTCAATAGGGATCAAGCTTTCCAGGAACTGAAGTACAGTTGATGCTTATTTCACAGGTTAACATGGAAGAAAGATAATAAAGAAAACTTGGGTCATGTTTTACTGTCATCCATCCATCCCATGATTCTCAGTAACAGTTTATCCAATCAGACCTCCATGGTCAAAAACAGGAGTCTCAAGCTACTGGCCCATGGACCATATCAGGCACGTGAGACAGTTTCATATGACTCACAACATGTTTTTATTTTACTATTTACTATTCAAATCAATGCTTACTTCATACTAGGGATGAAATGGTTGCCGGTTTCATAGTAAAATTCCCAACAGTTAGTACTACTGTTTAAAATTTTACTCATCATTAAAACTGTGTTTGATTAACACGCTTTGAAAAGCTTGTCCAGCATCATGCAAAGGTAACAACAATTTGCCAGATGCAAGCTTGCAGGCGTAGCATGCAACATGGGTTTGTTTTGTGTAAGTAAAAACATGGCAGAAGGCAGTTAGAACACACTGGAGATTTTCAGCCTTTTAAGAGGACTAAGTCTGGTGTAGACATATTTTGGTTTTTAATTTTTATGACCACCACCCACTACTTTATAGCAAATGCTAGGTAAGTTAAGCTCTATGCATGTCGGAACTTAAGAATGAGGGGAAATGGTTTGTCTAACTTGCTAATAGCAACTCAATAATGTAAACCAGAGCTTTCAGTGTTACCTTCTGCCACGCACAACGAAGGTAAGTATGACCCAGAATGCAGGCTGTCATGTGAACCCCTTTGTAGTGACCTTTATTTAAACGAGTAAATGTGACCGGTAGCATGGAGCAGGCAACAATCACAGAACTAAAGGGTATTGGATAGGGAAGCACTTATATAGACAGGCAATCAAGGTAAATCAGAAACAGCTGTAGGTGGTTTAACAGAAGGGCTAGAACAAAAGGTAGGGCTACCTAAGTCATGCCCAGGGAAGGAGACAAGAGGGTTGGGATGGTTAGATGGGCTAGGTGTGACACCTCCTCATGTAAAAACAAAACTGAAAATGGTACAAAAACTGTCAATGGTGTGGTGGAGATGGCACTTTTTTATTCTGCCTCAGCCTAAGAGCTAGTTGAATGCCCATTTGCTAAGAATGAATTCCATGTATGTTTGTATTTATATATTCTTGAAACAGAAGTTTAAACCAGTTTGTTTCCTTCTTCTGTATGGATTTTCCACCATAACTACGATGTGACAGCATTATTTGTATTTGTGTGAAGTTCAGTGAATAGCTGAACTCTAAGAAGATGACATGGTTTTCGAATGTTTACATAGGCATTGGCTTTGTTATTATTTGTTTATGCAAACAAAAAGTGCATAGTACTTCTAATTGTATTTGTGGTTTTCAATATAGAACACGGTGAAATGATTGTAGTTTGTGTATCAGCACCTTTTGAACATTTTCAGCACATTTTCTAAAATACCGCGAAAATACCATTAATGGTGATAATTTTGCTCACTATAATAATACCGTTTTGTCTCTACTTTGTATTATTGTATTCTTCCTTTAATTGATCAGAGGCCCGTTTTTTTTTTTACAGGTGAATATAAAATTTCAAGTTGAAAATGATGAGACACTTTCTTTGTTGTGTGATTTCACATATGGCTCCCATGGGGCAACACCACATAGCCAGTGGCCCCCATGTAATTTGAGTTTGGGACCCCTGGGAAGCAGTCTTAGTTTGAACACAATTTGGTAAAATCGCTAATTAGTTTTTTTTACTTTATTGCATTCTTGGACAAAAAATATTTAACATGGAATATTATTGCTAAAATAAACTCCTGAAAGGAGACATAGGATGGGGATAAAGTTTAGGCATGCTGCAAAACCAACTATAAACCATCTCATTGGATTGGAAGCTTACTAGCTTACTCTTTCTTTTAAGGAAAAAATCTTACTAGTTATACAAGAAGCCTAAATTCTATTTGTCTTGACTTCCCTCAGCCGCTTTCTCCTTACAGAGCCCTCTACTCAGCCAACTCTGTGAGTCTGTGCTGTTCTCAAACAGAGGGGAAGGTGAACATCTCAGACCACTCTGTTAGGCTGTGAGGTGGGAGGGAGTAGGGCATTCCTCAGATCCTCAGGAAGGAGCTGAACCTAAACTGAACACTGCACACCTATATATGCAAGAAACAGAAAGGTGGGGGAGGGGTGGTGTCCTAGAGTGCCTCCTGCAGGATGCAGGAGCCAGTCAGTCCACTGCCTCGGGTTCATTTCTCAAACGACAGTCCAGTTAGCGTGTTTCCAGGTTTTTAGAATATCTAACAAGTGGGGCATTATGGTTTTCTAAAACCCCAGCTGGGGGGTTGGGGAAAGAGAGACGGCCTTATCTCTGCAGTAACTGGGCGCTTCAGGAGCCGGTATTTGGCCAAGTCTGAATAACACGCAACAGGGCTGGCAAAGGGCTACTTCTGGCACCTTCCACGCGTCCTCTGCCTGCACAAAAGGGACTTGTCCGAGCAGGCCGCCCGTTTTCTCTGCCTGTTGAATATTAGTTTGCTTTTCTGTGGTGTTTTTGATGCTATTTCTGAAGCAAGCAGCCTGTGACGACCTCCACGAAATGCACTTACAAATGAGATATAAGGGGAAAGATAGGCCTCCTACGCAGTTCTCCCAGATTAAAAAAAAAAACAATTAAACTAGACCGAATAGTGAAACTTTGGCAACATTTCAATGGTGCCAATTAACCAAAGAGTCTGTGCTCACAGGTAGAAGCTCCATCTCTCATCTGTTTTGCTCTCCTTATTTATCTTTCAGAAGAAAATTCTGGGAATGTTCCCTCTCCTCTCCACCCTGGCATTCTGCTACCAGCACAAATGTGCCGAGGACTTTTCTAAGTTTGCATACGACATGTGAAAAGCAGGGTTCAAACTTGTGCACGTAGACATTATGAAGTGAACAGTCACATAAAAATATTGTATTGGACACATTTCATTTAAAACATCTTACCGAATTCATTTAATATGCCAAGGAATATAAGAAAATATGAGCTTTTTATCCCATAAGGGCAGTTTTATTTTGCATACCTGCCACTGCCCCTTTGGTTTTCAGCCATCAAGATCTGCTTCTGTTCTCATTTTTTGACATGCAGTTTTTCCGGTTGACTTTTTTCACCCTCCTACATTTTATCAAAATTTTGTGGATGAAATGAGACGAAGCTCACCACTTCCTCTGTCTGGACATCTGGGCCAGAGGAAGACATGCACTTCCTGAGGAGTGCAATCTCACTCTCAAAGAGGAGTACAGCGGGAGTGATGAAGGCATGTGGTGTGTCTCAGAGCTGTCTTACAGGGCACAGTGACACTCTAGTGCCAGTTTAAACATAAACACAATGAACAGATTTAAAATCTAGGAGTGCCAATTTTTTTCATCTAAATTGTGTTTGTTTCCCATACAGACCACAGTTTACCCCAAATCCTTTAGTCTCTTTTTGATGTGTATAAAACAATGAATTTTCCACATCCCCAAAATAGTTATTTCTTAGATTAACACTACACAACGATATAAGAACTTTAAAAAAAATATTAAAACTTTTTTTTTTTCCTGTTCCAGTAGATTTTTGGAGAAAAAGGAATCATGTCCTGGAAGCGGATTAAACAGCGTTTATTACGTGAGCCATTAAGGGAGGGATATGATCTGACCTTTGAGCTGCGGGGCCGCACAGTTTGTGTTTGGCTTTGAGATGCCTGCGCTGCTTGCGAGACAAGAGCTTTCATCTGAACAAACTTTCAGAAGCACATGTTCGCAGCTGCTGCCAGCCCTTAATCACGCCTTTTAAAGTTCAAGTCTGTGACACACAGGCGCCTATGCTTGTAGTTTGGGACGCTACCACTCTCACGCATCAGCTGCACGTGGTCGTCCTTCGCTTATCCATCATTCAACAACACTGCGCTTTGACTTCCTGTAAACGCAGTTCTTTAACGGATAAACTCACAGCCTCCACTGTTTCTTGCAGCCAGTCACAAGTAAACCTGTCTTGTCCCCTTGTCTCAACCAGCTGCTCCTGGGCATGATGGGATCCACAGACGAGCTCCTTCAGGAAGCGGCAGCCAGCTGCGTGGCCAACATCCGGCGGCTGGCTCTGGCCAACGAGAAGGCCAGATATGGATAAAAACAAATAAATAAAAACAAATCAGGCCGACAGGGCGAGCTGGCTTCTGTAAGTCATCCCGGGCGTGGTCTATCAGCTACGTGCGAGGTTAAGAGCTCCCCCGGTAGCTCACTCTGGAAGCACATTAAAGGCCGCGCCATGCGGTGAGGAGCAGCAGATGTTACCAAGCTGATGCTTGCTTCCAGATCGCCCCTCTCACCCAGCGGCAGGGAGCCTGCAGATCCAGCCCCTCCCCGGTACTGTTTCCATGGGATTTCATGCGAGTGTTTATGAAACTTCTTTTCCTCAATGACTAAGTTAATAACAACATTACACGCCTTGTTTTTTTCTGTGTATGCTAATGCCAAATACTGTACACATTCCTTTCGGTTAAGCAAGGCTTCACCTTGTATGGCCTGGACACAATATATGTGAGAGAAACGGCTCCAAACAAGTCACGTGTGTTGTTTCTTAAAACTTGTTTTAAAGTAAAAACTCTAATTACAATAATTATACATGTATATGTGTGATGGTGTTAAAAGATGCTGGTGTTCCTCAGTACGTAAAGCTAATTTAGCTTCATTTCTAAGATATGTGTGATGAAAGATACCAGCTTAGCACTAGAATGTGGGAAACGAATCATGAAAAGTTTTAGAATAATTTTAGAATTTAGTATCTGAACAATGGCAGCGTTTCTGAACAATTCAGGTTCATCTAAATATACACACAGTCCTGTCAGTTGGGGATGATTCATCAAGTAACTAAAGACAAGTGTGCTGAGATGCTACTCTGCCAATGTCTCCCTTTCCTCTTATTACTCATTTCAACACTCCCCAGACTATTGTACTTTCTGAATACAGCGGCTTCTCAGATGATGCGGAAGCCAATTTGCAAAGTGCTTTACGCATGTCTCAGATTTGCTGTGGCTTATATATTTTTTTTCTTTGTAATTTTCATTAACCTGTAGTTTGCTGCTCCTAATTAACTCCGCAGGATATGTGTTTGGCCAACGTCCCTGCCAGGAATCTCTTGGGGGTTCTATCATTAATGTCAGAATAATATTAATAATTATCTGAATATCAGAAATATGGGACTGAACTCTTCCTCATTCCAAAATATTTAAACAGAACCAGCTGCAGCTCAGAGGTGCAAGAAAACTACGGAGCAGGGAGGTCAGACGGCTTTATTTTGGTTCCGATTATTTTGAAGGGAACTCCTCCCTAAAGCAGCGACGTGTTGCAGGGGTGAATGAGAATCGTCCTAAAGTGATTCAAATTAAATAAATACAGAGTGATTAATGACATTTTCATTCCATGTAAGTGCACTTTACAACCCCCAGAACGTGCCACATTTGAAAACTCATTGCAGGAAACATTTAAATGACAGCCTTCCGTAACTTAAACAGTGAAAATAAAGCCGAATAAATATTTTCTAGGTGCGGACGCCAGTGGCTGCAAGGCCAATAAATACAATCACTAAACAAAAGTTGCATGTTCCACTAAAGTCAAGGAATTTATGAGATGAAAAACCTTAGTCCATCTTTTTGAACACTTGCTGTCCATCGGGTAGAGATGTTCACCTTGAAAAATTTATCTCCAATGCTACAAAGTTACCAGCTTACCAATTAACATTTATATGAACTATTAAGCCACATTAAATGATGTGTTCGATATACTAGTCAAGCATAAGAATAATATTTTAACAATTCTCAGGTGTTAAATCTGCTATTTCTGAATGTCTTGTGAATGTAGATAATAGTAATATAAGCTTCTACTCAAAAGCCTCATTACATTTCTGTCCCCCTCGCTTATGGGCCTGTAATTCTTGCAATAGATATGCTAGTTTTGCACTTTCCGTTATAAATTGGGAACGTCAACATGAACCGGGTGACTGTTTTGAGAACCATCCAGTGCTATTTGTCAAAATTCCACAGCCCGCTGTATTAGTGGGACCACAAGTCCTCGGAGAGGGGAAACTACTACTTTCGGCACAGTCCGGCCTGCACAGGGACATTATTCATGGGAAATTAGAGGTTCTCCTCTTTGTCGCTCTTACGCTTCAATGGAGGCAGCAATTAGGTATAGCTTAGTCCTTTGGTCTCCGTCGTCGCGTCAGTTACTCACGGGTCTCACTTGAGCAGACACAAATAGGGGAAGCCCTGCCACCATTCCGTGACCCGTTTCAGGACATAATTGCCCATCTCAGCAGCACCACTCCCTGTGTAGTTGTGTCTAGCACCAGGGTCACCCTGCTGACCTTCAACCTACAGCTAACCCCAAGCTGACGGGGTTCAAACAACTCGCCAGTGACGTGTGACTGAGTCATCATCTCACCTACTCTTTCAATCTGTTTCAGCAAGCAAATCATACCCACTCTTCAAGGATATTTGCGCACATTAGTTTAGACACTTTATTCATGATCTTACCTATAATTCTCTTTTCAGTCATTCTTCTGCAGAGAAATTATATCACCCTCTATTAACTGTTTCGCGGACTCTCCAAAAAATTACTCCATACTGCAGTATAAGATCCCAGCACTGACTTTCACAAACATAGACACACACAGACACACGCACGCAGTTATTTATTTACTTCTTTGTTTATATGTTTGCCTTGCCATTATCACTCGCTCTGCAGCTTTGCCTGTTGCAGGGTTTTTAGCATGTTGGCTGAGGACTGCTTCTATGTGGCTCATTGGAGCACCTCCGATCCCCACTGATCATGAGCTGCCCTGGTCCATGTTCCGAAAGATTAAATACATTGTGAAATATGCCTGTATGATGTTTAACCTGCTTTGTTGCCCTGATTTAATGTTGGGATGCCCATCGCAAATTCTAAATAATTTGCTGACTTGACAAAAAAAATGCACCTCGACTGTGTTGTATATTTGGGACTGACAGATAATTGTAGAATAATTTAAAGCCATTTCAAAGCATAATGATTAAATGTTTGAACCTCTTGGGGTGACCTTCTATTAGTATCTTGTATATTCTCCCAGAGCAGTCTGAAACACTGACTCGGGAATAGCTAGAAATTCTGGCCCCCTGGCAAAATGTCACCTTGGGCTCCTATAAAGAGCTGGGCCCCCTGAATCTACCAGAGTATCGATGTCCCTCTGACGCCCCTGCACTGACTAGAGGTCACTTCTGATATTTCAGCAGAGGATATTACCTTTAAATGTATAGTCCACCTCCTCCTAGAGCATCTGGTTACCAAATTAAGCAGGACTGAGGAGAACTTCGAGGTCCAGCTGATGCCAGACTTTTTTTGATTCACAGACCTTTTACTGTTAGTACAATAGGTACCACAGTAACAATGGTTCCAGGTTCAGATTCCAGGGAAGAATAATGTGTTTTTGGTGCTTAACTGCTTCCCATGGGTGCTGTGGTAAAACTCCAAAATTCAAGTTATGCTAATTGTTCTTTATCTGGCCATATCTGCTATAGAAACAATACGGTCATCTTCAATGTAATTATACAGCGGTAAAGATGGTGTGCAAAGAAAGGAGAGGCAGAAGACCACATTGGGTAGTCTAGTGCCAGGCAACTTCTTTTTTTGCATTCTCAACCTTTTATTTTCTATAATTTCCCACTCTTGTCAGATTACTGATGAAATCGATGCTTAAATTGGAAGGGGACCCTGCAATGTGTAGAGTTTAGCCCAGGATTTCCGATCCGCGATTTGGGTTAAGACAGAAGAAGATTGTCATTTCTATGACCTGCTGGTAACAACTGTGGGTTTGGAGAATGATAAGCCGTAAACTCAGCTTAGAATTAAAAAGTCACATTTCAGAGAGTGTGGATCATTGTGCAGTTAGCTAAAAAGTGCTGCAAAAACGGGCATTAAACACGAAAATAAAACGAGGCACAAGCAAATTATTACTCGGAGCCAGCTGAAATCTGCTGTGAGGTCTACAGCATCAGGGCCGGCCTTATTATTCTAGTCATTCTTGTGCAATAACTACAGCAACTGTAGGTGTCGTACCACAACACACACGCGATTTATGGCATGACACAAAACTGCGTAATTTGTACTTCCCGCCTCGCTTCGTTATGCCCCGAAGGATGCTCACCCATCTGACTCGTGGACATACAGCAGAGGAAATGCAGAACATAGATTCAAGAGGAACACCTGTTAGTATTCGGGAGGTACTCTTAAGGTTTTAACAAATTGTAAAATTGAAAAAATAGGCCTACTATAAAAAATATCATTTGATTACAACCGTTTAGTTTTGGTGAGGTCCAGATTCAATAAGTTACACTACATTTTATTCATGATTTGATTCGATACAATGTAGCCTGTTTTGGTGCAAATTGCATAGCGATATTTTTCATTACGCAGAGTAATGTTTTAAAATATAAGCTTGTTGTGAAACATTTTTTCACATTTATTTGTATGTAGTTATTTTGCACCACATAAACTAAATATGTTTTATGCTAAAACCACAAAAGTTCATATGTTAATGACTAGACCTTGACTATTAGGCAAATAAATTTACAGAACCAAATGAAATGCAATGTCTTGGATTTTCAAGTATGTTTTGAAATCGCGTTGCGATGACTGATTGTCCTTAAACGTCAAAACGTCAAGAGAAAAGTAAGACTCAAGAATAGTCGAGGACTACCGACCAGTTGTACGTGGCTCTGGATAAGAGCGTCTGCTAAATGCTGTAAATGCAATCAAACCCTAATAACGAAAGGTATTATCAATCCAATTACCCACCTGTTATCAAGTCAACATTAGGTCATTTAATCAGTGATGTTTAATATTCCAGATTCCCACCGAAACATCGATTTTACATGCCTATAAATTTTCTGTGGTTTGCAGCTAATCACGTTCCGTGAAAGAATTAGAATCAAATGGTTTTCTATATGCTTCTCGAAAAGGAGTTTTCCTTCGTAGCCTTTATGTTCTTAAGGCTTCCGAATAGTATTTTCTTTCTTGTAAATGGAAGTGTCCTTGTGGATGTAATTAAGAAATTTATAAACGACAGCAAAACAGGTTTTACTATTGTATTGTCATCTAAAACTAAATTATCACTGTATTGGATGCAGATACCGCGCTAATTAGAGTGACTATGAGAGTCCCGTACACAATATCTTCATTTTTAGGATAGACCTTCTACCTTGTTTAGTCTAAATACGATCATTGCAATACTTTGAAAGAGACAATGTAAGGTTGTATGTATTTTAAAAGTCGCCTTAAGATAAGCGCAATAAGTTGTGAGCGCTCCGTGTACTTTCATCGTTGTAACTCGCTTCAAGTCCCCGCTATTTGCTTTGTACAAATAAGTGCTTGAAAATGTTCTCGTTTTCGGCTACATTTGTTTAGGCTGCATTATAAGGTAGTGCCTAATATAATGTTATTTTTCCCATATACCTAGGTGCAAATTTTAAATCTGTCGAGGCACTGCTCGCAAACAGCCCCGGTCCGCTAATGTGAAAGGGCTTTGCAATGTGGATAACATGATGCGCAACCGGACAGGAACACTCCAAGACAGCAGACATGAAGTATGACTGTTTGTCCTTGTGACTGCTTGATAACGTAGAATAAAATATAAACTAAAAAACGCTTAAAGCATTCTGTTACATCTTAGGCTACTTATCTGACTTTTACTTACTCCTTTTTACCACAAGTGGGCTATATATTACAAGTAGGGACGTTTTTGAACACGTTAGTAACTTTCTGGCTGCATGGTGAAACAGTCTAAAAAAACAGGAAACTAGTTTTTCGACACAGTATGCAAAGTAATACCTTCAGCTAAAGAGTAGTAAATGGAAATGGTTCAGACTTGAAGCAGCGAGAAACACTGTAAACGCTGTACCCCGAACCCCCCCCCGCCCGGGCCACGGAACAGGCATACCGCATTAACTTTATGTTCGCAAACTGTGGCCTTTAGCTAGGAAACATGAGAACGCTGCGATATTCAGATTCCTGGGAGCTGTATCGCAGACTCGGTGAATAAAGCGGCGAGACGAGCGCGGTTCGTGTGGTTTGAGCTCAGGAACTTAGATGGGGAACATGTAAAAAGGGAATGGGACACTGGGAAGAGGATTATACGCTACATACAGACGCAGGAGGCGCGCGAAACAGGTAAATAAAATCACTATCTGCCACAAATTACTGTGACTGCGTTTATGTTTATACTAACAATGTTCATCTCTGAACCGACGCTGTTTGTCGCAAGCAAGGTACATTACAACTGAAAAAGTTTTTCGGTATCCATACATTTTGAATTGCGCATTTTTAACAGTAGACAGGTTTATCTGGACATTTTGTTTCTGTGTTCGAGTGAATTATAATACCAGGCTTTCGGTAAAAAAAACAACAACAGAAATATAGGATTGATTAAAATGATATAATAATGTATCTATATATAAGATGTTTAAGACATTTTTGTTCAGCTGCTTTTTGTTGTTTATAGGAAAAGATGGGTTAGACCTTGAAATGATTAAATCCTACTTATAAGTTAGCATACCTGTTTGTACTTTACATATCCTTGTATATTTACAAACGCATGTTCATGTGCTGTGGATGACACGATACACTATTTGAGAAATAGTGTTTATAAATAGTATGGGTCAGCCTCTGACTGCTATTTTGCTTTGTTGTTTGTTTTTAGTTGTTTTGAAGATTGGATTTAGGGTTCAATGTTTTACTCTTAAAACGATCATATTATTCATCGTATGTCGGGACATAAAAGCCGTATCCCATTTGGTTTTACAGGGGAGGAAAAGTGGTTCTTAGTGACAGCTTGAGAAGGTAGCGCGGCAGCTCCCGGAGAAGTGTGCGCTGGAAAACAGTGGAGTAGCGGCGAACCAAAGATGAACACTATTGTGTTTAACAAGCTGAGCAGCCAGGTCCTTTATGAAGAGAAGGCGAAAGAAGTGGAGAGGACCAGCAGAAACTATTTAGAAGTAATAGATGGGCAGCATCCAGACTTACTTTCAAATAACCAGGCGATCAAAGACAATTCTGGCATCAGACATAGGAGGTCTGGGTATGTATGTCACCTGACTATTTTAAAAATATGTCGTCATTATTATTATTATTATTATTATTATTACTTCTACTACAGCTACTAGGCTACTACTGCTGAAGAAATTAATTTGTGT
>JAAGVU020000001.1:19409682-19430012 GCA_011763525.2 Mormyrus iriodes | reverse complement strand
ATTATTATTATTATTATTATTATTATTACTTCTACTACAGCTACTAGGCTACTACTGCTGAAGAAATTAATTTGTGTTTCTTGCGTGTTTCTTTTTTTAACATGAGCAGGCGATTATTTACATGTTTTCGTATACCATGGATTTGAACTTCACTCTTCGTAGAACTGACAATATAAAGGATGAGACAGCAGTCATGTAAAATCAAAAGTTTCGAAGTGTTCTGTGCGTGTACCCTTTTATTTTGTTTAAAAGTCTATTCAAGGTCACACCACGTCTGTTCCTAATAGGCCTATACGACAAACATTTGAGATAATCTTCTTGTAGTATGTCATCAACAATATCCACATTTTATGAGTTTAAAAATTGTAATATTTTTGTCGTCGCAGTATCGTTTGGAAATAAAATTCTTGGTCAGTGGAACAAGTGTAATGTTTTTTCCGAAGTAATTGTTTACAATTCCGTCAATTTCCGCATTAATGCCAGAGTGCACGGAGGTATAAGTGAATGTATCCTATGATATAGTTTAAAAATATATATATCTACATGTGTGGTCCAGTCAGTAGTGGGTACTTTTAGAATCCTTGATTTGAGAAGAAGCCCTGCCATTCATTATTTCTGTATAGCTTCCGTAGCGGGGGGTGCTGACACGCATTTTACTTGAAGACAGTACAGTAGTTTCTTATACGCCTGGACCTGAACCAACAACACATCCAGCTCGACGCTCTCTGAAACACGAGTCCACCTAAATAAACATCCTAGTTAGGGTTAGCGAGACGCTCTCGAGCCTGGAAGGAAAGACTCAACCGTTGCACCTCTAGCGAAGTGTACTCATTCGCAACGGGAGTATCAATGGTAATAAAGTATATTAATATAAATACGAAAGGGCTTTCACCAGAACTCTGTATAGGGACTAAAATGTTTTTTATTCTGTTCGCATGTATCTGGATTACAAGGAAAATATTTGCAGAACATAAACTCGAGCAGATCGGAGGATTGAAGGAAGTATTGTGATCTGCTGAAGTTTCGAGGTCCTTAAAGCTCCACACTGACATCTTCTGGTGCGGCAGAAAAGCCAAAGTTTTCAGCCACAGATGAAATGCAAAAATATTCTCTATTTTACATAAAACTATCTATTGTATAGCATTCGACTATATAATGTGACATAGAGATAGACATACCTTTAGTCAGGTAAACCTATAATATGTAGCCAAATTGAAATATCTAATTTAAATATTACGTTCCTGGAACCTTCTAAGATTCATGCATACCAAAATAGGCTGCAATCTGATTTAATTATTTTGAGAATTTTACCGTTATCGATGTATTTTTATACCAATAAACAGATCTCCAGCGGGTCAATATTCCTTGGTAAACTTACCTGAGATGCGCAAAAGAATGCATTCTTAGGTGCCGTTGACGTGAAGCTATAACTCTGGAAAGAATAATTATAAATATCCATTTTATTGCCATTTAATTTTTCCCTTGTGAACCAGGCACATAAGCATAAAAGGAAAACTTATCAATTAATGAACTCCCGTAAATTATATTTGGAGGGCTACGTTATAATGTATACATTGGACCTTTGATTAATATATTCTTGTTAGTATTGCTTAACTGAATAATATAAATGTTTTGTAAAAAATATAAATACTCATTTACATTTATCATACTTTGGCGTACATTTTTTAGCATTTAATAGAGTATCAGTCATATATTGAGGTTATAACTGTGCGATGAAAAAAACAGCTATATTCAGCATTTCGACGTTTAAAAATAACTCCTCTATCTTATTTATTACTGTTGCATATTTCCATGAGCTTAACTATGGCGGACTGATGGATTTTTCCCCGCAAGGTCTCGCCAGAGCGGTGGAAAGGTGCGTCACAAGCGCCAGGCTCTCCAGGACATGGCGCGTCCTCTCAAGCAGTGGCTGTACAAGCACAGGGATAATCCGTATCCCACAAAAACCGAGAAAATACTGCTCGCGCTGGGCTCTCAAATGACCCTGGTACAGGTGAGTTGCTGCTCAGTGTAACTGATAACAGACATTTTACTAAAGTGTATGAACAGAGCACTGCGTAGATTTCAATGAAATGATTTCAGTTATAAAATTTGTTGTTAATTATCAAATATTGAATTTGCTTATATGGATTAATAAATATATTATCACACACATTATGGAAATTATTTCTCACTTGTTAAAAAGATAACAGAATTTACTTAAATAGTTAAAAATGTATATCTTTCTGCGTTGTTTTTTATGTTAAAATGAAAAACTTTACAGTTGCCTTTGTGTTTGTTACAGGCGAACACACAAAACAGCAATTAAAACTTAATATTTTGTTTTTAATTTGTAATTTGATGTGTCAGTCCTCTGGTGAAGTAATATGTAGACTGATAAGACAGAGCTGACATGTTTATTGATCCAATGAATAATGGAAAATTGTAAAATTTTGTATTTTCTGCGTAGTTTGTTTATGCGATGTACCTGTATGTGTGTATATTACTTATTTTTCTTTTAATTGACTAATTGATTTAATGACATGAAAGGTTTCATGTTCCTTCAAGCATGTGGGTTGAATGTGATTTGCAGGCTCACCAATCAAAATGTGCACAGGAGAAAAGTCCATCTAAAATCTAAAAAAGCCTAATCGATTCAGAGGTTTTAGTTGGTTATAATGGTCTGGCTACAGGAACCATGTGTACCTGAGCCCCCCAACACAGATACTGGTTACCAAGCCCATTGTGGCCCTCTAAACAGTTGCAGGTTTCTTGGGCAGGAGTGGGTCAGAGGGTTCAACATCAAGCCAACTCAAACTAACATCAGCAATGTTTTCACTGGCCTCAATCGGGGGGATGATGGAGCCACTTTTGAAAGCGACCCACCACTCCTTGTTAGCAGGGCATGTTTTCCGATTGACTAATAATTAACAGCACAGGAGATACGTTGTTGATGAGAGAGGTTTTCTCTAATACATTGCAAAATCCCAAATAAACTGTTCCACCATAAAGACATTAAGCTGTCCATAACTTGCTTGAAATTTATTAAGCATGAGAAGTTTTTCTAGTGGAACATCCTAATAGTTTCCGTTCCACATGATTTGGGGAACCCTGAACTGGATATCATTTTATTGCATAAAAGGACCCTGTGTGGACAAATGTATCGTTTCGATGCACAGAGCAGAATCTCGATCAAGGCAAAACTGTTTTCTCAGAGTTACCTTTAAGTCACTGAAGGTTAAGGCAAAAGTCAAATAGGCATGTTACACTACCAGCTTGCTTCTTCTATGTGTTTCTTCCACTGGTACAGTGCACCAGAAGGAGCAAAGATGGAGTAATCGATGTCCAAAACTCTTAACCATATTCCCTCCCCCCTGCCCACAGGGGTAGCCAAGCCCTGAAGTGACGTATTGTAGCTTCTCATAAGAGATGATTTTGTCACAGACATTTGCTTTCATTTTAATGACTATTAACTTCTCTCCATCCTTCCTTCTTTCCCTTTCATTCCATCACTCCCTCTCTGTCCCCGTGTTTCCTGTCCTCCCCACAGGTTTCGAACTGGTTTGCCAACGCCAGGCGGAGGCTGAAAAACACGGTCAGGCAGCCGGACTTGAGTTGGGCCCTGCGGATCAAACTCTACAATAAGTACGTGCAGGGCAATGCTGAGAGGCTGAGCGTCAGCAGTGACGACACCTGCTCAGAAGGTACGCCTCCCTGCATGTAAGAAACACCGACCCCTCTGTGTGAGTTGCCGGCTGCTTCCTGTGGCCATTTTTGTTTCTAAAGAGATAATTATGTGTCACAGAGATGACAGCTCTTTGGATACCTCAGGGTACTGGGCAGGGAGGTTCCACTGGATTGCGTCCTGCAGTTTACAAAGGACTAGGGTACATTTATTGTGGCCAGAAATTGCGCCTGTAATGTGCTCTTCCAGGGGGATGGACGCGCATTGCGGGTTCATAGGGAATGTGGCCTCTTGTTCTTGCTGTCCTCAGCTTAATGCATCCATACGATAAGGGGCGATTCCATCCAAACTTCAACCGTTAATTTATGCTCTGGAAACCTCGACTTGATCTGCTGTTCACAGCCTCTGAGATGAGTGTGACCTCTTGAACTCTGTGACCCCAGAGACTAATTGGGTGGAGCGTCTTAGCAAGACTGCATCCCCACCACATTTCATCAGGGACGGCCGGACCTGAGCAAAGTGTCACAGTTGGTATGGCAGGTCTGACGGTTACAGGCCTGTTGCTGTTCCACCTGACGGGTTCACACACATAACACGTCTGCTTCAAGAAGCAGGGGAATTAAACATAAGCCCATGTGTTTCCAATATACGTATATGAACTATGATCATAATTAGGCATCGCTGAATCGAAAATTAAACCTGCCCAAAATAACCTCCTGCTGACTTGGCACTGACAGTATCTAGAGAGCAGTTCAACACCCCCAAGGGGATATCTGCTTTTCAGCACGTTTTTTATCTTCAGTATTTCCTTTCATCAGACAGGGCCAGGATTTTAATTCGGCCTCAAGCTTTATTTATTGCTACAAGGAATGACAGAAATGTGCTCTGGACCGAAAACGCATGAGCTCCCAGCTCAAGGGTCTCGAGTGACTTTTAAATGGATTTAGGAGGGTTCTGGCATGGATTCTGGTCATTTTTCAGTGGCGTCCCCCCTGCGCCCCCCTTCCCCAACTTTCCCCAGACGGAGAGAACCCTACACGGGCCCAGACAGGCACGGCCGAGCTGAGCAAGCCCATATACCAGAGCGTTATCAAGAAGGAGGGTGTCGTGGTTGGTGCTGGGCTGAGGGCCAGTGCACCACTTGCTGAGGATTATGTCTCACCACCCAAGTACAAAAGCAGCCTGCTGCACCGGTACCTTAACGACTCACTGCGGCATGTCATGGCCTCCAACTCCGTGGTGGACTCGCGCAAGAGGAACCACTCGGGATCCTTCAGCTCCAATGAGTACGATGATGAGCTTCTCTCACCCTCGTCTTCGGAAGCAGAGGCCAACTTTGTGTACCGGACTGGTAAGTGCTCATTGTAAGTGGTTGAGATTGAAATGAAACTGGACCTCCTTTTCTTTGTAAGACCTTCTGGGTATCTCTTTGGGACCTGGCTTCCTGATCTAAAACAAATAGCCTTGCTACACTGGGCAGGGCAATAGTATTAGCTTCTTGGACCCAGAGTGTTGTACCCACTCACACTCGTCCCACTGTCCCACGGCGCTGTTTGATCCTGATGCGAGGCTTAACATATTTGGGGAGGCACTGGATGTTGACTCTGGAAGGTGTATTCTGTCAATTTAGGAAGCAGCGTCCATCACGAAACAATGGATATTTGTGCTGGGAGCAGAAAATTGAATATTTGTAGACCCAGTGCAAATATCTTGCTGGGGAATTAGTTTCCTGAAGTATCAAAGCGAGGCCCACACATGGGCGATTCTCTGCCCAGTGCCCCTGCAGTATGTAGTGTATGGGTGCCACAAATTGAGGATCACATTTAATTTCTGTCATCCAGGGGCTGTTGGTTTTGTAGTCAGGGGCAGTAGGTATGGTGCCTAACAAGGACACCCTGGATTTTCATTCATTTTTGCTTTTTTCACTAAAAACAGGCTTTCTCAGTGTGATCACACATGGTCCGTGAGCAGTAATTAAGGCTTAGGTGTGGCAGATGTGAAGATGACACACTGCTGTGTGCTTGGGGTAATCTTACTGGAAAGTACAGCCTTAAACAAAACACAAATTCTTTATGAAACACAAAGAATGAAAGCTATTTTCTGGCAGTCTGTAGAAGTGTGAAGCAAATTCGGTACTTTATATACACAGCAGCGTCTGTTATCGTAATTCTCAGATAGATATCTGAAATGTGCCTTAAAAGAGAAAAGTATTCCATTTCCCTGGTCGATTTAACTTCCTTGGACTTGACGGATTCTCTTCGGTTATGGGGTTGTGGAACTCTCTGGGGGAAGGACAGGCTCACTGTTTCATGCGGGATGACACAAGTTCCCCACATGGCAATTTTTTAAGGAACATGGACTCCTGGTAGGGTCTTTTTGTCGTATCTGGGGGTAAAAAGATGCATCTGATCTTGTGATTAAAATGCAAAAAAATGGTTTAACCTTTTACTCTTTAAACTTCCCATTGGTACATTCCAAGATATTTATGTAGTGAAGAAACTACTGGGCCATTTGACAGCTACAGAACGTCTGTAATTTCACCCCTTTATTTCTCAGTTTGAGCAGAAGCAAGATTTTCCGAAAGGACGCTGGGAAGCCGTGGTTTGAATTAAGCGTGCGCAGGCCTCACTTTGGATGCAATTAAGCGGAATGCTCATGCTGAATTATCAGCCGTCCAGTTGTTTAGCGACGCTAATAGGGCAACTTGTGATGATTTACGATGGCCGGAGGCACACCAAAGTTCGTGTGGCGATCAGACATGGCAGTCGACTGCTTTTGGTCTGTCCCATCTTTTCATCCGAAGAGTGAAACGCCTTTGTATGGAGGGGAATCCTTTTGGGAATTTAATTGAAAACAAAGAGATGGAGAATTCCATTGGTGTTGCCAAGACGCTTAATGCCACATCATCCCTTAATTGGGACATTAATTGCCAGGAATTTTGCATGCAATACTGATGCTCCACTACCATTTGTACTATTTGTACTTCTGGTTTTATTTTTTTTTTATTCAAATATTTTTTCAGTTTTATAGTGTCTTGAAATAACTTAAGAAAAGATTCAGAGATGTTTTTACCTATGAGATGCGGGTCACCAGTTTACATAATAAATTTGAAAGTGAAGGTTCTTTTTTTTTTCTGGCTCTTTTTTTACTAGTTGTCCTGAGATGCCTTAGAACTAGAAACACACCTTTGATTTACAGGACTTAAAGTGAGTGGCCTTAAGTGCAGGCCACATCTGACACATAGTTGAGTCAGAAGCATGTTAAATGAAAACACTAGCGCTGAATGGACCAGAGAGGCTCGTAAGGGCTATTCAAACTGGGTCGCAGGCAAGAGCCAGGCAGTTATTGAATCCTAGAGAATTCGTACAGTGTTTAGGAAGCAGTTGAAATCATCTCCCTTAATGGAAACGTTTAACATCAACAGAGCTTCGCTCATTGAACTGAGAACGCTTTCAGGGGTCTCTCATCACAGTTCTCTATTGGAACACAAGGAGTTTAACAGCGCTTAAAATAGAGTTACCGTGATTCTGCTAATAGGGGGATTAATGCATAGGGGATCTTAGGCTATCCTAGGGCGCCGGCAAAATCAGGGGCCTTGCCTTGGGAAAAATGCAATGTTTAAGCATATTAAATCTGGCTAATCAATCCACCAGAACCCACATTCTTCCCACTTGGCAATTTTAATGTTAGCACCCCCTCCCCCCTCCCTCTTGCACGGCAAACTTTATCGTCATCTCCCTAGATTATTGATGTTACATTGTTCTTGATTCCCTCTCATTTGTATTTCGGTCTTCTTCACCTCTGCTTCCAAATTAGCGCCAGTGGCCCGCTTGGTCGTCTAGGTCTCCCAGAGGAGTTAATCCACACTTGTCTGGTAAGGTCTGTTTTGGGACCAATGGCTGCTGAAGGACTCGGCTTTTGACATCTGTGATCGCACCCTGTCACACATCTGTTTTCTTCACCTCTGTCTGCTTCTGCTACTCCAGTGACACCCGAAAAGGACAAATGTGCTCAGCATCACCAGAGCACAGACAAAAATGTAGACTGGATTTAGAAATGGCCACATTATGCGACATGCTGGAGCCGTCAGACAGAAAAATTGCCCGAAAATGTTTTAGAATGACACCAAAAACACATTCGGCGTGAACAATTCTTTGGCGACAGCCATAGGTTGATGGATGGAGGTTCCTTCTATCTAGAGAACCCCATCATAGTGATTCACTGGTGTTTAGACTCATTTTCCCCAATGTTTTTCTTGGGCTTACTCTTTTTGGGGGGGAGAATAACGGAGAAGGAACTACTATGTTTGAAAAACGTAACTGGCCAATATTTACTCACGGGTTTAAGTTCTCTGTCACCGTGAGGGGACTTCGCCGCAATTGCTGGTTATTGCCCGTATTTTCTCTGAAGTCAGCATGCGTCATAAAAGTCGAGCGAGGGAGCTCAGTGGTGAAGAATAAATGAAGGAGGGAAGCGTATAAATCACAGCGCAGGACGCGGAGTGACCTCTGCAGTCAGGGCGCGTGTTACGTCAACACTGGAGAGGCTTCTGTGCAAAGCAACAAAGGAAAGCCACAACGCACAACCGCCCGTTTAACATTTAAAAAGAGAGAGAGTAAAAAACAACCACAGCTGTTTTTTCATTGAGCTTCAACTCTGAGAAATGACCGGTCCTAGATTCTCTGGGACTCAAGCATAAACTCCGCGGGCCGCTCCATGTCCCTGTGGCGAGTGTTGCCCATTGGCATAAGCAAAGAGATAGAGATTCCTGCCTGACTGTGTTTGGTTGAAACGGAACTGACCTAAAACTCAGTGGGTCTCCAATCAACAACTGTAATTTACCATAAAGCATGATGAAAGTCATAAACACAGCATGTTTACTTGGAACTTTTTAGTGGTGGATAACGGTCAGATTAACGCATTTCTGTTGTTGATCGTATTTAGATTGTTGCACTTGGTGGAAATTTTAAGCTCGAACTTATTAAGCTAATCAGCGGAACCAGCTGTGTTGGAAGTGGAAGGTGTCGAACTTTTGCTTTTTTGATGTGCGGCTGTTCCAACTGCGTAAGAGTGATACAGAGGCATTTTTCCCAGGATAACCGAGAGGTCATGATGGGTGACCTAGGTTACTGTAAGCAACTGAAGGCCTTTGTGGGGTTTGCCTGGGCTTTGCTGATGGGCGTGAGCTATAACGCTAGAGCACATACAGTGCCTCATAATGGAGCAGAGTGATTCCAAACATATCATTTGGGCAGGAATGCAGGAAGCCTATTTTTGGCTAGGAGAAACTCTCAAACCTGGTGACTTTTGAGATTCCTGAGGTTTTGTTTTTTTTTTTCGTACGACCCACATCATTCTTTGTTTATTGCAAACGGTCTCTGTTTATTTCTTTAGATGATCTGTGAACCACACAGTCATCAGCAGCACATAGACATCTCTTAAATAGAAGCAGATCTTTTTGTCTTTTGGTCCCCGTGTACTTCAGCTGTGACTGCACATCTGCTTGGTGGATTTCGCCTTCAGCTTGCGCGATGATTCACCTCAACAGACGTCAGCAGAGAAGATCCTTTCGCTGCTATTGCATCCCCCCAGCAACTTGTACACGACACTGCATTGTTGCATTGTGGGTCTCCCTCATGTGGGCCACCCTCTTGTCCCCCCCGTGCAGGTTTAAGCCCTGAAGGCCACGCTCATTCTTGCGTCCAACCCCAATCGACCTTGTGAGTGCTGTCTCTGTGCCAACCATCTGCGGCAAGGGATGCATAAATCTCCGTCACGCTAATCTCCAGCGAGGGCCAAGCCTCGCGGCATCGTGGCGGCATTCTCCGCCACCCCGGTGATGCACGTGCGTGTCGGCGAGTGATGATTTAACTGACTATTTACTCCAGATTTTAGGGTCCTCTGCAGCTCGGCGGTTTTCGTTATGCTCGGATGATCAGGGTGTGTTTACTGATACTTATAAACAGTCCCTTTTTTGTAATGGGGAAATGATGGAATTGCATCTTTGCAGGACAGGAGATCTAGTGCTGAAAACATTGATTATGTGACGTGAATTAAAAAAAAAAGTGTAAAAAAAAGGGTATATTATCAGGGCTATTTGTGCAAATGTGGTCACTTCTTAAAAGATGCACTGTGTGAACCTCCTGAACGTGGTGGTTATAGAGGCCTTAATATGCTTCAGTGCTGCACCATCCTTGTATGGATGCAGATATTATGCTTCCCTGCTAGAGGATTCGGCCTAACGATAAGCTTAATGGTTTGTTTCTACACAGAGCAGAAGCAAAAACACTCGCTCAAAACCCTAATGAAGCTGGGGTCCAATAATTTGAAATGATGCGACGGTGCAATCATTTGACATATATTTCTGCACCGTGTCGCTATAAATGCCTCATGTGCCATAGTGGGTACTGTGTACAGCTGAAGATCCGCTGAAGCTCCTGCCCAGCGAAGACCTGCTTTTTCAGAATTAATTATCCTGCATGCTTCACGTTGCTGGGCGGTTCCGGTCCGTTGGATCTTAGTTGCTTAGGAGTGATGTGCGCTGCCTGTGTCTGCATGCTGAGCTGAAACGCAGAGGTGGTGGAGGGACAGCACCATGCACTCTAGGCACAGATGGATTTTCCAGCTTGGACAAGCGACGCAGAGATCAAGCCGATGCCAGAGTCTCCCTAACTTCATTCACAGACTCCTTTGGACATCGTTGTGAAACAATAATAATCCAAAGGGCAGAGCCCCTCCCAGCTAGCGTGTCCATCAGTGATGGCTAGCGGTCGGCTGACTGGAGCCTCTCCTGGTCTTCATGACGGTTGGCTCCCCACGCCATGTCTCCTCCGCTTCTAAGACAGGGCCCTGATAGTGGTAATCTTCTAACCCGACAAGTTTGAGGAAACCCCAAGGGCTAGCCGGTGAGTCTGTCTCCCAGAGTTACAGTCCTCGTCAGTCCTGTAGGGCGTGGTGTATGTCCCCCCCCCACCGCATATCCAGCAGGTCACAGTTGCGTGTTTGCGTGTCAGTGCTCTGTTTTGAGGGATTGTGGCAGAGGACGTGTCTGTGTCTGCGTGCCCCTTCACTAAACACGGCCCTTGTGTTTTTCTGTAGTCTGTTTATTGTGTCTATCGCTAAGAACAACAGCAGCTGTACACAATAATATCCCCCCTCCCAACCTCCCCGGACAGGTGCGGCCCGTCGATCCCGATTTGTCAGCGGTGTCTTTTGTTCCTTCTCCCCTCCCCTGCCGGTCCATCTCACCCTCTCCTCTCTGATTACGCTGCTGCCTTTTCCAGCATAACAATGGGCCCATGGACACTTAGGACCCAGACGCTCAGCAGACCTTGCAGTAGCTGGGAAAAAAGCAGCTTTGGTGATTTATTAAGGATCCATAGTTTCTTTGGCGTTAGAGTTGTTTTAAAAATGTGAGTTTTAGATATTTTAGGCAAAGGAGATTGGAAATGGTCTTTTTTGCGAGCCTGTCTCCTTCCAGTTTTTCCTTCTCCATTCCCTGTAGCCCAATCAGGGCGGGGCTTCGGGCGAGCCAGATTCCCCCCTCCCCCACGAGGCATGTTGGTGCAGCTTTGCAACTTGTAGTTCCCCAGTCCTACCTCCGTGATCCCAAAGGTCTTTCAAACCCCAAAGGCCATTGGTGAAGTCCAGCTAGACAGCCAGTTAATCCCAAGATGGGAACAGTTCCTGAAAGAGGTGCACCCCCACCTTTTCAAAACAGATCTACAAATCTGATAGCAAATCCACAATGTGATATCACACCGCCTCCCCCCAACATTTGAAACTGTTGACATGTCCCTGCTGAGAAGTATGCATAAATGTCAGAACACCTTTACCTCAAGGAGACTGTCAGGTTTTTGTACTCCAGTCACATGTCCCATGGAGACACCTCCCATTACCACAGCTGAACTACTGTTCAGTCTAAGTCACATGGTGTGGTCATGTGACCTGCAGCCCACTAGTTGATCCTTTGTTCCTTTACTGTTCCACCAACTGCGGTGAAGTTATCTGCCCTCAGTCCTCTGCAGAAGATCCATACAGCCCATCAGATGGTCAGCAGCTCTCTTGGCCGCCATACCCGTACATCATGGACCCCCCTTTTTGAAACATGTAGTCACCCAAAGTTACAGTTGCATGTATGACAGGCAACAACCCAGCTATCTGAAAAAGGCGATGAAAAAAATTAAGGGGGGAGGGGTGGACAATGTAACCACTTCATGGATGTAAATGACCTATGAAGTCGGTTGGGCAAAATGACTGTCGCTTTGACATTCGACAGATACCTCTTTTGCTCTCAAGAAAAAGATTGTTTGTTTTGGCTGGACCTGGGTGGAAATTTTGAGCGCCTCACCGTACGAATCTGAGAGGCTTCCCAGGCAGTGGGATGGAGCAGACGCTAAGCGGCAAGTCGTGTGCACGCAGGCTTGCGGCAGGTCGCTTAAGCTGCCATTATGTCAAATGATAATTTCACAGTTTATGTTCCTATCTGTCTCTCTGTGAGGGAGAAAAAATGGATAAGATCTCAGTGGAATTAAGCTATTACTGAAGAGCAGGGAAACAACAGGAAATTTCATAACGGAACTAATACTCGCCTTTGGCCATACTGGCCGCATACCGTAGCTGTCAGCTCAGGTCACGGTACATTTGGAAATTTTCTGCACTCGAACGTAAAGAATGGGGATACTTAAAATTATTAGGTGCTGCTTGGATCGGAAGTGGCTTGGATGGCGGTCTAAGTCCGGGATTAGTAACTGGAAATAAGATCAGCGGGATGATCGGGGACGGCGTGTCGTGGAAGGCCGCATCCCGCAGGGCCCAGGTCTCATGCAGGTGGTCAAGTGCTGTATTATTCCCTTGGTCTGGCAAGGAGGAGCTGACAGGCTTAACGGGTCAAAAGGCACCTCATGGGGATCTCCCCACTGCCCCATCAGGCCTCCTTGACTGCCACAGGCACCAGGAAGGAGGAGTGATAGCAGAACAGAGATCTGTGTAGAGAGAGGCAGCCGCTGAATATAACCCGACAATATAACAACTCCGTCTCTCTCGTCGATGGCCTGTGTAGCTGTGAGGCCAGTCATTAAAAACCCAAACATTATGCAGCTGCACCGAGTTCGGGAGAGGACTGTATCCACAGATGAAAAGCAGGAGCATGCTCTGGACCGCAGTGCGCGCACAGTGCAAGCCGGCCACCTGAGCCGGCTGTTAACTCTTATCTTGGTAATGAGAAAATATCCTGTACACCATTGCCACGCTGACAGCAAGAGCAATCTTGGCGCCATGATTTACCACCACACCAAATTCTTTCTCCCCCAACTCTGCCGGGATCACCTGCGTTTTTTTAATACACAGGGTGTGCCTGAAGTTTCCATATGCGGGAAATCCAGACTCCCTAATGGGAGTCGCTGGTGCCAAGCCAGTGTCATCGTTGCTCGGCGAAACCCGTTTGCTATCCTTGGACTCAGGGGCGCTCGCCTCAGAACTCCAGCCAGCTCAGCGGCCCTACGGGGTTCGCTCCGGCTTTTCTCGCTCCTGCTGGTTCCCCAGACTAGTCCCAGATTTGCCTGCTTTGGTCCCCCTCTCTCAGCTCTACCTGAGGCCTGGCCGGGAGCCCAGCTAGTGTACGTTCACATTTAGCAAGAGAGACAACAAGGAAGGAAAACAAAAGCCAGCTGTGCCAGATTGCAGTCCGGCTGGACTTTTTAATCAGACCAGCCATTCTTCTGTAATGCTTTTCATATGGGACTCAAATTGCCTTTTTGGTTCACGCGTTAAGCGGCCGTGGGTCGGTGATCTCTCCATGAGATGTTATTTTCAACCTCGCAGATTTAAAGTGTCTTGGAGGGAAAAAGTACGAAACGTTCCGTCTGTGACATACTGGGCGCATTTTTTCCATCGTTTCCATAGGCTGTCGGCGTCTTTTCGGCTGTCTTATGATCACATAAATTTATGTGGGGAGAAGGCAAGTGAATAAGCAGTGTGTGGCTCACTGGGTTAGAAGGCTGTGCTTATGATTGGAAGGTTGCTGGTTCAAATCCCAGGATCAGCAGAGTGACCTCATCATTGGGTTCTTGAGCAATAGCCAGTTGTTCCAGGGACTAGCTGACCCTGTTTTCTTATAAACATGAAAAAAAATTATATAGCTTTGGATAAAAACACCTACGAAATAAATTAAATGTAAATGCCCACCAACATGTTACCGACAACGGAACAGATATGCAGACTGCATGATCAAACCACTGCGTGTTTTGTAATTAACTTTTGCTATTTGCTTTCAGAGGCTGTGGAACACACGTCGGCTAAATGTGACACGTGAGTGCGTTCCTCACATCTGCTCCTTCTACTGTTGCCCAACATTAATGATGAGCGAGACCTCCATTTACATGTCCCAAACTGTCTCTTTTCATATTTTTTCTGCATGAAACCACAGTGTGGTGGCGAAGGAAAAAGGACGGGGCAAAGATGAGACGTACTGGAAGGAGATCAACGCCGCCATGGCCTTGACTAACCTAGCGCAGGCAAAGGACAGCATATCAGGGACAACCAGCTGCATCATCCAGAAGTCCTCCCATATATCAGAAATAAAGACTGTCAAAGTGCCCATGGTACAGAAGTATTAACTTACCCTCCATTTCTATGCAACATTCCTTTTGAAGATGTTTTCTAGACTATAAACTGAATAGTTTTCTTGTGGTTTTTGTTATGTCTAATTAAGAGAACAGACAATCTTTTTTTCCAATTCTTTAAGCATCGCCTTCTGTTTTCACGCACATGCATTAAACAAGTGTTGATAATGACATTGTTAGTCCAATGCGGCATCCTTAACGAGACACTTTCATAATGTTAACTTATTTGATAGACGTCGTTTTCTACTCCAAAATTTGCTATTGCACCTTTCCGAAAGTGCCTTCAAAGACAGCAAGAGAACTCAGCCACGTTCTGTACATTGTGCTCTGAAATGAAAAAAGTGCTATTTTAAAAAGTTTAAAGTTTGTTAATTTAAAACTAATTTTTTAAATGTATATTCATTATTTAAGAGACATTCGTTATGCATTTCATTATTTGCCACATCCCTCTTGTGCATTTTTGCCTGACTGGACAGTGGGGTTGTACTCGTGCTGAGTTCCCTCTGGTAGCACACACACGCAGCACCGTAACAGGCGAGTCTCTGTGGAGACATTGCATGTTGTTTTGTCTACCCCTGTTTGTTCGTTATGGCTGTAAGGGCCACAGTGTTATGCCTCACGCCCGATCTGCCAGCGGTAGCTGTGAAACTGTCTTGTCAGTCTCAGTGACCCGATGCTAAACAAAAGATTGAATAAAAACAACAAACATCTTTACTGTACTTTTATTAATAAATACTGACGGCATCGCTGCCTGTTTATACCTTGTAATTAGAAAAGCAGATTTTATATTGAGGGATCTTTGGAGGTAGTGATTAGAGTTAAACTTCAAAAGTTCAATAGACATTGTTTTGATGAGCTGTTTTCATCTCTTCGCAACAAACGAACTGAATAAACAGAGGGGTTGTGACCTTAAGTGCTATTTTTCATTCCAATTATCAGTGTTATATTTGAACAGTGTTTCCTTGGCACGCATTTCTATCCAGAACGAAGCACTCATGAAAAGGAATAGTCTCCGGTCGCTCGCAGCGTTTGATCCACTGTCCTCCATCAGCTGTTTAAAATTAAGCTGAAATCGCTGTTTACAAGAAGCTGGAGACGTACTTACATGTTTGACTTTTATTTTGTTCTTCGAATCACGTGTCACAGTATTATCTCTGTCAGCCAGCAAGTGCTCAGTGTTTTCTTTTGCTAGTGATTCTTGTGGTTAACGCGGTTGTTTGGAGTAAGTCTCCCTTCGTGCCATACCACAGAAACTTTTGTGTTCTCTCCTTACACTGTGGGGGAGAATCACGTTCCAGATTTATAAAGTGTGCACATACTCATAGTTGCAATAAAGGAGGCAGTGTGTGGCTTGGCGGGTTAGGCTGCTGTGCTGGTGATGGGAAGGTTGCCAGTTCAAATCGCAGCATCAGCAGAGTGAATTTCATCATTGGGGCCCAGAGCAAGGCCCTTATCCATAGTTGATACAGGGACTGGCTGCACCCTGCCTTCTCAGTTGTATGTCAATTTGGATAAAACCATATGCTAAATAAACAGAATGCAAATAGATGATATTCAGGTGAGAGAAAAGTACAACTAAACAACGGTAGCTACCCATTTTTGCTGACGCTGTAATTTAATGTTCATCTCTTGGGGGCTGTTAACTGGGTGTCGAAAGTATACGCTTCTCCGCTGGCCTCTATTTGACAAGGTGTGCTATGCCTGATCAACAGGATGAGAAGCTGCACACTGCAGCCAGCTCTCACGGCCATGTCAGCGATGCAGCCGTGCCGTTAACCAGGCCTTCTCATACCCACCAACGACACACTCGAGAGCTCCAGCAGAATCCTCTGATGCTTTTAAGAATATGATTGTCTCCTTCCCATGTCTAACGTGTCGATCATTACAATCACAAATGGAATCACTATAGCCAGTCCTGTAGCTGATTGTTTGAGCGGTGCTAAGCTTTCCGTGCGTGTTTTTGGATACCTGATCCTCCGTGGATGACTGGGAAGGGACAGGGGCGGGGTGGGGGGGCAATTCACTGTATGGTTCTAACACCTTTGATGCTTTCCAAAACCGAACTACACCTCACATGCGGTATGTAGCCATGAGACAGACACCGGAGCACAAAGACGCCACTGTTACACACACACACGTCCTTTCGGAAAAAAGGGGGGAAATGGCTTGGTGCTCTATTCTGCACAGACTCTGTCCAACAGGAATGAAGAATCCGTAGCAGTTGCTTTGAAAAATTATAAATTATTAAGGATTGTAAAAAAAAAATTGTGAATATAGTCTCTTGTTCAGTGTAATTAAGTTATACAAATTTTGATTTTTTTCCTGTTTTTTTAAGAGACTGGATTTTTATCCAATGACCAAATGCTTACTATTCCATTGCTATGTCTGATTTGCTTTTACAAAAAATGTTTTTGAAGATTTACAATTACTTCTTAAGAACAATGAATAAACATTTTGAAAACTTACGAAGTACAGCCTTGTATTTCATTAATTTTTTCCTTTCACCTTCAAATGCACTTTCCTATTTCCTATCCCAGAGAAATTTGTTTGCATTCTTATTATATTTATTAGAATATATTACTTAGATATTGAGCAGCTCCCACTTCACACACAATGATTTATAAAAACACACAATGATAAAACACTAAGATAAATGTCCATAATTTACACAGTTTGCACAGATTTCTTAACCGAATAATTTGGAAATAAACATACAGGTAATAATTCATGACTTTTTTTGAATGTGGATCTGTTATTTTGAATACTGAGCTTACGTCAAGAGTGACCTATATTAACCTCCAAGTCTAAATGCATTTTTTTATGATTAACAAATAGCATCCATTGTCAAATGCAATCATTTTAGAACCTTTCATTAAAAAACAGGGTCTATTCTTATGTTTGTTTGTAATATTCTCCACAATACAGAATGGATTATATGATAATTCATCATTTTTAGGTCAAAAAAAGTTTAAAAAAAAAAATCCATAATTAACTTACTCTTCAGAACATTGCTGCATTAAATTCAATAAATTTCCTATAAACACTAAAGGTATTGTTGAGACAACAATGCCTTTACACCGAAGTTTGTATCCATAACAAAACAGGTCATCTCCAGGGTCACCAAGCCTGATCTGCAAAATGAGGGGATGGACGCACTCCAGCTGCCAGACTTGATTCATGTGATTACAACTCATTAATATTATGAAAGTGATGTTGGTAGCAGCGTCCTGCTTTCCTTGGCTCCTCGACGCTTGAACGTGCATCACACCTGTACTTTCCCGCTATGTCTGTTCCACACACCCTCTGTTTCACTCCTAGAGCATGTGTTTTAACCTTGTGGCAGCCATACCTTTTCCACAACCCGTGACCAGAGCTCCAGCCCTTGCTTGCACAGTCTAGCAACCTGCTGGAGATCTTTCTGGAAAAACATAGTCGGTCTTTGGTACACCAGGGCAATTCAGCAAGGTACCGTGTATGATCAAGGCTTCAAACGTATCATAACAAATGTACCAAAAAAAAAACCTCACCATAATCCATTTCTCCTTAAAACTTCCCTGAATGATGTTATCAAATCCTTTGACTACTTATACAGTTTTTATTACCATCAAACAGGCCCAGAAAAGCCCTTTTTTCATTGAATATGGTGATTACATTTTTCTCCCAGTGGCACTGTGCTAAAAGACTTTTAAAAATTACTGGCAAGCTCCCATGTTGTCCCCACACGGAAGACAGACAGGTTGTGTTGCTTGATTGGAGTACGAATCGACACACTCCAGGACATGTTTTCTTTATTCCGCCCAGGAATTCAAGTTACCGTCGCAGAAAAGCCATGAAGAATGAAAGTGAAGAACAAAGACTTTCATAAAAGGATCTCAAAGAAAAAGAAAGCATTCCCTATCTGATTATGAAATATGAACTCCTTTCTCGCTGAAGTGATTAGTTACCTTAACAAAAGGTCCCGAAAACACAATTAGGATTGGGTCCGATTCCGTACCGAGCCACAATGCTCCAGTGTTTGGTCCATCAGAGCATGTGGTTCGTTACCATTTATTCGCTACAGCCCAGCTAGGCAATAGCAGCCTTCTCCGGGTCAGTGCACCTGCACCTTGACATCTCTCAGCCGATGTGATGCCTCATCTGCCTCACATTTCTTGATTGATTTGGCTTCTCCTTCTCTACTAGCTATAACAGAGAGTCAGCCAGAGCAGGATCGTGGTTGGCGAAGCAGTAAGACAGTGAAGAAAGTGCATGTGAAATTCCCACAAAGTTCACATGAAGAGTCTTGAAAAAATTATAGTTCTGTGCCCCTCAACAAATGTGCATCATGACACAGAAATATTGATTTTTTTGCACAAGTAAAACCTGCATGCTTAGTGTGATGCAATCCATGGTAATTAAGGGCATACTTCCGACACTTTCTATGTCCCGTACTCCTGCTCACATTTTCCTCTGAAGTGATTGCTGCCAGGACTTCAGAAAGCTTTTTACAGACTCGTTTCAACATTAGTGAGAATAAGAACGTTACTGTTGTTCAAACCAGACAGAGGGGGTTACCCTTTAGGTTATGCTGTGCTCATTAATAGATTATTTCCCGAAGATCTCTACTGGTTTTAGGCAGTAAAAAAAATATGAATAACAGCTTTGTTTTCGTCTTCATTATTACACTAAAGCGGCAGATGTTCTCCTGTTCCGCTGGTTCCAGTTCTGTTGCAAGATGGTAACCAGTTTCTAAGTCTGCTTTCTGTAAGGTAACCTAGGGCAGGGGAAATATTTCCTGTCTTCATTTCTTATAATAAACTCCCAAGAAACCACCAGAAGGGTTTTTTTTAATGTAAGCTTACAATAAGCTGTCAAAGAACCGACAGGAAAATGCCCTTTTAGGAGACTGCTGTACTGGAAGTTTTTTCAAGTGGAACAGTTCCCATTTCTGTTTTTATATATATATATATATATATATATGAATGTGTCTTTTTTTGTCTTTAAGCTGCAGTAACTAGAGGTTTAGAACAAGTTGAAATACATTAACAAGGGGCCTCATTTTTCAATCTTTGCGTAAATACATAAACCTTATTGTGGAAAAAAATGAGTACGCATGAAAAGAAAAGAATGCATAAAAAATACGTACACACAATAAAAATCGTATTTATCAAACCGGACGTACGCCACATTTCTCCACAGAAATTTCGAAACTATCCTGTCCTGCATACAAGCACGAGCCTGAGACTCTGCTCAGTTGCCGCCCACAAATATCCATAAATAGTCAATACAAATTAGCTGCATGCTCATATAATATGCAAATCAATTCTAATCATCACAAATGATTGTAGGCAAGACGGCTATTGAGTGTGAAGGGCAACTGTAAACGTTGAAATATTAATAAAAATTTAAAATTTAAATTAAAATCCCCAGTGTCAGAGTTACGGTTTAACACCAAGTCCGCTTTCGGGAATATGGTATCATCCTGAAGATGTATTGTGTTGTATTGTATTGTATGTAATGTTTCTCATAGTGGCTCCGTAAGAAACTACTAATACTAATATTTTTACCTGGTAACTGAACTGTGTATGTCATTACATGGAACAGGAAATGAACCATTGCTGACAATAAGGCGGAGGTACAGGAAGGGGCTCCAACACTAGGATAATTGGACGATCGATCTAACAGCAGCCCCCCCGCCCCGCAAGTTTTACTGGGCATTATGAATATCATGGTCGGTATAGAAACCTTAGAGAAAATCGGTAGCGGTACTGCCCAAGGGTGTTTCTGTATTTTCGATATTAGGGGGGAAAGGGATAGATCCATCCTCGCACATTATGACCTCATATGTACACCTATGTATAGGCTACCCAACCATTTCAATATTGATTGTATACATTGGTTTATCCGTATGCAGTTGTAACCGTCTGTTAAGTTTCCCCCCCTCTGTCAGTAGTTTGAATAAGAACCGATTTCACCCAACAGGTTTATTCATATTTTTGAAAGCAAGATCTTGGAAAATATTGGGTGGGAGAAAGACCACTCCC
>JAAGVU020000001.1:19382890-19409582 GCA_011763525.2 Mormyrus iriodes | reverse complement strand
TGAATAAGTGAAATTAAATGTACAGTGTATGACTCACTAGGACAAGGAATTATTATTTATGTACTGATGCCACTCACATTTTTGCTCACCCTCTTCACCCGCGGTCATATTTTTTTCTCCAAAATGTTCGCACGCATGGGTCAGAGTTGGCGTACATATGCGCACATTCTGCCGTCAAGTTTGTTTCTATAGATTGCAACGCTTGCGTAGAAAGAGGCGTACGCATCTTTCAGGTTCCGTTTTGTGCGTACGCAACGGTTATAAATGAGACCTAAGGTATTTTTAATTAGGCCTAATGGAAAGCGCTTACAAGACGTAGTTTTTGAATAGCAAATGAAATGATCAAAGGCTTAGTCAAAGGTCATAGATGTTGGCTTACACAAATAAATGGAATCCGAGTAGAATAAAATAAATGGAATTAATAAACATAATTAAAATACATTCCAGTTCTCATTTTTAGAATGACTCTTCCTCACGTGAAGGCGCAAGTTGATGTTACGAATTGTTGGCATGCATGCGGTCATTTCGCTGTTTTACTTGCAGTTCCCTGCTTTAAAATTGGTGGCGCCTTTTCTCGATTTGTCCAATATGTTGCGTACACATCCTCCTGAGTTTCCGTAAATATATGCATTTTGCCCTGTCAATTTTTGTTTGATAAATGCGAGATTTTGCGTAAGAAGTTGCATAAGCACATTTCGGGCGTCTTTTTGTATGTACACGATTTTGATAAATGGAGCCTTAGGCATCTGCAGTGGGCACCTGACCTCCTCATAATGTATTTGCCGATGAGAGGGGCATTTTGGTCTTCCCCGTCTACTTCTCATTTTACCTGTCCACGTGTCCAAGGTGTGTGGGACCTTGCTCATTGCGTGTATGTAACCGTGGTGATTTAAGACCTTACTAAACCTAGTCTGATGCTTTAAATGATACTCACTAGGCTGGCCTATTGTATGCATACCGTATGTATGCTGTATTGTATTGTGTATTATACTGTTGCATTTGTGCATATGTAGAGTTGTATATTGTTGTACAGTTGTTTTATGTAGAGTCTTTATGTGCTGTACACTGTTGTACAGATGTTTTTTCGTACAGTTTGCATTTATTTAATGTACTGCACTGCGAATAGAAACTCATGACCTAAGACTTTCACTCACTCGTTCGCCCATTCTAGTGATGTGACAATAAAAGTGATCTGATTTGATCTAGTTAAATGCCGATAAATGCCTAGAATGGAAATGGTTACAGTTTATGATACAACTGGTCTGGATACTATTATATAAAAAAAAGATCTCAAAGAAAGATAAACAAAAAGATCTCGTAAGATGTTTACTTGAAGCCAGTCCCTGCATATTATCTCTTGGTTTCTTTCATTCCACACACAAAATCAGCTACCAATAGTACTAGACCATCCTATCTGCAGTGAAACTGCACTTGTAATTCTGTGGCTTTAGCTGATGGAGAAATGACTTGTGGTATGTTTAGGGATCACAGCCAATGAAAGCCGCATGCTTAATTAATAACCTTTTTCTAGTTTGTGACTAATGCTACTTTACCCTGATGACCTGCTGAGGCCATTGTAGATGAACCCAAGAAAGAATCAACCCTAATCCCCCTACATGGAAGGTGACTTCCTTGCCATTTTCATCCCAAAGTCTAGGCTGCCCAGGATTCCACACGGTTGCGGATGGAAAGTATTCGACAAATCAAAAACATCACCGCGCGGTCTCCCCCCAGGATTATGTATAGTGAAATTAAAGAGTGTTTTACTCTCGCATCGGGGAACCTAATACCACCGCAATACCCTACGCTCCTGTTCAGAACAATATTTGACATTCCCTGTCTGTGGTGAGAGTTGCATTAGGTCAAAACGGCATCCTACATCAGCAGTAGCAGCTGGATAGGTTTATAACAAATAAAACAGCTGTGGGCTCGCAAATAACGGTGAAAAAAACAGGCCTCTCTCTCTCTTAGTATTGGTCCAAAATGAAAGTAAAAGAAATTCCTCCGTACAACTACAAACCACGTACATGCAGAAGACATTAAAAAAGGCAGCTGTTAGGAAAATGTGTGCTGGCAATGGTGCAGAGATGACACCACATGCATTCGCTAGGATGGTCTATGTAGAGCCTCAGAAAAACATGGCAGTGCTATCCCCTCCAGATCAGGTGACACGCTGCCTCATAGCGCACACACACACACACACACACACCTGTCAGTGTGCCTGCTCTGCAATCTCTCACTCTAACACTATTAATGATTCCTATCCTACCTCAATAAAGGAAAAAGAAAGATACAAAAATGGAATTTTGATAACAAAAACATTTCCAGCTCTTCCAACTTCTTAAGAAAAGCAGATACTTTTTCACAAAAGTGGGGATGTCTCACAGCTCATGTTTCAGGTCTCACCAGTTTTTCAAAGGTCATTTTGGTACCCATGCACTAGGCCTGAGCAGTATTAAGGTAATATGCTATACCATGGTATTTGTGCTTTTTACTTTGTAATTACTGTTAAAATACCGTAGACCAAGGTATAATGCCTGTAAGGTATGAATGTATGAAAAATTGGATACCACCCAAGTGTACCAAACACCGCCCAGGTATAAGCAACCCCAGCTCTGTGGTGAAGCACATCACCCTGTGTTGAGGGGTACCAAGTGCCTGGGACTGGCTCCAGTGAGGGCACCACCAGCCCTGGCACACCCCATCACACATCTTCACTGCCCGCTGCTGACACACCTTAAAACGATCTGGAATGGGCCCGGTGTACTTCAGCGCTGCTATGCCTCAGACTTTCAGACATTATATATTTCCTATGTGGCACATATAATAAATATGTACATAAAGTTATATTATTATTATCTGCACAGGCATGCCTAGATTTATACTATGTTTGGAGGCTCGCAGTTTAATGAATTTGTTTTACAGGGCCCTGCACACCACTGGCTTTCCTCTTTACAGAAATTTAAAAACCTGGTGAGGTAAAGAAACACCGGCCCACTCAGCAGTTTCTTGATCGTAACATTAAGCAGTAGACAACTTGCACCCTTTCAAGATATTTCTTTAAAAAAATTACTCTGATCAACTGGTTTTTCAAAATGTATTATTTTATTTATGAAACCCACATCCATGGATTCGCCAATATAGGTAAATGTTACACGTTCACCTTTTGGATTCAATAAATTTAGCATAAGTGAAGAATGGCTTTTACCAATCAGACTGTGTCAGACTGGGTCACGCCAACATATGAATCGCGTTCTCTGAATTGCAGTAACACGTTTCCAGACAGTCTACCCAAGCTGCTGTAGTTGGTTCCTGCCATTTTCTGGCCTGTACAGGAACAGCAATCTGTCAGCTATTTAAATAACTCTACATTTCTGCCCAGACGGTCTTATCACTGACCCAGCTATCATTCTACACTCTTTCTTTGTAAGACTGTGAATCCCTCTTGATTAATTACCCTACCCAACAGCCCATCAGCCCATCATTACAGGGAGGAGAAGCTCACCCAAACTGATGCAGACCCCTCCTCCATCTCTGGCAGGCGTGATCGCCACACCTATCTCCCCCTCCATAGTCACATGACTTCATTAATCGCCACATGCTCTCAGCTACACTGTCACACCGGCATGCACCACCTCCCTACAACTGTCAAAATCTAAAAAAGTGGACGGTGCCAAAAACGATTACACAGGGTTATAAATCGGACTGAAGATAAAGGAGGATAAGCATGCTCTCTAATCCACGAGGGGTGTATTTATCATCCTAGATCTCCAATCTGTGTCTTTCAGAGGACGTACGAAACTTCGGTCTTCTTAGTCAAGAGATGTAGCCTACGACCTCGCAGAAATACATGTGCTACTGTCCACTGTCTGGGGGCAGAGGAGCAAATATTTGGGTTGAAAATGTGACCACTGCAAAATGTCAGGCGCAATAATGTTATATGGTGCCCCGGCAGGTCCATCACAGCGGGCAATGTAGGCTGTAGGAGGGATTTCTCATTGCTAAATCCCAGAATTCTCTTTTTCCATGCTGAAGTGAACAGTTCAGTAAAAGGTGCTACGCAGAGCAAAGGAGGATTTGGAGATTTCTGTCAGTCTTAGTTAACCTTGACAGCAGACCAGGGGGCCCCGTAATCATTGTAGAAGGTGTTTTGAGACTACCGTCCCCCTGCCAGACTGGTCCACTTTCGGCCATTTTTTCCTAACTGTAACCCAACCATCTCTTTACAACGCAAACTGTGACGTTTCCTCAGGGTGCACTACAACGTGAAATATATTCATGCCTGGCATTAAACATATTTCACATGAAAGCCTCCCCCCCCTTAGGAAAACAAGCTGGAGGGGGCTCTGTCACAGGTGATTGGCACAATAAGTCACACCAGCTAAACCTTTGTGACAGCTGAAATCCCGAACAGATGTATGATTCTGCAAATAGTTCAATGGGCTATTTGGACATTCTCAAATAACATGACCAGTATTTAAAAATATTATATAAGAGTAAATATGATCAAAAAATGTACGGACTACCACACGAAGAGGAAACCCTTGTAAAGCAGCATTACAACAGAAAATGTTTAATGAGTCAACCAGGTTGTCTTTAACATACAGAAGTGCCGTTTTCACGATTAAACTTTTTTTTTTTGTTACATTTTGATGCTGGAAAATACCTTTCCCAGAGATGGCAATGGGGGAAATTTACATTTAAGAAGAAGGTATATGTACACAAATACAGAGGGTGGACAAAAGAATTGTAATACCTAACAGGGGTGGGGTGTGATTCAGTGAGTTTGGGCACTGATCCCATGATCAGAAGGTTGCTGGTTCAAATCCCAAGGTTGACAGAGTGATTTCACCCTTTGACCCTACAGCAAAGTCCTCAACCCCAATTGCTCCATGGACAGAATGGCCCTGATTTCTCAAAATGTATGTCACTTTAGATAAAAATGTCTGCTAAATAAACAGAAATGTAAATATATTCATTTCATAGAACTAACAAAGACTAAAGGTCTCCCTTTCCCTCAGGAATAAGCTCTACTACTTCTTGGAATGCTATCATATAAGTTCGGAACCATGTGTAATAGCACATTGGACTATTTTTCTTCAGTTCTTTAAGTAGTGAAGGACTGCACTTCAGAACTTCCCATAAAAGTTCAATGATGTTTACATCTGATGATAGGGGAGGCCATGGACGGTGTTCGACCTCAGCTTGATGTTCATAAAACCACTTGTGGTGCATGGAGGAACACTGTTCACACCGTTGGGTGCAGCTGGCCCAGCAAAAATGGCTTCCTATCCTATCCGCTGAACATGCAGAGCAAACATCTGACCTAATGGCTCCAGTAAACCTGCCAAAACCCTTACTTTTATAGCTGACTCACTCAACCTAATATTCTTCACTTTTATAGCCATGTTTCTGCTATTTCTGGTGGCCTTATTTTGAAGCGTGCATGTCAACACAGTCTGCTATATTCCATGATTATAAAAAAAGGAACCTTCTTCACAGTACTAAAATGCATAGTTTCTTTATTGCTTGTGAACAGCCAGCTGGTTTACATAAGACTTTGATATAATGCAGCTTAATTCGTAGTCCCTGTAAATGTGTAATTTTCACAGGGGCTTAGCTTGTTCAGCGATTGTGCACCAGACATCCTACCTTAGGCATGTTGATTTCTTGGACGCAGATGAGGGACAACCAGGAGAGGTGGGATGTTAGCTAAGCTAGGGTGGTATTACTGTACTACTGTATATTGCAGTAATTTGATTTAAAAAATCACAACAAGCTCAGCATATTTTACCGGGGAATATAATATACCGGGGTATAATGTCTGAACTGTATGACTGTTAAAAATTAGATACTGCCCAAGCCGAGTGCTGGCTGAGGGGGTGTGCAGTAAAATTTGCCGACCTGGATGGGCCAGGTAATTTCACCGCCACTGAATAACGGAATGACAGATTTCCGGGACATTGCATGTCATTTGTTGGTGTCAGGGAGATGCTGACAATTTGCAGGGCAGTCCAAGAACTTTGGGGAGAGGTGGGATGTCTGGTACACTGAGAAGGCACTTAAACTAGTAACGTTTTGGTTGGAGGTGCAGCTTCTCTTGCAGCCTGGGACAGACTTCATCTTCATGTGTGGGGAAGGACATTGGCACCCCACAAAGACCAAGACCGCTCAAAATTAATCTGAGCACAACGTGATTGCTACAGATTACAGCCAAAATGAGTGCCAAGAAGTTCTACAGTACCATAGCTTAGTAATATGAGAAAAACTATAAAAGAAATACGATACTTTGTCCTCTCGATCAGCTAATTACCATGACTATAGTCATTGTGTAAATCCAAGGCATAACAATGGGCCAAATTTTTAAATCATCTTTAACTTTAAATGCTAAATAACCAATCCATTCATTTGCCCGGCCTCTAATCTAAACATTCATCAAAAGAGGGGGGGCTGGAGCCTGTCCCAGACAACAGAGGGCACAAGGCAGAGAACATCCTGGACGCGATGTGCATACTAAAAAGTGCACTTTACTTTTTTACATGCGTAGTAATAATAAAACATTTTTAAATTGGAAATGTATGTTCTCACACTGCATCTGCAATATACCTGAGAAAGCTGTTTATATGTATTTTTAATTATCCTTGTTAAACAGGACACAAAAACGCCTCATGTAAACGTCCCGATACAAAAACACACAGTAATTAGCACAGAAGGGCCTGAATCACAAACCACCAGAAAAGACCTCATTTCATTAAGGGGGGGAAACTAAGCTTAAATCTCAATTCCCCCACCTCCCTTTTTAATGCACATCTAGGGCATGACTATTACTTCAATAGTACATACTATACAAAACCGTACGAAATTTAACTCAAAATCTCTCCAGCTGACCAAAACCACCAAAAATGATCGAAAACATCGCACCAAAGCAACTGATTCATAATGAATAATCCAGAAAAAAAAACAAATCACCCAAGCAAGTGAAAATAAGCAGCACAATTATAATATTGCCCTACATTGTGCCTGTTTATTTATACAAAGTAAGGAATCTATTTCTGTATGTGTCAATCACTTTTAGCTGGGCGGTTTAATTTTTTTTTTGTTTAAACGATGAAAGTGGAACCATTGCATTAAAGCATGTTGTTTTCCACGGGAATGTGTTTCACCTCTGCGGAAAATTAACACTTTTCCATGTTGACACAATGTGATTAGTTTATTATAGGAGCCACAGTTTGGGCGCGCGGTCTTTTATTTACTCGGCGCGGCGTTATTGAGATCCGGAGGTTGCGTGCGGTGCGCGGTGATTGACAGCCCGGCGCAGGAGTCCCGGAACCGGGAGCGCCCAAAAACGCATGCGAATTAAAGGATGGGTATTGCCCTTCACCAGCCTATAATTTATTTCTACAGCATAGCGCTGCTCCCGCTCTGTCCCGCATTCATCCCTCTGCTTATTGCCACAGTAATGCGAAACCGACATTACAGAAACCCTATTGAGCTCTGGATTATAGAGCCGTATCATTTTGGACCTTTCCCTTTTTTATATAATACTTTGAATTTAAAGAAACCGCAGTACTTTTTATTTTTTACGTATCATTATTCTTAGCAAAAGAAAAGATAAAAAGGGGTTAAGGTGTTTAAAAACATCTTTTGGGATTATTATCGCGACACATGGTTTTTACTTTTAAGTTTTTTTTTTCTTTTACTACGAAATGCGCAGTGTACCTCTCATTGTTCAGCACTTTAAAAGAAAGCAGCATCGCTGAAATGTTTCCACGGGTGGTGACAGACTCATTTGTTTTGGCGATACGGTTATAATATTCCTGGCTTGGGTTGCGTGGGGTGCGGGACGCCGGCTAGTTGATGGCTCATTGGTAGCAGACTAATTCCAGGCGCGCGCATGTGCGCCCGGAGACGTCCGCCCGGCTGCTTCTCCTGCACTGATCTACAGCACCGCGATGATGCAGTAGCAGCCAGGGGAAAATGCATCAATAGAACCATTACAGTAAACAGTCACTCTTACAAGCTGTTGAGGGAGTAACTGCTGCCAAGCATTAAACTTTTTATTCCACAGAACCAGTTCTGTATATTCTGGGCTGTTTATATCTAAAATATTGTTTATTTGGCTGAAGGCGATTTGAAAGTTCTGCGCTACACTAATATAAAGTTAAAACAGAAAAACTCACTTGCAGCTTGTTAGGTCAATATAATATGTGTCCGCACATCAAGCACAAACAGTACCCTGGAAAAAGCTAAACATCCCTCACAGATCATTAACACACTATTCAGAATCGACAATCTTAAAAATATGCAGACGGTTGTAGAGCAAAGGTTGGTCCCCATTTCTACAGAGGTCAGAACACAATGAACAGCACACATATCAAGAAGGCGTCCACAAAACCATACCTGTGCATTGCTGCTGGAGAAGGGACAGAGCCCCCATATACAGGGAACTCACTGAAGATGCGAGTAATGTCACAACATTTTCTTTTTCTTGAAAACGAATACAAACAAACATATATATATTAACATATAAAAGGGCACAGCGGGTCATGCAGACCCTGACAGATTTAGGATCACCCAGAACAAACGGGGCCCTCGAATACATAAAATTGGGTGGGGGGGGCCCAGAATTTTTAGCTACGCCCCTGCACATATGCACTAAATACAGTCTCTTTGGTTGCAGTCCCGGGCACCTAAGCAATTACAGTTCCATCTATCCATCCATCCATCCATCCATCCATCCTAGTGTCATTATAAGCCTGCAGGACTTCGAACACTTACTGAAACATGGACAAACCCTTTACAAAAATGGCAGAGAAAATTAGATGTCTTTAGGCAAGTCTTTATTTTACAAGAAATTAATGTTCAGCAACTTAAGTACAGCAGCCCTAGAGTCCATTGAAAGGTGTTGCACATGGCGATTTCACGGACACATAACATGGATTTTTAACATGAATACACTGTCGCAATGCATAAAAGAAAGTATGAATTGTAATTTTGTAGCATAAAGACATATAAGCATGTTAACAGGCATAGATGCACAAAAAAAGTAATTAAAAAAAGTCATTTTTGGTCTGTTATACACAGAAGGCGGACATTGAGTCACTAATATTCTTCATTGCTGAACACGGCTTGAAAAGGCATATAGTGTTTGGACATAATACAAAATCCCATGCAGAAAGAAAAAAAATATATGTGAATTAACAAGGCATGCATTTTAACACAAACCTGTGCAGAACTGCATACCTACTCCCAAATAACCAGCCTTATTCCCATGCTAGGTACAGGTTAACAAAAAGCAAAGAGGAATATGGAACACACACAAAAGGACAAATATAGGTTCAGATAACGGCGACAGAGGTGGACACCTATCAAACCAGGAATGGCAAAGAATGCTTTACCAGGGAAACTGTAGAAGGGCCCCATGAGACCAGGAGTTTCTCAGCTATCTGTATTTCCTAAATGACTTTCCCAGTTACCACAGAGACAGCACAGCGATCTGAACCTGATGTGCTGACACCCTTCTGAGGGGACCTACGCGGAGTACGTGCACGCTCATTACAGAAAAAGGAAAATGAGACATGTCGTTTTTATCACTATTTTGCATACCACACCAAGGCCCCGCACCAAGCTGATTTATAAACCCTCTGAAACATGTTTTCATATGTGTGGTGGGCCGATGTTATTAAAAGCTGTAAAACACCAGTCCAAAACATCTCTTAAATGGATATTTCTTGCAACTAGCTAGCTGGCTCAGGTGAACAGATAGCTGTGCATAACGTAACTGGGTCATGGCATCATGGATAAAAAAAAAGAAATAAAAAAACCTCCTCTGCAACTACTCTTTCCTAAGGCATAATTCTGAACAGAATGTGCTAGAAAAGGCCAGCGGTCAATTCCAGGATTCTTGGACAGAATAAACTGTGCTTTCCTAAACAAACCAATTCTCAACATTCAGGATTTAGGGGTAGGAAAAACAGAAACACACACACACAGACACGCAGACACAAAGGGCATCAAGAAAGTGACATCAAGCATACAAGATAAAAAGTTCTTTAAAAAAAAAAAAAAAAAAGACAAGAACAGACTCACCTCTGCCATCAACTTGGAAGGTTATAGGACTCTTGGGGGCTGAAAATGGCCACCCTCGGCTAGGCTTGGACAAGCACCTACCCTGACACTTCCCTGCACATACCACGATATAATTCCCAGAAAGTGCTGGCAAGGTGCTCCTCATGCGTTTTTCAGGTAGGGGTATGGATAAAGGAAGGGGGCCTGTGGGTCTGCAGGAAGTGTCACACGCAGTGCCGCCACGATACCAGGAAATTTGCTGGTAGCACCTTCCCAAATGAGGCAGCCAATGGGTGTATGAGGGAGGACAGGTGCAACAGGCCAGGAGCCGTTTAGATAGGTACAAATGATACTTTTAACACTTCCTTTTTCCTTACGTCTGACATTTCATATGCGTGAATGTGTATTTTTGAATTTAGGTTTTTTTGTCGTCGTTTACAACATAGAGCAGTAACCTCCGCACATCCCGCCTCTTGTCAGCTGTTGCTCAGACAACTGCACCCCACGGCCCTGAGCCTCGCTCTCCCACAGCCCCGGCGTCTGGATGATTTTCTCCACCAGCTCCTCAAACGCACACTGCACGCCGTCCCGGGTTTTGGCGCTAGCCTCTGCGTTGGGTGGGGTGGAAGGGATGGGAGACGACAACACTGGTCAGATAAAAGTGCTACCAGCTCATGCAGGACAGGGTGCTGGAAGCGGGGAGGCCGTCAGCCCCCGCTGTTTTACATTAAGGCAGCTTCGGTGAGGTGAGCAGCTTTTCGAAAATAAATGGAAAGTTTGCAACGTGATTGGCAGCTCTTAAATAAACTGGGGGAATTCCATTCCCGACAAGTTCCATTCAATTTTCAGCTCGAGATACAGGTAAATCAGATGGAACTGAGCTTAAATATTTACTGGTATGCATGGCTGTATACAAAACCTAGCATATTACCCACAGGCCAAAAATAATTCCAGCATAACCAGACTAAAAATTACAGCTGAAGCAATGCACCAAAGAGCTATAAAAAACTTTAAATTACCAAATTTCAAATAACTTTCACCATGACCCTGGTGAGATGCAGCATGAGACATCGACGTAAGGCTACAAAGTAGAAGTTATGACTTTTTCTTCAATAAATAATGCTATTTTTCCCAACTGCTTTTAAAATTTATTTGACTGGTTGTTTTAAAATGGAAACCCTCTTAAGCCACCAATACCCTTGACGAAAATGAAAAACCAATCAAAGTAAGCCTTGCCCTGCTCGCTCATATTGTTAGCGTGTCCTATGAAGTGGCACTGAAAGCTGGACCTAAATACCTGGTTCTGCATAACGGACAAAAACTATACAAAGAGGTCAGCACATCAGCGATCACATTCCGGCCAAAGTATGACATTAATTCAAAAAACAGCTTCCTTCTCATAATCATCTACAACTGCTCTTTACATTCTCTGAGGGGTTTTTCTACTTTCTTACCTATAAAAAGCATGGAATGCTTCCTTGCAAACTTCAGGCCCTCACTCCTGTCTACCTCATGGTTCTCCTAAAGAAAAAAAAAAAAGGACAGCAATTTAAAAAGGTCCATCACCCATAGCTGTTGGACACCACAAATTGAATGTGTCAAACAGATGGCATGGAAAAGGAACGTGTTGTATTAAATCTTAAACAAATTGGTAATAAGAGCAGGGCAGTAACAACACATGTGAAAACGATTTCAGTAAGAAAACAGGATACATAGAAAGACATCTCTTTAGATTAAGTGAAAGTGGGAAATAATCTTCATGTCCGTGTTGGAACTGACAGAGGTCCATGTCAACAGCTATCAGCCAAAAGCTTATGTTAGTCAACAGAAAATTACGGCAAATGTAAAAAATTCTCCGACCTTATCAATTTTGTTCCCTACGAGCATCTTCACCAGGTCATTCCGCGTGCTGTATGTCTCCAGCTCGTTCAACCAGTTATCAAGTTTGGCAAATGTGTCACGCCTCGTAACGTCGTACACTGAGAGACAGAGAGAGACACAATGGGAATGAAAACATGACAGCAGTTTCACTTTTGCAGCTTACCAAGGCTGCCTCTACTCAGGGTGCCACCAAGTAGAGCAGCAAAAATATGCTTTAAAATAAATGTTAAAAGGAACGCCTGTTAAATCATGTGCACAGAAGGCACTGAGAGCCTCATCAGGAGCAGAATAGAACCTTGTAGGCCGAAGTGTCACCCTCCCCGTAAGGTAGCAAAGCCCCATCCTCACCCAGAATGACTCCCTGGGCGCCGCGATAGTAACTGGGGGTCAATGTCCTGAAACGTTCCTGACCAGCAGTGTCCTGCAAAGCAAAAGCCCCACCATAACTACCCATAAATAAGCAGGACCAAGAAGGAGATGCACACAGAACAATATAATAGTTCTACCATTTTTAAAAAACAAACACCTAGGGCAATGTTATACATTTCGCTGTTACACCACCTCCTGTCTTTTTTTGGAGAAACAGCTTAATAACTACAAATCACAAACAACTTGAACTGGCCTGGAGTTTTCTGTCTGCAAAACCGTAGAGAATATTAACGATCAAACTATTATTATACAGTGGACATAAAACCTTGTACCTATGATTCAATTCAGTCAATGTGCAAAGAGGCACATTGTTCATTCTAGATCCTCATTTAACAGCCCGAATTTCCTTTTGCTTAAAGTAAAACAAGCAAATCGCTGATATGCTACAAATACAATTACAGCATAGCATTATAGTATCATATTAAAAAGCATTTATCTCATAACAGCTGGATAATTTAACAAGAATATTTCCCCAAAGCTTTAAAAAATTATTTAAATAAACGGGAGACAGAACACTCACCCAGATAGCGAGCTTTGCCCTGTTGCCATCCACCGATATCGTTTTAACTTTAAAGTCGACGCCTGCATTGATAGAGGGAGCAGTTCAGAGAGGAACAGTCATTCATCCCTGTGCCCTGTATGGCATGTGTGAAAATCTGTAAGGCAGAACCTGTTGCTTGAATAGAGGAGGAGTTGAAGGGGGAACAAACATCATAAACCACCCTTAAAAAAAAAAAAAATCTCACAGCAAACCAGAACTAAACATACACAAATGTACACAAATCACTTAAGATTAGGTCTTCAACTCTGTAAGTCCATTTCTTTACACTGCAAACATTACAATCACCCACAATTTTTATGTTATTATAAACACACTATAGCAAGATGATGCCTTGGTCAAACTACAGCCCATATTTAAAAATGGGTGTGTAGTGGTTAGATAGGGCCAGGGTGGGGTGGGGGGGGTAGGCTTGCGGTCACATCTCTGACCTTCAGTCAACTCAATCCTCACAGAAGAAAAGGACTGGCCCCCACCTCGAGTATGTAAACAACCCCTCAGTGGAGGGCTACAGAATTTACAGAAAATAGCGTGTGGATTTCACAGCAGGCGACTGCACAACAGATGCCCAGTAGCAAAGCATGCATCTGTTTAGAATATAAAAGAGGTCAGTAAATGACAGCCCGCATTCAGCCTTTTGGAGGTTAAGATTTTATAAGGAATCTGAAACCATGGCACAGTTATATGGCTAGAAATATGGCAGCGTTAAATAAGTAATAGTAAAACAAAGAAGTCACTTTAAAAACCACCGCGCACAGTCACAGAAGCTCTCAAAGGGCACGTTAAAATTTTTTATATAAATACCTCAAAGCCCTTCTGCAGAAAACACACTCCTTGACCCAATGGATCTGAGCATCTCAGCCATCTGGGCAACCTTGCTCAGCTATCGACCTGCTTTTTATGGCTTAGTGCCCATTATCACTGCAACTCAAACTGCACCCCTTTCACAGTCTTCAGCAACGCGAGTGTGTTCTTTTAACTAGCGGCACCTGCAATCACCCGAACTGTGAACGACAGCCACTTCATATACTCCCGGAGATTTTGGAATTGCTGTGCAATGCTGCCACCTAACGCATTTACATGAAAATACACCTTTTGAAATTCAAAGGCATCTGCTTTCAGTCTTCAAGAAATCCACAGTGGAGCAGTTTACAAACACAACATGACTTTTTTATTTAAAAATACAAAAATGTTACAATTTTAGTTTAACTAGGAAAATACAGCATTCTGATTAGATGCAGTGATCCTAATTGGCGTTTCAGAAAATACGATGTGGTGACACAATTGGTTCATCACCAGTCCAAACAGATTAGTGGATGTTTTAATCTTCCTCACAAGCAGCTGACAAAAAGCATAAACACTCACGTAGCATGACTTTCCACAGTGAATGTGCTTACAATTGCATGATATGAAGAATTACATTCTAAAATTACATTAAGTATTTCTTAATTGCCTATGCTCAGTATATCCTTTCAGCACTCTGTTACTTCAAGCAATGCGGAGAGAGAGACAATGGCATCAGTTACACTTACGTTTTAAGCACCAATATAAAGGGTACTGTGCTTTACTATATCTCTTTTATAAACAAACATTAACTGGTCAAGTTTAAATACCACCATCACATACTAACTGTGGGGGGGGGGCTTTTTATCACACCTGGATCCCAAAAACAGGCTGACACTGTTACAACAAAAGAAACCACACGGTGCCATAGACCCCAATATTCAGAACATCCAAGAATAATCATCACAGCGTACAAGTTCCAGGTGGTCAATAAGCATGAATTTTCATTTATTTCACAGAAAGAAAGAAAAGTGCTAGTGCTGCTGCTTATTTCAAAGAGCAGAATCATTACACTGATAGATCCCTGACAGTGACAATTCATCTTTAATACCTATCTGTAATTCTCTATCTTTAACAAACACCATCAAATCAAAACAAACCTAAAAACATAAGGGAACAATCAGAAATAGAATGCTAGGTGCATACATATTTCTTTCAATTAGTTATTGACCTTAATTTTCTGTGTCATGTAATAAAATTGATTATACATTAACAGGTAAAAGCCCCATAAATTAGCCTGATGGCCTGACTATAATCAAAGCAGAAAAAACAGATGTTTATCCGTGTCAACTACACTGAGTTGCTTTGGTGGGTATTTCTCAAACTGTCTGACAAGTCTCTAATGGCAGCCACATGCTGCCAGTTACAGTAATTTTTACTTACCAATAGTTGCTGCAAGTTCAGGATCAAACATATCATCGGTGAATCTCAACAGAAGGCTGTAACAGGGAAGGAAAAAGAAAGAAAACAAATGAGGGAGTTTTACACAAAGAAGTTTAAAATCCCATAAGGACTGTAATCAATACAATTCAAAAGCAAGGATAGAGGCCTCCACCTCAGGCTGGGGGCCCTGCCCACTCCAGTAAATGGGAGATCGAGATGCCACATATTGCTCCAGATTGTAGACAAATGGTGGATACAGGCAAGTGAATAACATTTTAATGGGGACTGGTCACAGTGCAATAGGTCTCAAAGTGGATACAATGCACTTGACTTCCTGTGCTGATTCATGCACAATTAACCACTCCTCTTGCCAGCCATGACGCAGGAGATGATTCTCTCACTTCAGGCGGCTGCCCTTCCTTGCAAGACACACTGTGAATAAAAGGCTTTCAAATAAGCTGCTAAGCAATGACAAGCTGTAGAACCTCAAAGGCGACTTCCAATGAGACCATCTGCCCATCACTTAGGCATGCTGATCTCAAACGACCATGCTGTCATCAACCCATTAAACCATTAATCACTTTGGAATGAGCTCAGACTGGTTAAGTCATATCAGGTGACCACTGCCTTCTGCGCCAAAACATTGCTTTTCGCTATACTGCAAGGTTCCCCAGTTCCAGTCCTGAAGGGCTAGTTTGCAACACAGTTTGCCTATTTCCCTGCTCAGACACCTACTAAACCTGGTAATTAACCGATTACCTGGTAATTGTCTGATAAAGATATGTTTGAGCAGGGAAATCTGCAAACTGGGCTGGATTCTGGCCCTCCGGGACTGGAATTGGGGAACCCTGCTGTACTGCATTAGCTTTCACTGTCTCCAATCATCTTTGACAGTTTTACAAACAAGTCCCTTCTTGTGGACGAACACATTCACTCTATAACCGATGACTTCTCTTGAAGATATCCAAATAAGTTTTGGGTACAGGAGTCTAACTACTCACAAGGCCTCGCAAGTACAATTGATGACAAACACACTGGAAGATAATATGATTATATCACAGGGTAGAGTCCATTTATACATTACACGTGTATCTCATAGCCAGCCATGAAAAATATATAAAGTACAATCACCAATAAAACATCCTGCCAGTTGTTCCAAGGTATCCATCTTTTTACTGCTAATGTAAACGTTTTGTGTGTAAAAACTCACTATGGTCACATCCTCCGCATTAAACAACTGGAAAACAATGGTATTTTCTCATTATATACGACATACTAAAAAGCAGTTATTAACCATTGAACAATAAATATGTTCTATTTTAAGAAAATATACAGAACACATTCGATAATTTAATTATTAAAAACATGCAATTATGGAAATTTTTAAAACCTTACACAGAAAATCTTGCAAAACACCATGACAAATAAGTGCTTTTCTTAAAAAAAAGCAATTCTTTTTTATTACAGATGCAGTCATTGAATATGTGGTCAATCAGATTCAAGATTATCCTTTATTGAAAAACCTTTTAGTAAACCATTAGAAAATAAAATATTAATTTTTAATCCTTTCCCTGCACAGCACCCAAAGTGTTTTACATTTTGTTTAATTCAGTTCATAAAATAAGGCAATAATAAAAATAGAAACCCAGCTGGGATCACATGTATGATCCTGAATCTGTACTTACAAATGAACAAACACAGGGCATAATTTTAGTTCAAGTGATGCTTAAAAGAACTCTTCAGAACATATGAATATATATCATTTAGTATCATATAGGGTATATCATGTAAAGTCAAGCACATTACAGTATTTTAATAACAGCTGATGAATGAAATATTGACTAGTTTTATGGCCTGTGCATTGAAATATTGCTGTATTCCATTAACAGATGCAAGCAATCAGAATTAACAGTGTATTAACTACATCATTAGAAATGAAACTAAGAGCTTGTGGCATTATATTATTGGATTTAGTTCTAGCATTTCTACAGAGTCTTTTCTTGTGAGTTTGCTGGCTATCTCCTTAAGGGCTTCCAGATCTAAATCTGACATCCCTGGGTTGAATTAAGCAGCATTTTGGGGGAGGAAAAAATAAACAGAATAAAATTCAATTTTCAATGCTGTGCAGTTCAAACATACAGTAGTTTATACATTCAGTTTTTCTACCAAAGCTGGGTGGAGTTAACTGGTTATGGACACAAACTGTTCTTACAGTCTGTTAGTTTGAGACCCAAAAGTGTCTTGCTTTGGTTTGTCGTCAACAGCCACAAGTGTTTCTCGGATGTCCAGCCATATTATAAGAATCCCTTTGTTACGCAGAGTATAGACATAAACCACCCCCTTCAGAGCTGAAATGCTATTTTAACTTCGACCCCGCCAAAATGACAGACTCATATTATAAACGAGAGCCAAAAACTGTGGATTTGGATATTATTCTTAGCTGCCATTAAGAATACAAGTACCTAGCCAGCTAAATATTACTCCTACTACCTGTTAATCCGCCAGCTAGGACAGAATGCAGTTTAAGCAGATGTTTTTTAAATGTAAATACTGCAAACACCAAACTAGAAAGCCTGAATAATGCTAGGATAAATTTTGCAATGAAAGGTAACTGACATACCTAGGCTTATTACAGCGGACGCTGAACTGAATTGTTTGCTTTCGGGACATTGTTATTGTTCGTCAAAAGGCCACGATAACACCCGGGCCTGCCTTGTAAGACGCTGGACATTTGTTAGCCGCCTAGCATGTCGTTCCAGCCGGCCGCAGCCACACACAAAAGGAGTCGAATCGCGGTAAGCAAAGGCGACTAAAACAGCTCACCTGGACTTCCCGACGCCACTTTCCCCGATTATAAGGATTTTCAAAGTTGTCAGGACGTCGTCGTCCATCTTTCCTGTCACTTACAGCTAAGCGGCCCCGAAGAGACTATGGATCAGGAGCAGGTCTGACGTCGTCCTGCGCTTTCGGACAGCGAAATCCGGTCGCGCATTGACGTCACGTGGAGGTCGCAGCGCCGCTGACTGCCAGCAGGGGACGGTATATGTGAACAAATAAATGTTAGGTGTTCGTAAGCAGTTCCTTCACCCCATTCTTGTGTCAATTGCTCAATGACATATTTATTTACGCCGACCAATGTCTGGAACTCAAATTACATATATCTTATAGGAGAAATCCACTAATTTAAGGTTGTTACTGTGCAACCACATACTTGTTGTAGATACAGAGGTATTTATTTTTATATTTTTTGTTTTTGATGCTTAAGATACGTTACATTCTCTTTTTCCCTCACTTTCATGTAAAGCTTTATATATGTACAATCCTATATAAGTAATCAGACACCATGCCACACAACAAATACATATGCATGCTCTCTAATGTGATGAATGATTTTGTGATTGACTAGATGAACCGTATTTTTCAATGTATGAAACAGTTCATATTGAATGTCAGCATGCAAAGTTATGTATTTTTACTTCAATTTTGAAACTTTTCTGATAGATTTTGTTTAGGCTACAATACACACAAAAAACAGATATGCCTATATTTCATGTAAACCTGTATGTGTCATGTCTAGGCATGGATGATGGTCCATAATGCCGTTTTCAAGCTCAGGGAACATTATTTTAAACTAAACTCAAAATACTCAGAAAAAAAGACCACAATAGGTCAAAACAAAGATAGGCAAGTGATTAAGTAGCTAACAATGACTCAAACTAAACATGAGGAAACAGAGTACATACACAGACGCAGAACATTAATACAAACTAGGCACAGGGGTAAAATATACAATTAAAGCACAGACAGGGTTAACCAGGAACAAAGAGTAAAGGCAAGGACCTAACCAGAGTGAACAAACACAAGGAACATGATTCACACATCAGGTTGACAAAAACAAAGCCCTGGGGCATAAATAACCAAAAAGTCCAGTATTGTTGAGCTCGAACTGACAGTGATCTGAGACAAATGATTATTAGCCACACACTTCAGCTATGTAGCAGCTCAGGGAACAGGGAGAACTAAGAGGACTGTGACTGGGGACAAACTTAAAGGCAGGGCTGCCCAACCCCGCTCCTGAAGATCTACCATCCACCCTAGCCCTAATTTAACATACCTGATACAGATAATCCGGCCTTCCGGTAGCATCTCAGTATTTGAGCCAGTTTAGCTTCAACATAGCTGTCTCTGATACTGAAATGCTACTAAAGGGCTTGATTGTCTGTATCAGGTGTGATAAATTAGGGCTGTACATAAGCTCTGTAGGGTGGTAGATCTCCAAGAGCAAGAATGGGCAGCCTTGACCTAAGGCAGGGGTGGCCAATCTTATCCACAAAGGGCTGGTATGTACGCAGGTTTCTGGGATAACCTTTAGGTCAGCTGTTCAAACCCAGGTGTGAGGACTCTTCAGCCAATTAGCCCTCTAATTAGTAATCTAATTAGGGAGTTGAAAACCCGCATACACACTGGCCCTTTGCGGATAAGATTGGCCACCCCTGACCTAAGGGAACAAAGAGCAGAACAGCATGACCAGTGGCACCTGCTGGCCAAACAAGGAATTACAACATAGTACTTTGATACTGGGAGAACACCAAGACATAGACTAGACTAGGAACACTACGAAAGACTAGTAACGTGCTGGTCATCAGTGGAAAATGGGGAACTTAGGAAAACATATGACAGAACAAGACAAGACAGGGAGCAGTTCTGACAGTAGGTGCTGAATCATTCCATACAAATGTATCAGCCAAATCAATGAGTATATAAATAAGAATATAAAAAAAAACCTGAGTGTTTTTAGGTTTGCCCTCAAACAAATAACCACCAAAATAAAGGAAACATTATCTTAAATGCCCTGAATCTGCAATGAACATTAGAAAAATTGATGTTTGGTGACAGGGACAACCATAGCATAAAGTTTACATAGTTTTCATATTCAAGAACATAAGAAGTTTATAAACAAGAGGAGGCATTTCGGACCATCAAACTCACCTGGGGAGAATTCAACTAATATCTTAAAGTTGTTAAAATCTTATCTAGCTCTGATTTAACCCATAAGAACCACTGTGACACAGGTGTCACCACGACTTTAAATGTCCTGGAAACTTTCTCACACAACTTTATCCTTAACTTTACCTCATTAGGCCCCAAAGTGACATGTTCATTTTTACAGGTCAGAATTTAAAAAACAAATTAGAAATGTGTTCTGTGTGGTCCATTTGTCTGTTTTATATTCCCCATAATTTTCCTTTAAGGGGAAATGGGTCTGGTTTCTTATGGGTTAAAGGAACTCAAAGTTTTAGCTTGCACTACACTAACAGGAAGACTATTCCATACTCTAACTACACACTGTGTAAAGAAGTGCTCTCTCAAATACAGTTTAAAATGTTCTCCCGATACTTTCCACCTATGGCCACAAGTTCTTATATTTGAACTAATATTGAAGTAACTACTTGGTTGAACAGCGTCCAGACCTGTTAGAATCTTATGTACCTGGATCATGTTCCCCCTTAGTCTCCTCTGCTTGAGGCTGAACACATTCAAGTCTGCTATTCTCTCTTCATAAGACATTCGTCTAAGACCAGGAATCATTCTAGCAGCCCTATGTTGAACCCATTCTAAGGCAGCAATGTCCCTTTTAAGGTAAGGTAACCAAACCTGCACACAATATTCTAGGAGAGGTCTTACCAAGGAATTGTATAATCTTAACATCACCTCTCTTGACTTAAACTCCACGCACCTAGAGATGTAACCCAACATCCTATTGGCCTTTTTAACTGGTTCCCCACACTGGTGAGACTGGGATATTAACATACAAACCAAGGTCTTTCTCATAATCAGCTTCCTTTATTTCAGTGTAACTCATAAAATATCTGTAGTTTAGATTTCTGTTTCCTACATGGATTACCTTACATTTGCCTATATGAAATTTCATCTGCCAGGTATCAGCCCAGTCATTAATTAAATCAAGATCCCACTTTGGCCTCTGTGCTGCTAGATCACTATCAGCTACACCTTGCTGTAGTCTGCAAATGTAACCAATTTCTTGTGTATATTAGTATCAATATCGTTTATGTAAATTAGGAATAGTAGTGGTTCTAAAATTGAACCCTGTGGTACACCACTATGAACGCAAGCCCATTGAGACATTGTGCCTCTAATAACTACCTGTTCCTTCCTATCTGTTAGTCAGTTTTCAATCCAAGCTGCTACAGTTCCTAAATTTCTAAAATCCCTGCTGCTTTGAGCTTAAGCAGGAGCCGTTTGTGGGGGACAACATCAAAGGCCTTCTGTAAATCTAAATAGATTACATCATAGGCCTTTTTGTGATCAATTTCCCTTGTTGCTTCCTTTAAAAAAGAAGTCAAGCAGATTTGTTAAACAGGAACTACCTCTCCTAAATCCATGTTGGCTATCCCTCAGAATATTATTTGAATCCAGGTAATCAATCATTTTCACTTGAATTATAGTTTCCATTACCTTTCCAGCTATACAAGTTAAACTAATTAGCCTATAGTTTGTGGTATTACTTCTATCCCCCTTTCAAATATGGGCATTATATTAGCATGCATCTAATCAGAAGGTACCACAACAGGCCGTTCAGTGACCCCCTCAAGCTTTGTGAAAGGAAGCATTGTCATCCTGGAAGATTTTTTTCCCATCAGCACAGAAATGTTTCAGAACAGGGTGAACTTGATCATTCAGGGGGGTTTGTATTTATTACCGGTTACCTTGGTTTCTAAGGGGACAGAATTCATGGTAGTTAACTGCACCCAGAACACACTAGGTAATATAAAAGCCAAATGAGATTTTTTTTCTCATACGTTGTCTTCCAACTTTTTATCACTTGGACAATTAATGCTCTGTATGTTTATCTATGACACTCGTACTATTGTTGAACCTTAGCTCTATTGCAACTATGTAGAGAAGGGCTGTATACAAAAACATACATGTAATTTAATCATGCATAAAAATATAAAATAACATATAGCTATAATATTGTAGAAAGAATGGTAATACTTTTTCTCATCAAACAGTGCAGCTTCAAATAGTCTGTAAACATGCATACTTTATATACCGTGTTTGTGGCCCAGAAGAGTTGGGATATATTAAGCATACAGTAGAAATAATTATCAATCAATTGATCAATCAACTTTATTTTTATATAGCACCTTTCACAACAGAGTCGCCCCAAAGCGCTTTACATGATATTGAGAGATAGGAATAATATAGGAAAAATTGTAAGCTTCTCTAAAGCCACGCTTGCAGAAGAGACGGCAAAATTTAAGTTGAAGTCTGCCATTTTTCTTGATCAAATTCCTTCATATTTCAACACTATAGTGAAATCTTTATCACTGTCTTCTGCCACCCCTATATGCCCTGCATCAGCTGGCAGAATAGACAGCTCCTCTTCCAATCACCATGTTGAAGACGGTGCTCAGATTAACTCCCTTTAATGGCTGACTGGAAATACAGTAAAACAACAGTGTATCCAAAGGCATGAAACATAATAAATTAACATAGATATTGCAAACAGAACTCTGCAAGGCTTTCTACATGTTTCCCTACTAGCCGATCCACTTCCTATATTGCCCGTCACTAACGCATTAATGTCATTGAAAAATGCAGAATTTTTAAAGAGACAGTAAACATTAAGTATACTGACAACACACTCCCCGCCTGGTATCCTAGAATACCACTACTTTATCTTCATCGACATAAACAACGAAAACTGTCCTATCATCACTCAGCCAGAAGGAGTGGTAGAACTAAAACTCCAGTTTGAGTTGATTAAGGCCAGTATGCACTGCTACATGGTAAATATGCTCCATGCCATGTACATAGACAAGGCCAACTATGTCTAGCTAATGTTCTTGAAATCAGTCTTGATGGATGTACAAACTGCTGTGAAGTCATATTAGGAAGAGCAAACAGATCCTGTTAAGCTTTTGTGTCGTCTCATTCCCTGCCCATACCTTGGGTACGTTTTTGAGAGCACAGTGTCCCAACTCATTCTTGTGCCATTGGAATAAAAGGTCACTGAGAGACGGTACATCAGCTACATTGTTGTTTTAAGCAAGGCTCCCTGACAACATTGAGAAACATGAACTTGTTCAGTGTTAAGAAAACACTAAAGCACAATAAAGGCACCACTGAAATTATTAATGTAGTTCAGCTATTGGGATACCAGTCCCAAGCAATTGACAAACTTAATTGCCAATTAAGAAATATCCATCTGTTTAGGTGGGATTCAACCGAAAATACAATTGAATTTTGGCGTGAATAACAACATTGACTCACCTGGATTAGTTTCTCAGAAACTAAAGGAGCACAAATTAAAATTTCAGTGTTTTCAGGCACAAACAACACAAAGATTCACTCAGGGGCCCTTGGAATCGTCCTAACTCCCCCCCTCATGCCAAATTTACCCATCCCAAATGAAAAGGCGATGTTGTAAACAACAGCAACATGGTCCTGTGTTTGAAAAAAAAGAGCACAGATACATCGCAAAGTGAAGAGAAGGAGGAGAAAAATGTGTTAATTGCATAGGAGGAGATAATACCGAAAAAAGAGTATACATCGTCCAAAGTTTGGAAGTGGTTCGGCTATCTCTGAACGGAGGAAACACAGATAAAGCCGGTTTGCAAAATATGCCTGTATTAGGATGAACTCGCGGAGGATTACGTTAGTTAATTCTGATCCTGAAACTCGGATATATCGCCCATGATTCACCATAATATTAGTGTACCGAGGTTAAAAATACAAGAAGTAGGTTGATCTTTACCGAACACCATAAAGATCGGAATGCGCACCTGATACCATAAAGATCGGTATACAGAATTATTGATATCGATCAATACAGGTAAAATTATTGTGATTTTTTTTTGTCATATCGCCCAGCTCTAGTGTAACATTATGTCGCAAGCAGTGACTGGGCAAAAGTAAAAACGTGGCCAGTTGCCAGAGGCACCTGTGAGGCACAGAAGACCAGAAAACGGGGAATCCCTAAAAGCGGGGGACCCGCAGGTTTATTCGGGAACCAAAGGCAAAGGTGATCGAAGGGCTGGGCAAGAGTCGTGGTCGGGGCGGTTGCAGAGGGTCGTAAGCCGGGAAGGTCAGTCCTACGTGGCACGGGACAGGCAGACAATGGGGAGATGGGATCACCGGAGGCAGGGCAGGCAGGGCAGGCGGGGGCAGGCAGGGAGGCAGGCAGGACAACGACCGGAACAGGAAAGAAAGCACAGGTAGGGGTCTCAGGAACGGGAATCGGGGAAGACGATAGACCTGAAAACGCTCAGTAGTGCTCCGACGCATGTGGCAACAATACTTCGCGTTGCTTAAGCGGGTGAGCCCCGCTTAAGACACTGATCTCATCCGGCCTTGAATTTCCCCAGCTGTGCCGTCCCGCCCTTGTGGGCGTGACAGAGTCCCCCCCCCACGGCCACCTCCTGGGGGCCGCACCGGTCGGCGAGGACGGCCACGAGGCCGGGGCGCAGGTTTGGTGGGATGGGCGTGATGGAACGCGTCCCTGAGGGCTGGATCCAGAACGTCCCTGGCCGGGACCCAGCTGCGCTCCTCAGGGCCGTACCCCTCCCAGTCGACGAGGTATTGTAACGCCCCTGCTCGACGTCTGGAATCGTGGAGGGTGCGGACTTGGTAGACTCCTGGATCTCGGGGCAAGGGTTGTGGCAGCGGGACGGCCACCTCGTCCGGAGCCTGGGTTGGACTGTAACGGACAGGCTTCAGGAGGGAAGCATGAAACGTGGGACATATACGGTAAACGCTGGGTAGCCGTAGGCGAAAGGTGTTAGGCCCCACCCGCCGTTCGATTCTGAAGGGCCCGATGAAACGAGCGGACAACTTACGGCACGTGGGCAATTTTAGGTTGCGGGTGGATAACCATACCTGCTGTCCCACCCGATAACAAGGGCCCTTATGCCGGCGCTGGTCAGCGAAGGTCCGGCGCCACACTGCTGCACACTTGTTATGCCACGCTTCAACCTGGGGCACGTTGCATTGCGGGGTCTCCCATGGGAAGAGGGGTGGTTGATACCCCAACACACATTGGAATGACGAAAGGTCAGTGTCCGAGTTTACCCTAGAGTTGAGGGCGTACTCCGCCCAAACGAGGTGCTCGGCCCACTCAGTAGGCCGGTCTTTGCAGAGCAGCCGCAGGGCCTTGGATACCTCCTGGTTGAGGCGCTCAGCAGCTCCATTGGCTTGGGGATAGTAGGAAGAGGTTAGGCTGAGCTGTATTCGAAGCTTGTGGCAGAACGCCCGGAACACATGGGAGGTGAACTGTGGGCCCTGGCCTGAGACTATGTCCTCGGGCAACCCGAACTGCCGGAAGACCCAGGTAACCAGGAGATCGGCCATCCCGGAGGCTGTGGGGAGCTTGGGGAGAGCCAGCAATCGACACATTTTCGACAATCGATCCAGTATAGTCAATATGACGGTATTACCGTTTGACTGGGGAAGGTCTGTGATGAAGTCCAATGCCAGGTGTGACCAGGGTCAAGAGGGAACCGGCAGGGGCTGCAGCAGGCCGGCAGGTTGTTGGTGAGACGACTTGAGTTGCGCACAAGAGGGACAGGACGCCACAAAGTCCTCCACGGACCTGCGCCATCTGGGCCACCAATACCGCCTCGCCACCAGCCGCTGGGTTGCCGCTTCTCCTGGATGACCGGAGCTGCGGGCCGTGTGCACCCAGCGCACCACCAAGGAGCGGAGGGCGCCGGGCACGTATAGTTTCCCGGGGGGACCCCCAGCAGGCGGAGCAGTCCTCTCATTAGCGGCCCGGATGGTGTCCTCCAGGGACCAGGTGATGGAGGCCGTGAAGCAGGAGGGATGCAGGATGGAGGAGGGTGGTGCCTCGACTTCCGGCGGGTCAGATTGGTGAGAGAGGGCGTCAGCTTTGATATTCTTCTTTCCTGGCAGGTAAGAGACCTTGAAATCGAACCTAGCGAAGAATAAGGCCCAGTGGGCCTGGCGAGGCATCAGCTGTTTCGCTGTCTGAAGGTACTCAAGATTGCGATGATCTGTGAGGACTAGGAATGGATGCTAGGCCCCCTCGAGCCAGTGCCTCCATTCCTCAAGAGCTAACTTGATAGCTAGCAACTCACGGTTTCCCACATCATAATTGCGCTCCTCTGACAAGTAGGCACAGGGGTGTCGGCACTCTGATCCCGGATCCCGCTGAATCAGCATGGCCCCGACACCCACCTCGGAGGTGTCCACCTCTACCTCGAAGGGCAGGTCCGGCTGGGGTTGTCGGAGCACTGGGGCGGAATAGAAGGCTTCAGACAGCTGAATGTGGTCTCGGCCTCCGGAGTCCACTGCAGGCGTGTGGTGTTCCCTCGGATGAGGGAGGTGAGGGGGGCTGTGACCCGACTGAAGTTGCGGATGAACCGCCTATAGAAGTTTGCAAACCCGAGGAAGCGTTGTAGCTCCTTGATGGTGCGGGGTCGGGGCCAGCCAGTGATGGCGGCCACCTTCCCTACGTCCATGGCCACAGCTCCAGGCTGAATCTGA
>JAAGVU020000001.1:19333094-19357481 GCA_011763525.2 Mormyrus iriodes | reverse complement strand
TGTGATGGATCAATCTGTGCGGAGTAAATTCTGCGGAGGAGCTCTTCCTGCTGAACCATGGATGGCTTGGTGATTGGCGTGATGGAGCGGCCATCTTGATTAACCGCAGTTTTGGTAATGATGCCCCACACATGGTCGAAGTTCCTTAGAGCCTGTTCACAATAACAACATATTTCATCAACAAAACTGATAATTTTTCATGAAAATTGCTTGAAAGTTGATTCTTTCAAAATTTACTGATCATATTGAAATATTTTAGTGCATTACCTCCTTCAGTGGCTTGAGGAGCACAATCCCACAGCCTTCTCCCCTTCCGTACCCATCTGCTCTACTGGAGAACGGCTTGCTTGTGCCATCAGTTGAGATCATTTTTGCTTTGCTAAGAACAACAAAGATTCGTGGTTCGATGATGCAGCTGACGCCCCCACACAGCGCCATCTCACAGTCCCCTGGAAAGATATAGAATATGTCTAAGAAGATAATGTGCATTATACTTTAGCAGAAATATCCACCTATCTGTTTTGTGCAATCCAGGATGGGGTACCAACACATCACAAGGCACACAGCATTCACTCACACCTACAGGCAACTTGGCAACTCCAATTAGCCTCAACATGTCTTTAGACGGTGGGGGGAAACCCCATGACAACACGAGGAGAACATGCACACTCCACACACATGAAACCAAGGCAGAGATTAGAACCCAGGTCCTAGAGGTCTGAGGTGATAATGCTAACCACTGCACCACCCACACCTCCGCACCACCTGCGGGCAGAATTATACATCAAAAGAAATATATGCATATGCACAGTATTATAAATCATTGCATTTTGAGACCCCCCAGGAACTGTAAATTTTCAGGAGGGCTTATTCAACTGTGTTTCATGAATTCCATTCTTTCCACTATTATTTTTTTTGCTCAGTGTGAATATTACCTGCATATTCCATATATTTAAGCTCCAATAACTTGAACATGAGTTTTAGATCCTTAAAATTCATTTTTTTTAATTGATACGAAATTCAAACCAAAATAAACCTGCCAGTTGAACTTTTTCATTTAATCATCACGGATGGAATATTAGTGTTTCCATCTTGAGAGGAGTATTTCTCTTTACAGTTTGAATAAATGAACTTGTTCTCCCAGCATGTAAAGAGGACAGAGGAGATTGTGTCTCATTAAGGTTACCTTGTCTTATGGCTTGGCAGGCAGAGTGGAGAGCCACCAGGGATGAGGAGCAGGCACTGTCAATGGCGAATGACGGCCCAGTGAGGTTGAAGGTGTAGGAGATCCTGTTGGCAGCTATACTCATAGCTGTCCCTGTGCCGCTGTAGTGGGTTATCACTTCTGCATTCCTAGAAAATCCTTGCTCATAATCTCTGTTCATGAGACCTATATATATAAATATATATGAGTACATATAAATATAAATACATAGTTTCACATACATGAGTTTCCTTCAATTCCATCAGTTGCCTTTAAAAAAAAGGCAAAATTTGTTTCATGCAAAATTTATTTGGATTTTTTTTATTGCTTAAAGTTATCCAGTGACAAGGTCTTAAAGTGCATACTTATACAACATTTTAGCAATGAATCAACATAATTAACAAAAAGATCATTTTACTTACATAAATAGTCAAAGGCATATGTTAAGTACATACGAGATATAGCACTTTTAATGCAATATGACTTGTTTATTCTTTATGTTCCATTGCAAAAAAAGGACAGAAAGTTACCAATGAACACCCCTGTCCTGGTTCCGCTGGCCTTCTCCATCGGTATCCCGGCATCCTCTAGTGCTCTGTAGGTACACTCCAGCAGGAGCTTCTGCTGAGGGTCCATGTAGTCGGCCTCTGTCTCGGTGATGCCAAAAAACTTGTGGTCAAACTCATTGAACCTAAAAAAAGAATGAAAGTCCAAAAGGTCAATGAGTTAGACAGGGTACAGGAGGTAAAGTCCTGGACCAGGAAATTGTTGGTCCTTCAGGAATAGTACAGCTCCTGACGAATTCCTCTTTATTATTAATTTCATTATAACATATTACACATATATTATTATTTTTTCCAAATTATACTTCCATAGATCAAATGAACATGATTATAATCAATACACAAACGGTGTAATATGTTGAACATTCCCAGCAACAAACAATCAAATAAAATTTGTTACCCTGACCAGGATAAGTGGTTGAAATATTGTGTGGGTGGGATGGATGGATGGATGGATTTTATCTGAGAACCACTGGAGTACCTGTCAATGAGGGCAGCTTTGGCTGTGTGTGATCTTCCAGCCTTGCTGTCATCTGGATCATACCAGTGTCTGACATCAAACCTCTCCTCTGGAATCTGAACTGCACAGTTACTCCCCTCCAAAAGAACCTTCCAAAAGTTCTCAAGACCTTCACCTTTAAACGAATAGTACCAAAACTACATTTTTGCTGATATCATAAAACAAACATATTTCAATTATACTATTGAAAATACAACATATTTTTAATTACTCAATTATATCTTATTTTCTTAACTTTTTTTGCACTGATATCAATCACATTCAAATAATATCTAAAATAAAAGAACCAAGGTTTGTATATTAGCTTAACCTACAGTCATACAGCTTCACGTAGATGATAATTACAGTGAGTAAATAAAGGAAAAAGTGAGAACCAGATTGAGTGTCTTTATATATAGTACATGAACATATAATTATCATATGTGATATTGTTAAATATGCTGAGACCTCTTACCTCCAGGAAAATTGCACCCAATGCCCACTATGGCAATGTCCTCATTACCCTCTTCCATTTTTCAACAGCTGTGAACAGTATAAGCAAATAGTATGATCGTTCATTGGATATGTACTCCACAGCATTATACGCTGTCCACAGTCGAGCATGCCATCATCACACATGCACAAAAAGCAATATGCGAATAAAACAGATAAGCAAACCCAGGGGAAAATAGTGAGGGCTTTCTTTTGTCAGCATACCTCTTGTCTGTCGTGTTTTCTGGTCATTCGCGGAACTGATTTTTTTTATATAGTGTCTGTGTAGAGAGACTGAAAAAAAATGAGTAAAGGATCACTAATACATGCTATAAAGATTTAAAAGGAACAGTATGAAGGATAGGTCAAGGGCAGCCTTCATTACAATCAATACAGAAAACACCCTGGGAGTGATTATTAACCTGAAATTACAGGGAAGTGTCTCACCAAGGGATTTTTTAAATCTCTAGGTTTCATTTCTTCATTTCTTGCTGACAAATGTTGGACTTATCTTTTAACTCAATTTTTGTCAATTTATTATTTTGTTAAGTTGATTTTTGTCCACAAACAAACTATTAGGGAACTATTTTAATTTTTTCTACTTGAACATGAATAGGCCATATTACTCTAAAATGTTTAAAAAAATATTTTCATGACGCTATGAAAACACTGCTGCATATATAAGAAGACATTCTTAAACATGAGTAAAATCAAGTAAACGTTTACTAGTACCTGAAGAATCAAAATATCAGTTAAAATTTTTCACAATTTGTTGCACGTGCTGATGTATAGTAGCTATTCTGGCATACATCCGCATTCAGATTACAGTTTTACTCATTTGTGACCTTCTTTGCATCCATCCACGTGCAGCAATGCCAAAACCGAACACGCTTGATTTCCCCTGCAGAGGATGAAATTTGCATAAAAGTTAAACATGAAATCATAAAATAACTGCAAGTTATTTCCTTCTCGTAACAGTTCCTGCCCGCCCCCGCCCTTCTCTGCCACTATGACAACAGACAAACATCCCTCCCCACCATCTACACAGTGGTAGAATCTTTTCCACACACACACAGGTACAGTCTATTTATATTTCTTATATTTGAAAAAAGGGTACATTTCCACATATACATTGGTAGAGTTTATTCATACATATGTTTTTAATATTTATAAATTGGTACCTATCTATACACACTGTTAGAGTACACTTATAGCAGATATATATTCAGAAAGAAACCATGGTACTGTCACTGGGTGGGAGATATTGTAAAAATCAAGGGCAAGATAACCTGCTCTTGCGTTCATAGGTGTGAATTAGAATCAAAATTCACTTTATTGTTCAGACAAATTTCTAGTACATATAGGTGTGTCTTGGCAGTATTACTTAAATGATTAAGATATACTCAGTGGGGGGGGGGGAGGGGGAAGTTAAGCAGACTGAGTAGTGGGAATGAAATGAATCTGCATGTAGTGAAAGGCCATGTGACTGAATTACAATGATTATAATATCAGATCAAACTGACAACAGTCCGTTTGGCACACTGCTGGTCCCATGTCAATGGGGTGTGGCGTTGCTACCAATGATTAACAATGGACTGGCTAGAACTGGGACCTATTTTAGAAAACAGGAGTTTTGGCTTAGCTAGATAACTTGTCAGGTTTAATTAAGGGAGTATGGGATAAACGTAAGCAAACAAAGATAAAGGCTGGGATACCTTAAATCTGACCAGGTTTTTGGCTAAGCAAGAAATCCTGCTGTTTGAAACAGGTCCCTGGTATTGCTAAATGGCATTCAGTTGTACTGGAACGCAATTAATTGAAGTGTGACGTCTTTTCCAGCTCCAAATTCCAAGCTCTGAGGTAAATGGAATGCAGCTACTGTCACTGAGTATGAGCTGCTGTAATAATCATCAAAGCACAAGATAATCTTATCTTGCATTCATAGGTGTGAATTGGGTTATCTGTTTGGCAAAAAGTGCAAACGTTAAGCACTTCACAATCAGGTGCAGAGGTGTAGCTAGAAATAATGGACCCTGTAACAAAATGTTACCCTGGGTCCTCATGGTAGAATTTGCCATTATAATTTTCCCCGAGAGTAAAAATGCTGAGTAACTGCACCTGTCCTGTCCCTGATAAAAGCTTGCTTGACCTCGTAACTGGATACTTCACTGGCCTTTGTCGCTGAGGTGGACTCCAAGGTAGGGGCTGGTGCTGTTCTGTTCCAGCATCTGTTGGACTTAGGGCTTTTGCACCCTTTTATTCCAGGAAACCGACATCTGCCAAGTGAAACTATGATTTAGTTAACCAAGAACTCCTGGTGATGAAACTGGGGAAAATGGCGACATTGGCTTGGGGGCTACTCATCCATTTGTCATTCTCACAGGCTACAGAAATCTGGAGTACCTTAAGACTGCCAGGCAACTGAACACCCGCCAGGCTAGGTGGTCCCTGTTCTTCACATGTTTTGATTTTAAAGTGTCCTGCATTCCAAGTCCCAAGAATATCAAAGCCGAATTGAGTCTGTTGTGTATTAAATTAATAACTGTGCCTATCTCAATCTTCCTAGCCTCCTGCTTTGTAGGACCAGTGATGTGGGACCTCAAACAGTCCATGATCAGGGCACATCAGCAGGATCCTCCTCCATCTGAGTGTCCCACTGGGAAGACATATGTTCCTCCTACTTACTGCACTGCCACATTATAATGGGTACACATATCCTTAGGATACAGTCACCTAGTTAGCAACCTTTTCCCATGCCTAATTGACCCTGGTGACATATTACTAGATTTTATCACAGACCTCTTTCTCTCCCAGGGCCACACTGTAATCCTGACTGTAGTGGATTGCTTCTCAAAGATGTGTAGGCTAGTGCCCCTCTCAAAACTCCCCTCCACAACCATATTGGCAGACATTCTGTTTCTTTGGGTCTTTCAATATTATGGGGTGCTGGAGGATATAGTTTCCATTTGGAGACCATAATTAACATTAAAGGTCTTCTGTGCTTTCTCCTTGTGACTTAACATCTTGCTAAGTCTTTCCTCCAGTTACCATCCTCAAACCCATCCTCCATTGGACGCTGTGGCGGCTCCTTCACTGATCCTGCAGAACAATGGCCAAGTCTCTGCGGTTTGAGCCTTGTTGGACTCTCACCACGGTCAGGGCCATCTACAGTACCTGGTGGAATAGGAACTCTATGGTCCCGAGGAGATGACCTGGATACTGGCCTCCAACATCCTTGACCATCCCATCCATGATTGCCGATCAACCCATCCATCATGCCAACGCCTCCAAGCCTGCTCCTCATCCCCTTGGGCCATCCCCAGCACCATCCTCAGCATCCAGAAGGGGGGGGGATTCTGTCACATCCCATGTGAGAATGTTAGGCAATAAACTTGCTGAGTAGCTGCACCTATCCTGTCCCTGATAAAAGTTTGTTCGTGGTCATGTGAGGTATTGTTAATCTTCATGCTATGTGTTGAACGGTTTTTCAGTGTCTTACGTCTTGTCCTGTTTTGTCCTGCTTCTTCTGCTCCAGCCCTGTCACATCCATGTTTCCCTTGGATCTCCCCAGTGTCTTTGGATCTCCCCTCCTGTCTTTTGTGCTCTTGTAGGATTGACTTCCTCAGCTTCCGGCCCTTCCAGCTTTGTGTCCCCAACAATGACTTTAGAACAACAATTTAATTTCTGTTCGGTCAATCCCCAGATAAACTCCCCTTGCCCCGTGATTGAGTCTCCTAGTTTCTGTCATGACACAGGGCCCCCTGAGTCTGACAGGGTAACAGATTCTATTGTGAACCAATTAAACAGTATAAAACTAAATCTATAAAGACTTCAGTCCCATGGAGAGGACCTGGATACCGGCCTCCAACATACTCAATCCATCCATGATTACCAACTTACATTGTGCCAACCCCTCCAAACCTGCTCCTCATCCCCAGGGCCGGTTCCAGCACCAGGTGGCTGTTGGGGGGGAGGGGAAGTTGTGTCATGTCCCGCGTGTGTTAGGCAATCAGCCTGCTGAGTAACTGCACTTCCTTTTTCCCTGATATCAGCTTGTAACAGATAATCCTGGCCTGCTGGTCAGTTTCTCGAGAATATAATCATATTGATTGAAAGTCTGAATTCCATTGTCCCATATCTGTGTCACATCAACCTTCTTACAGAGAAAGTGGAAAAGGTGTACATTGTTATAAAATAAACAGGATGCTCTAGTGAACTTGTCAAGTCCTGTTCTTCACACGTTTCGATTTTAAAGTGTCTTACATTCCAGGTCTCGAGAATATCAGTCTGTTGTTTATTAAATTAACTGCACCCATCCCAATCCTCCCAGGCTCCTGCTTTGTAAGACCAGTGACGTGGGACATTGTCACATTTTGGTGTGTGCACGTATCCTTAAGATTGGACCACCCAGGTATTAACAACCTCTTCCCATGCCTAATTCACCTTAGTCACATATTGCACTTGATTTTATTTCAGACCTCCCTCTCTCCCAGGGCTACACTGTAATCCTGACTGCAGTGGATCACATCTCAATGATGTGTAGGCTGGTGCCCCTCTCAAAACTGTCCTCCATGACAGAGCTGGCTGACATCCTGTTTCTTTGGGTCTTTCAATATTATGGGGTGCCGGGGGATATCTTTTCCAACCAGGGACTACAGTTCACATCAAGGGTCTTCTGTGCTTTCTGCTTGCAACTTAATCCTATGGAGTTGGGGATCCCGCCTGCGGGATAAAACAGAAATCTCACTCAATCTTTTAAAAAAACTCTGCGAGTTTTTGTCATAGAAACATTAAAAACCACCCCAGAAACCTTGAACAGTCTACTTTTTACTTACGTATAGACAGAAACTAAATATATTTTTAGAGATTTGTAAGGGGAATACAAATAACAAGAGTCACTGACTGGAGTCATGAATCAGTGCTGATTACCCACCCAGTTGCAAATAACGCTATTCATATGATAACAATTTGTTAATCTGAATGTTGTTATTGGGTCAAGAAAACATGTGAAAACACCCAATTTGACTCCAATAAACAAGAGTTCAAGAGTGGGGTTGGTGACGTTCTGGTTACATTGAACGAAGAGCTTCAATCTTTTATTTTGTGATGTGAGAGAGTTTTCATTGAGGAAATACAATTGAATGCATCTCTTCAGTTCATAGATAACTGCGAATTCGGGTAAGCAGTAATTTTGTAAATTACAAAATGTCACTTTGTTTTCTAAGTTTGATCGCTATTGTAAAAACTTGTGTTTAACTAAAAAGAACAAAATATATGGTGACTGTTGGTAACTAGGTGTTTGTTCGTTTAAGGTCTTTCTGTACCTTTATGTGACCTAGGTTATGTTCACACGTGGTATTAACATACGTCCTGGGTGATCCGATCACAAGTAAACATTGCTAATGACGTGTGAACACACCCAAGACGCATTGAAGACACATTGAAATTCAATCACTCAGACCACATTTGGAAGCCACATTCTTATAGCAGTGTGAACGCAAATGTGTCCTGGGCTGCATTGAAGGACCGCCTACTCAGCTGATGTCCTTGTGTGAGTGGAAGTACGTACGGGCTCATTAAACGCGCGAACGGTACACCCAGCAAAAAACTAATGCAGTCCTGCAGTAAATCCCCATAATGATTGTTATAATGTTTAGCTTATGTTGAAGCAATTGAATAGTGGTGATGATTCAACTGTATGATTGTTTTAGAGGATGTAGTTTGTTGTGCTGTTAAACTGTACTGAATTAAACAATAGTGTTTCTGTTATTTAGCTTAGCCTTACTGTTAGAAATGAAATACAGTTTAACTGTACACCACAAACGTCAGCCTGAAAAAAACAACATGCAATTGAATCAACAGCACTCTAAATTAGTTCAAAGAAATACTTAATAACATAACCTTCATGAAGCTAAGATTTATGGCTCACTGGTAATCAGGGCATGCATTCAGCTCTGTGAGAAATTCTCATTGCTCTGCTCCGCTATGTATATATATATATACACACACACACACACATATATATATATATATATATATATATATATATATATATATGCTACTTTCACCTCTCAAAACTGTTTTAGATTGCAAATCACTGTGCTACTAGTTGTTGGTAAAAGCATAAAATACTTCCAGATCATCAAACTCTTACCTTGTTCTTACACTCCTCTTGTTGCAAAAGGTATGCACATGATGTCACAGCAGTCAGAAGTCACTGCGCTGACACCCATTGAATGGAAAAAAACTGAGTGGCAGCATCAGGATTCATCTTGAATGCTGATTTAACACATCTAAAATGGGAAAGAGCTATCAACAAGAAATAGGACCTTTTTACAAACTTCCGAAAACTAAATAAGTAAGTATCAGATGTGGATCGGTCACTTATGGCTGATCAGTCTAGTAGGTTTGGATTGGCACCAATACCAGTCCTGAATATTGGATGGGTGCACCTCTATTCTAAATGGTCTCAGATTATTGGTGCTGAGTTTGTGCTGAATAAAAGCATATGTAGCACTTTGCGATAAATGTTTTATAGGTGAAATATATACTATATTGCCAAAAGTATGGGGACATCCCTCCAAATCATTGAATTCAGGTGTTCCAATTACTTCCATGGCCACAGGTGTATAAAATCAAGCACCTAGGCATGCAGACTGCTTCTACAAACACTTGTGAAAGAATGGGTCGCTCTCAGGAGCTCAGTGAATTCATGTGTGGTACCGTGATGGGATGTCACCTGTGCAATAAGTCCATTGGTGAAATTTCTTCACTACTAAATATTCCACGGTCAATTGTTGGTGGTATTATAACAAAGTGGAAGCAATTCGGAAAAACGGTAACTGAGCCACGAAGTGGTAGGCCACATAAAATCACAGAGCGGGGACAGTGCATGCTGAGGCGCACAGTATGCAGAAGTCGCCAACTTTCTGCAGATTCAATAGCTACAGACCTCCAAACTTCATGTGGCCTTCAGATTACCTCAAGACCAGTCTGTAGAGAGCTTCATGGAATGGGGTTCCATAGCTGGGCGGCTGCATCCAAGCCGTACATCACCAAGTGAAATGCAAAGGGTCAGATGCAGTGGTGTAAAGCACACCGCCACTGGACTCTAGAGCAGTGGAGACGTGTTCTATGGAGTGATAATTCACTCTTCTCTGTCTGGCAATCTGATGGATGAGTCTGGGTTCGGCAGTTGCCAGGAGAACGGTACTTGCCTGACTAAAGTTTGCTGGAGGGGGGATTATGGTGTGGGGTTATTTTTCAGGGATTGGGCTTGGTCCTTTAGTTCCAATGAAAGGAACTCTTAAAGCCTCAGCATATGAAACCATTTTGGACAATTCCATGCTCCCAACTTTGTGGGAACAGTTTGGTAATAGACCCTTCCTGTTCCAACATGACTGTGCACCAGTGCACAAAGGAAAATCTATAAAGACATGGATGAGTTAGTTTGGTGTGAAGGAACTTGACTGGCCTGCACTGGGCCCTGACCTCAACCCAACAGAACACCTTTGCGATGAATTCGAACAGAGACTGCGAGCCAGGCCTTCTCTTCCAACAATACTGCCTGACCTCACAAATGCTGTCCTGGAAAAGTGGTCAAAAATTCCCATAAACATACTCCTAAGCCTTGTGGAAAGCCTTCCCAGAAGAGTTGAAGCTGTTATAGCTGCAAAGGGTGGGCCAACTCCATATTAAAGCATATGTATTAAGAATGTGATGCATGTGCATGTGTGTGTAAAGGCAGGCGTCCCAATACTTTTAACAATATAGTGTATAAAAATGTCAAGGCATGTCAGAATACCACAAAAGGGGTTGACAGGCCTCAGAATCCAGAGGGTTAACAACTCTTATTACCACCCCCAAACTGACAGGCTTATGGAGAGGACAAATCAGGAGGTTGCCAAGACTCTGCGACTTCTGTGCACTGTTCATCCTACTTCCTGGGCCCGATACCTTCACTGGGCAGAGTAGGGCCGCAACTTACTGACTCAATAAGCCTCTTACCTAGCTCTGTTTTAATGTGTTCTGGGCTACCAACCCCCTCTCTTCCCAGGGGACTCACAGTCCAGTTCAAATGCCGTCCGTAGAAGAGTGGTTTCAGACTAGCAAGAGAGCTTGGAAGATGGCCCATCGGTAACTTCAGATCCAGAGTAGACACCTGAAGTCCCAGGTGGACCATTACCAACGTTGCACCGCTGCCTTCAGGCCTGGGCAGCGGGTTTCACTGTCCACCTGTAACCTCTGACTCCCATCTTGCCGTAAGCTTTTGCCCCACATCACAGGTTCCTTACATGTCATTAAGCAGGTGGGGTTGGTAATATTCTGCTTGCAATTTTTCTGGGTGTACCGAATCATGCCCACCTTCCATGTGCCTCTGCTGCCGAAGCCAGCCTGCTACAGTGTCGCCCATCCTACATGGGACACCGTGGCAACTCCTCCAATGATCCCACTGGATGATGGTGAAGCCCTTGCGGTTCGAGCCCTATTGGACTCTCGCCGTCGACAGCACCATCTACAGTACCTAGTGGATTTGGAAGGCTATGCTCCATAGACGAGTATCTGGATACCGGCTTCTGACATCCTCAACCCATCCATGACTTCTAACTTTCATCGTCCCCACCCCTCCAAGCCTGCTTCTTGTCCCTGGGGCCATCCCCAGAACTATGCTTGGTCTTCAGGGGGTGGGGGGGGGAGTTCTGCCACGTCCCGTGTGTTAGGCAATCAGCCTGCTGAGTTTATGCACTTGCCCTGTTCCTGATAAAAGCTCATATCAGGTTACAATAAATGTAACAGATAACAATGCATGTTATCCTGGCCTGCTTAATGACAGGTAATACAGCTAAAAACTCTAATAAGGTCAAGAGTAATTCAACATTCTGTTATTTACTTATCAGCTTCTTGAAACCATAATCATATTGAAAGTCCAAATTCCATCTTCCCATACCTGTGTCACATGAACCTTCTTACAGAGAAAGTGGAAAAAGTGTACATTATTATAAAAAACAACTTCCTTAAGGCAATTGTTGGCATTTATCTCAGTAGGGCGTGGCCCTATTAACAGATGGCAAAAAGCAGTTGTACCATTCAAAGACACCACAAGGAAGTTAAATCGGTTCTTGTTCAAGCTCGTTGGTTTGACAAAGCCAGTAATCTCAAATCTGGTTAATTTGTGCAAAAAGGGTGGTTAACAAATCTTTTTGCTTTGTAGATATATTTTGGTGTGCTTTAACATAGAAATAGGGCTACAAATAGTTCTTTTTTTCATAAAAAATTAGCAAATAATCACAATAAATGGTTTTGAACAATGTATGTAGATCATTGGTTTTTTGACAGCTTTGGTTTTCTTTTAGAATTTAACATCAGAAATGATGGTTTGTATTAGAATGGGTCCTTGTCTGTTCCCTGTCTATGCACACAAGATTAGAAGGCGGGCGCTAACCCCCTGTATGTTTTAAGGGTTATTTAGCCTGGAATAGCTATCCGTGTGTTTTGGATAAAGAGAAAGAGTAGGGCAAGTTCTGTTTTATTTGTTTCTTTGGTTTGGCGCTGCCTTGTACTCCTCCACTGCTACTGTGGGATATCACTGAATAAAAAGACTCTGTGTAGTATTCCTTATGTTTAGGGGTGTTTTCACTTCCTCCTTCATGCGGTCTCACTTTCCCATTTAATCATGTTCGCCTCCCTGACTTAGACCAGAGGGTGCGTAACAGTTAGAGCCAAAGGCGTTGATAGACATGAAGCTCAACTGGGTCACAGACCCAGCGTCCCCCCATTACCCATATAATTTGAACGTGAGATTTTACTGGGGCACAGCACATAAATCAGGGGCACGTGCCCCATCAAAAGGGGTCTAGGAACGCCCATAGTCAGCGTTTGGTTTTTTGCTGTCAGTTTAGTGTGTACCCAGCTTTAGGCTATTGTGGACTCACAGAATTCTGCTGTGAGGACCTCTCACTAAATTGGACTCTGACCTGAAACAAAGGCAGTCATTCATTAGTAGCAGGACCAAGGGAACTGGCAAAGGCACTCTCATCAAGACCTTTGCAGGTTTTACTAACTCAACAGTGAGTTATTGGTGCTTATTTGCCATTTGTACGAGCACAAGTCCAGGTATGTAGGAATTCTTTGATTTTCACATATCCCATTCTGCACACCATTAGAGACACAAACACCGGTGAAAACATAGTCATGCGGCAGTTTTCAGGGTTACGGGACCAAAAGATTCACTTTAAATTGAGGGACTTCATCTTACTAATAAAAACTTGTTTGAAAAATGAGTAGAAACATATAAAAATCATCCACCTGTGATTCTGGTGTCAGGTGAGTTCCTTCAGGTGGAAAATAGGAATCTATCTTTTGTTTACCATCTTGTCTAATCCAAAGGTGTTGTTTTACTGAGCATATGAGGTTGCTTACACATGGTTGCTATAGCCCATACAGATGAAGTGAATTGCACTATTCAAATCATTATGACCTGGCTCAATTTGATTGATTTGTGGATTTGAAAGAGCTCAGAATCTGACTGATCTTTGATTGTGAATACTTTTTTCAGGTGTATAGAACTGTGATTACTAAGTTTAGAAATGGCAAATTAAAGTGAATGCTCATTTAATAACACAGTGATTCTCTACATAGTCGTTCATGGCATATTATATACAATTTTAACTTATAAGTTACTATGAAATAACATTTTGAGAGCCACCTCTCAAGCTGAAAAGCAAAACTACCTGCCCATTTTTATGGTGTAATTAAAATCACGCACTGCGCAAGAATGAAAGAGTCGATGCGCTTGTTAATGGTCAGACTAACAATGGCCTCCTGTCTCTAGATTACACAGTTCCACTCTGATAAGATCATGTCTGTCAAGGAGAGAAGTGCCTTGAATGCATCTTCTCTCAAGCACAGATTCTTGACGTGTGGATGCTGTGAAAGGGGTTAAACTGTTTATTAACTGCAATCTGTGTTTGTATATTTGGTTAAACTGTAGTTTTGAAGACATTGGGTATATAATTTTAGGCTCATGCAAATTGATTTGAAAAGTAAACATGCATTTGAAAGCAAATAGGCAAAATATCTAATTTTGTGCTGTGTGTATTGATTTTACATGATTTTGGCGATCATTTTTTATTCTGTGCCTTGAGTTCACATCTACTGTCCATGAGTGGCTGCTCTGGAAAAGTCTTACAGTATTTGATATGCAAGTGAGTCAGGATATGCAAGTATCCTGTATGCCTAATGTATTTCAGCTTCTAGTAAAATAAAGTTTTGGTCTCAAAGGAACTACTGTGACATTGTGTCAGAATATTTGTGTGACTTAACGGTATAGTAAGCAGAGTTTACTCTTTTTCTTTTGGCAGTACTGCTGCATATGATCAGATTGCGTTGAGATTTGGGCACCTTGTGGCCAGAATCCGTGGTGGTGTTTAGTCATCTCATTTCTGAGCTCCGTCACAGTTGGAGACGATTTTACTTTCTTGCAGACCGAGAGGCAAACTACAGGAGTTTGGGAAAACAGAAGGTGTTTTATTTAAACTTCATCAGGGGCTCAGAAACAAAACAGATCACAAGGGGCCAGAAAATGGAGATACCAGAACAGGGAATGACTCAGGGAAGGCATACACACAGATTTGACAGCAATGACAGTACTGAGGAGTACAGGACTGGGAAGCACTTAAATACACCACTATCGAGGGAGCAAAGAAGAGGCACCTGGAGTGAGTCACAAGGGGCTAAAATGAGGGGTAAGACAAACGATTTACAGGCACAACTCGTTGAGGCACACTAGGGAGAGAATGGGGGGGTGGAAGCAGGGTGTGACGCTAGCTTATGGTTGAATGAGTTCCTCAAAGTCTTTCCATCCAACTTATCACTGGAATCCATTCAGGTGAGTAGCAGAGATGCAATATCTCATTTGGTCCATTTATGCATGTTTAAAAATGTCTGAATGCTTTACATGGAAAAAAAAACATTATTTTAGTGCAATAATTTTCTCATTCCATATTCTGGAAATTTAAAAACAAAATGACTCTCATAAATCCAAAATTACAATTACTATTTTCAACATTCAAAATATTACAGTCTGTGTCACTGTGTTATCACAGAAACTCCTACAGATTACCATACAGGCATTATGATTACATAAAGTATTAATTTAATGTGAAATTAATTAAGAAGCATCTCATACTGCCATCTCAAAGTTTACCAAATGACACTGGCTATGTATTTCTCTGAAGTGCTTTTGATGAGAATTAGCACATCAGATCCAATAGGACATGCTCATTCTGGATTTTTTAGAAAAAAAGTACAATTTATTTACAAGTCCATTATTTTATTGTGAGGTTCACCAGAAGGAGTGGTGAGAAGATGATGGATGGATCTACATTGGAACTTATGTACAGGGACATGATAATGAAAGGTGTATAAGCTTGCAAAACATTGCTTTACAACTCAGAAGCCACATTATTCTGTCATAGTTCTTCACTATATAGGAAGCAGAGTTTGATCATTAAATCAGGTAACACTTAGTAACCACATAATAGAACCAAGAAGCAAAGCTAAAGAAAAATGTATTTCAGCACAAATTTTGTTTCTAATATTCCTAGCGTTTAAATACAGACAGCAGAGGGTAGACCTTTTACAGTGCCCACTTTCATTATTATTTGGGGCTTTCCGTCTCCCCCACCTATATTCTTAACTAACCTCCCTACTCCCCCAGTCCTAATTTAAACACTCCTCGACCACTCTACACATACACCTCCCCAATACATTGGTTCCCCTCTGGTTCAGTTGCAACCCATCTGGCTTGAACAGGTCCCACCTTTTCCAGAAGGTCCTCCAGTGCCCCATAAACCTGAACCCCTCTTTCCTACACCAACCTTTTAGCCACACATTTAATCTCCTTATCTCAGTTAACTTATCCTGGCTACCGTGCAGCATGGGAAGTATTCTGGAGAATACCACCGTGGACGTTCTGCTTCTAAGCTTATTTGGTACTTCTATAACTTTTTCCTGCAGAACAACCCTCCTACCCTTGCCTATGTCGTTGGTGCCATCATGCACCACGGCCCTTGGGTCTACCCCGGCCAGGGCCAAAAGCCTATGCACACAATCCAGAAGGTCCCCTACCTGGACACCAGGCAGGCAAGACACCATGCAGGACCCTCTTTCACGCATGCACATGTAACTGTCTACACCTTTCATAACTGAATCCCACACTACCACAACCTCCCTTCAGTTCAGATAATGCTGCCTCTGTAAAGTGTGTACGCCCTTTCTTATGTCTATGATCTATGGTCACCCAGCTCTCTCGACCTCTCTGTCCTTCATTCTCCCCGCTCCCCACTTGTGGCATACACATCTCATTAAAATGCATATTAACTACCTCTTCTAACTCTCTTCTAACTGTGTTGTGTCAGATGAGAGCCAGCTACTCCTCAAGGTCACAAACCTTGAGCATGAGTGAGTCCACCAACTGACAGCGCTCGCAGATGAATTCCGACTGGATGCAAGCATCTAGAAGGGCAAATATCAAACTCAACACTGAGATGGCCCCATAATTTACTGTCTCACTACAACCCCATACCTTACTCCCAGTTCAGTATATTTATATGGAGCATTTAACTATCTGTTGATTTAATTAACTTATAGTTAACACAATGAAGTGCTGATTACAATAAAACACAGTTTTACACGTTACAACGAAACTTTTTAATTATCCAATAGAGTCAGACAGATAAGTTATTTTGTAAGTTAAACTTTTAAAATAAGCAAATTTACTATTACATACCAGAGAATAACTTCCTACTAAACTATGTATAGATAAAATAAAGTGAAGTTGCTCTTGGGAGGCTGAAAAAACACAAAAATTCTCTTGCAGCTGGCTACTGCCATAGCAGGAATAAAAGTGGAAAATGTCCTCCTGGCCCCAACTGGTGACTGAGCAAAGCCCAGGAGCAACTGTTCTTTTCCAATGCTAGTTAATGTTACTGATGTTTGATAATATTGCATTGCTGGTATTTGTTGCAAAGTTACACGAACAGAAAACGCCGCTCACGTGGCACCTGCAGCTGTAACTCACTCTTGGTAAGACTCGCATTGTTTTTTAACAAGGACCGACAAGCACTCATGCAAACAAAAAAAAAAAACAGCCACCCGCTTGAACTGTATGAATACTATGCATTCATCATGAATTTAAATTTAGACAATGAAAATGTTTTCAAGGAAAAGTTATTGTCTTTCCTTGACCACTTTGATTTCAAGCAAGATGTCAACTTCACTGATAATATAATTTATGCATCTTGCTTCTTCATCCACCGGTAACCATCACAACTGTGATCGATGAGATGAACATGCTAACTGACCTCAGAAGTACCGCAGAAAAATGTGTCGTGCCCCTGCTGGTTTGTGACCCAGTGTTTATCTGTCACGACCAGTGTGCTGTTATAGTAACACCGTACAGAATATTGCAATCTCCATGGCAGTCATGCTGGTCATCTCCCTCTTCTCAATCCCAAATCCCCTCTGCTCTCTCTCAACTTGTCCAAAATATTCTAATTGAGGAAAAAACTGTGCAGGCCACATTTTTAAATGCCATGTTCATAAGTCAAAATCGCCTTTTGATCAAAATGTTTATCATAATGGTGTGTCTAAAAGGTTCAGATGCAATGTGATAATAAATCACATAGTGGGGGTGGCACAGTGGTTAGTACTGTCGTCCCAAACTTCTGGGACCAGCGTTTAGGTCTGCCATGCAGTAGCGATTCTAGACCAAATTTACCAGGGGGGCCAAGGTGGACCCAGTGTTTTTCAGGGGGGCACATATAAGGACAAAAAAGAGGGCAATATTTAATTTTGAATACATTAAGTGAATTTATTTGGAACACAAACAAAATAAATTGAACATTAAACAATAAGACTTACAAATGAGTTTCAAACAAAAGATTTCACATACTGTATATGTGCACAATAAACCCTGAAACAAAGATTCTTTTTTGCACAGTAACATTTCTCTTTTTGTGCACAATAACTTTTTTGTACAATGACATTTTTCTTTTGTTTTTCTTATTTTTTTATGTAGGTATGTATTTATTTTGTTATACAACAACTTTTTTACAGCATGAAACACAAATGTACAGTCACATTTTCTGTTCCATTCCTGTTCTGTTTCTGAGAAGAAAGAAAAAGGTAAATCAAGCACAATGGCATCTTATCCTCTAGCATTTGCAACACAGTAGCCTTTAACACTACAATAACAGTATTCTGCATTTGTGATTCCTTGCGCTCTAAGAAGTCTGTGTGGAACGCCGCGTCTTATTAGTTCCGGCGTCCGTGCCAGCGCATATCATCGTAGGAAATTAATAAATTATCTCTTCGGCACAGGGGCCACAACGGGGGCCTGGGTCAGTTCTACAGGGCCACTGGCCCCTGTTGGACTCTGTCTAAAACCGCCTATGCCACCATGGCTCTGTGTGTGGAGTTTGCACATTCTCCCTGTGCTGTCATAGGGTTTCCTCTAAGCACTCAGATTTTTCCCCCACAGTCCAAAAACATGCTAAGATTAATTGGAGTTGTCAAATTGCCCGTAGGTTGGCATGTGTGAGTGAATGGTGTGTGAGTGTGCCCTGTGATGGGTTGGTGCCTTGTACCTGCAGCCTCCAGGATAGGCCCTGGACCCCACCCTGACATTGAACAGGTTAGGTGGTTACAGAAAATAGATGGATGGATAAATTACATAATATTTATGCCCTACATCATTTTAAAAATATGGCAATTTCCCTTAAATAAAACATATACCAGATTTGCGCATATTTTAATGTTATTTAGCTGTGGACAAGTGCTGACCATTTGTTTTTCGTGCAAATTTTATTGTATGAAATTTAATATATTTTGTGAAAAGCTGGTAAAATATACCTAAATTATTTATGCCTTTCTCATACTTATTTAGATACAAAGAGCACATCTTATGAGCAATGTTCAACAATGCAGCAGATGCACATGCTAATTTCCTAAAATATCCATACACTTGTCTTCAGTCTTTATACTAGGCTAAATACTAATGTTATGCAGTGAATACAGTGATCCCTCGCTATATCGCACTTCGACTTTCATGGCTTCACTCTATCGCGGATTTTATATGCAAGCATATCTAAATATATATTATGGATTTTTCGGTGGTTTGTGGATTTCTGCAGACAATAGGTCTTTTTATTTCTGGTACATGCTTCCTCAGTTGGTTTGCCCCATTAATTTCATACACGGGACGCTATTGGCAGATGGCTGAGAAGCTACCCAATCAGAGCACGCGGTTACGTATCCTGGGTTGATATACGATATGTATATTTGTGCGTAGTATATAAACAGTGTGTTTACATACATAATTTCAACGAATCTTACCTAATATCTAAGAGAATATAAAGTGTTTATAAGGGCTTAAAATATACAAAAATAACCATATAAACATATGTTTTTACTTAGTGGATTTTCACCTTTGGCGGGGGGTTCTGGAACGCAACCCCCGCGATCAAGGAGGGATCACTGTACTGTTGAAATACAGATATTCTTAGTAAAATGCCAATTAATTGTGTTTTTCTTGTCACTTTAAGGGATTAGGAGCGGAAAGGCTCCATAGTCTGAGGTCAGACTTGCCAAAGATCTCACGATGAGGTGCAACTAATTCATCTAAATATCCATTTAAAATGCATGCTAGAAATCACAGTGCGTGCAGTGATGCTGATTTCCTTTGTCTGTCCTGTCAGTTCTGTCATGGGGATTGCTATTAATGCAAAATGAAATTCAGTTTCACTTTCTGGATAAAACTCATATAAATAGCAGACGTTTTCCTGTATGTTTGGGGTATACATATTTTTATTTTTGGGGTGAAAATGCAGATGATGAGTTACTTATTTACATGATGAAGTCTTACTTCGGCACTAGAAGAATGACTTCCAGTAGGTGGTGATGTCAATACAAAGACAAAAGAAAGCACCTGACCACATTCCTAATTTGCAGTGTTCTCTATAGAACAGCACTCCCCTGCATGCTGATTACAATTACTTATCTTATTAATATATAACAACTTAAATTCTACTTTCTTACACGTTTCTATCACTGTTTATGTTTCCGTTCACAGTTAACCCAAAGTCCTGTTCGTCTTCAAATTTTTTTCCTCTTTCTGAATTGATGATGGAAAACAAGGTCAAAAGCGTACTATTTGGGTCTAACAATTTAACAAGGGGAATGGTTACAGCCTGTTCCTGAAAGATGACGTTCTGAAGGGTCATGGCCAGCATGGAGTCAATGCCCAGGGCAGACAGAGCAGTGCCATCACTCATTTCCTCCAGGTCCACGTTGCACATTTCGCTCAGCACAGACTTTACATACGTTTCTGGTGAGAAGGGAAATGTCGGCTGCTGGAGTCTGGAATTTGGTACTCGCCCGCTTTTCGGTTCTAGCTCTATAAGCATAGATAAGCGTGCCTGTAGGGAGATGTTCTGCGAGAACACGTGGTTCTTGAGGTTCTTAAAATTAAATTTGCACACTGCCTGTTGGGTTTTGCCGAGGAGCAAACAGTGCTCCAGGCTCTCATGAAATTCTGGCACGTCCATGACCTCCATCCCTTTGGACTCCAGGAACCTTTGAAAGTGCTGCCTGTTCAGCAGGAGGCCAAGGTTCAGAGCCCCCCAGTTAATGGACTGGCCCACAAGCCCGCAGTTCCTCCGGTAATGACAAAACAGGTCCAGGAACGAATTAGCCGCAGCGTAGTTTGCTTGGGAAGCATTTCCAATAACCGATGAGATGGAAGAGTAGCATATAAAGTAGTCTAACTGAAAGTTCATTGTCGCATAATGCAAATTCAAAACACCACTGACCTTTGGCTTAAGCACTCTCACGAAGGCTGACTTGTCAAGTGTCTCTATCAGCCCGTCTTGCAAGACCACGGCACTGTGGAACACTCCTCTGACTGGGCAAGAAGGGAATCTCTGTCCAATGACTGAGATGGCTTTCATAACTTGCTCTAAATCAGAGACATCACATTGCAGACACGTAACTGACACATTATATTGACTCTGCAGATTATTAATTTCGATTTGCATCTCTGAAGAAAGACCCCTTCTGGACAGAGTCACAATACATCTACCTCCTCTATGTGCAATAAACTTTACTGTCTCAAGACCCAAACCTGAAAGCCCCCCAGTCACTATATATACAGAGTTCTTCTTGAAAAGCTGCTGTGACGTCACCAGAATTGGAATGTCAGATATCATCCTATTTGTACCATCATCTAGCACAACCATAGATATTGCCTTCGACCTAAAGTAGGACTCAGGACTCTCAAGACCTGCAGAATCACAGTCTCTAGGTACAGTTTTTTGAAAGGTAATGGCTGGCAAATTTAAAGATTCTTGGTACAAAAACATTGATTTTAGCCACTGATAGATCTTGGATTTCTGCCTCATTAGGTAGGCTTTTTGAAAAATATCAGCCACCTGAATGTTCTGGATGTAAACATTTTCATTGTTAATTCTGATGGTGTTGTCTGGGAGGGGACATGACCCTTTCCTGTCACAAACAAAAATAATATGTTTCACGGTGGAAACACTGTATGCTTTAGCTACTAGACTTGGGTTGAAAGGTGGCAAAAGAATTAACACATCACATTCATTCACATTGTCTAGTGCTCCATCGTTCTCCCTTCCTACAACAGTAATCCACCCAGATTTTGTTGCTATATGCACCAGTATCTGAAGGAGACTTGAGTAAGGGTTAGAAGAAGTGATGCCTAATTTTCTCACTGGGTTTACCACTGGCATCGCAATACGCAAGAACTCCCATGCCAAGACATAATAAGACATGCACGGAACTATCTTGAGAAAAGGCAGTTTCCTTGTTTTATAGCATACGGCTTCAGGAATCACAACTTTAGATGATGCAACCACAGGGTAGCATGAAGCAACATGATCTCCCACCTTCAACTTGCTCACATCCTTCCCTATAGCAGTAACTCTGCCGCTGAAATCTAGGGCCAGAAGCTTATGATTCTGAGATGTGTGTTTACTCCAGTAAATTGTCTGACTGAAATTCAAGTCAGAGTAACTGACAGGGAAGTAGTCAGAGGAATGAACACATACTTTATCCAGCTGAACCTCAACAGTTTGCCCGGTTACATCATTATCCAGGCTAGGGCAGGGAATGGCAGACAGGGTTGTCACTGTATAAGGATCAGCAGTCTGCAGAGTAAAAGGCTCTGAAGTACAGATCTTTTTCTCAAGACTTCCAGTATTTTTGAAGATGGTACGAGTAATAGTAGTTGAATGGATCTGCCCTTTCTTTATCATGACTTCTGGATACTTACTGCTAGGATATGAGCAAATAACATGAACAAGGGCACCAATGTCCTCAATGGATAAAGATGCAAGATCAATTAATTGGAAGGAGACATCTGAGACTTCAACCACACATGACCTTGTCATACCAGAGAGCACAAAACCTGGGCTAATGTGGTCCACAGTATTCTCTGCTGATCTGTAGGTTATGACTCTGACCGTGCAACAACGCTTTTTCTTCCTTGTCATCAGGACAACCTGCCGGTAAAACTCACAGCAATCAGCCAAGCACTCCAGAACCTCCTCTGCTGTCAGTGGACTAAGGTCCTGCATGCCTTGCATAAACAGTACATTGTCAAAATCCCAACTGGCACATGAAAGACTGATGGTAGGAAGAGACAGACTTAACCAACTTCCAGAGTCAGCGTATGAGATAAAGGTGGACTGTGGGTCCAAATGATTCTTTAATGCTTTAGCCACTCCCATTTGATCTTCAAAAACTAAAGCCTTTGGCTTGTTGGGGAACATTTCATCCTCAGAGATAAGATGGATCTCATTATGATAGAAGCATTCCTTAACACTACCAGAAACATCACCCACAAATGTGATCCTCACACTTCTTAGCTCAACAAGAACATTGCCTTCCTTGTCTGCAAAGCAACCACATATCTCAAAGTAGTCAGCTGTCTTTTTGGTTCTTCGGAAATACATAACCATCTCCTCCAACAATGGCTTGGAGACTATCATGCAGCCTATTTCAGAAGGGAAAGCAGGTCTAGATGTGAATCCACTGAGAGCAATGACAGCTGTCATTTGCAAAAAACAGTCCAGCAGCACTGGATGGACACAGTATTCATGCAGGCATCTCAGTGTTTCTCCAGATGGCTTAATAACTGACACTGCTTCCATGAGGTCCTCTCCGTAGTGAATACTTTCCAAGCATTGAAAAACAGAGCCATACTGAAACCCTGCCTGGGAAAGCAGTTCATAAATCTTCTCACTCCTTATAACGGACTTACATCTTCTGAAAACTGATTCTAAAACTATGTGCTTCTCATCAATGGAATCTTTGGCACATTTATGCTCAACTAAGCTCACGTAACGAATGACACCTGATGCATATGTTGCTGTGGGTGAATGAATAGCAAAGTTTGTTTTTCCCTTTTCGGATTCAAGCCGTATTTTCATTAGCCATGAGTTCTTGTCAAGAACACATGGGTTTTGGAAAGTGATACTGAGCTGCAGTGAGCAGAGAGCCATCTTGGGCCTCACAGTTGCCATGACGGATGCCAAAGCGAACTCTACATAAAGTGCACCAGGGACAACAACAACGCCATTGTGTTTGTGTTCCCACACGTATGATGCTGCATCAGATGAAAGGTTATTGACTAGTCCCTCTACATCCAGTTTAGTCTGCATTAGCAGAGGGTGATGCGACTGACAGGTTATCTGATTGCCTCGCCTGACAGCCTCAAAGTACACCTTCTTATTTTGACGGTCAAACTGATAGACTGGGAAGGGTGTTGGCACTGTCTCACACCCTTTATAAAACTGATCCCAGTCGACTTGCATGCCTAGCTCAAAGAGTTTGGACACAAGAGCAAGCAGTGTCATATGGTCTTTCTCTGGCCACACAGAGGAGTACACTGGGGTGTCATTTCCCAGTATCTCCTTGATGTTTCTTTGTAGGGCCCTTTTTGGACCTATCTCTACAAAGACAGCATTCTTCTTCTCCCTTGCTGCTGACCTTATAGCTTGCTCAAATGCAACTGTTTCCCGAACATTTCTTGCCCAGTATGTCCCTGTAGTAAAGTCCCCCTCACTATATGCCTTTCCGGTCACAGCCGAAAATATTTCTGTTTTCATCTCATTGCCTTGCAAAGTACCTATATTTTCCTCTATTTGTGAAAATATTGAGTCCATCATATAGCTATGATATGCAGCAGGAACATCCAAACAGTGGAGGAAAAGGTCCCTTCTATCTAATGAGGTTTTCAATTTCTGATGGAGACTATCCACAGCATCTGAATCACCAGACAGGGTGCAGGACTGGGGACTGTTCATGGCAGCCAGACAAACCTTTCCTGAATAGGCAGGGAGAAGCTTCAAGATTTCTGATACTGGCATGTTGCTGACAACAAGCATTTTCCCACCAGTGACTTGGCTCTGCAAGGAGCTGCGGAAATAGATTACCTTCACTGCGTCCTCAAGGGACAGCAGACCAGCGCAATGGGCAGCAGCAACCTCTCCAACAGAATGCCCAAGGATGGCATCTGGTCTCACACCCCAGTGCTTTAACAGACT
>JAAGVU020000001.1:19292481-19332193 GCA_011763525.2 Mormyrus iriodes | reverse complement strand
TGTGATGGATCAATCTGTGCGGAGTAAATTCTGCGGAGGAGCTCTTCCTGCTGAACCATGGATGGCTTGGTGATTGGAGTGACGGAGCGGCCATCTTGATTGACCGCAGTTTTGCTAATGATGCCCCACACATGGTTGACGTTCCTTAGCGCCTGTTCAGAATGATAACATATTCTTCATCAACAAAATTGGTAGGAAATTGCTTCAGCTTATTCATCTAAGGTTACTGATGTATGAAATTATATTACCTCCTTCAGTGGTTTGAGGAGGACAATCCCACAGCCTTCTCCCCTTCCATACCCATCTGCTCTACTGGAGAATGGCTTGCTGGTGCCATCAGTTGAGATCATTGTTGCTTTGCTAAGAGCAACAAAGACTCGTGGTTCGATGATGCAGCTGATGCCCCCACACAGCGCCATCTCACAGTCCCCTACCAAAAGATAAAAGATAAACCTTCTGCAAATAGCAGGCTTAATTTTTAGGAATTTCTAATCACAACAGGGAAAAAAAAACATCTTGTATCCTTTACTATTACCTTGTGTCAGTGCCTGGCAGGCAGTGTGGAGAGCCACCAGGGATGAGGAGCAGGCACTGTCAATGGCAAATGACGGCCCAGTGAGGTTGAAGGTGTAGGAGATCCTGTTGGCAGCTATACTCATAGCTGTCCCTGTACTATTGTAGTGAGTTATTGTGCTGGGACTATTGTTCAAAAGTGTTTCATAGTCCCGGTTCATCAGTCCTGTTCAAGAGAGCAGTAGACGGAAAATAGGTGAATAAATACCCAATTTTATAAGCTGTTTAATATCTCTAAACCAAATATCAGGGTGTATAAAAATGCTGTATGAGTATTTGTGACAGAACTCAATAAATTCATTTTAAAGTCATTGTTCTTAGACAAGGTGATGGTTATAAAGCTGAACTGTTGACAAATGACAATAAAAGAGGTGACAGGTATTTCTGTCTAGCTAAAAGAACCTATTTTTAGTACCTAAAAACACCCCTGTCCTGGTTCCGCTGGCCTTCTCCATCGGTATCCCCGCATCCTCTAGTGCTCTGTAGGTACACTCCAGCAGGAGCTTCTGCTGAGGGTCCATGTAGTCAGCTTCTGCCTCAGTGATGCTGAAAAACTTATGGTCGAACTCATTAAACCTAAAACGAGAATGAAAGTCCAAAAGGTCAATGAGTTATTCCCATGCCAGGAGATGATAAAAGAGATGAGGGAACAGTCTTCGATTAATGATAAAAGAATGGAACATTCAGCAGGGCAAATATTGCTTTATCCATGGGAACCTCTTTTTATTAATATAATAAGACACCTAAATTAAATTTTTGTTTCTGCAAGTGGGTGTAGCACCGTGCATCACCCTGTACAGAATAGGAAGATGCATGGATATATGTTCTTGCAAAAGCATAAATTTAAACACTGGATATACTTTTGACATGCAAATCATACTGAATATTGCTAATAACTAATAACTAATAATAATTTATTATTAAACTATTCAATTTTTATACACCATTACATTACTTTACATTGTATTATTTAATGAACTTAATTTCTTCCATTATAGGTAATCTCAACTTTCCAAACATTCCCCAAACATCAAAACCTCAACAACACTCTCTGAGGTACCTGTCAATGAGGGCAGCTTTGGCTGTGCGTGATCTTCCAGCCTTGCTGTCATCAGGATCATACCAGTGTCTGACATCAAACCTTTCCTCTGGAATCTGAACTGTGCAGTTCCTCCCCTCCAAAAGAACCTTCCAGAAGCTCTCAAGACCTTCACCTTCAGATGAAGCAAATCATGCAACCTGACCTCACAGAGAACCGTAAAGGACTTGCACACCGTTGTGACAATGAAAAGGTGAAAAGCACAGTGTTTACAGGTGCTACATTCACATTTATCATGTGTGCCAGCCAGAAGCAGTCTGCATGAAACATATGAGAATTTTCTGTAATTATTAATAATCTTAGTGTGCCATGACTCTATAACATATAGCTGGCATTCAATAGCTGGTATAATTATTTCTTTTCAAGGTTCCATTTTATATAAATTTGCAGAATTTAAAGAATGCACATTGTGATTCTGAGATAGATCATTCATTGTGCTATTGTACACAGAAGCACTATTTCTATTCACTTCTTTAAAAAGTTCACATTCTGACCTCCGGGGAAATTGCACCCAATCCCAATCACAGCGATGTCTTCCTCGGCATCCTCCATTCTTAATTTTCTATAATAAATAGGTGCTACAAGACAAATGAACCATGATCACATGCATTTTCTCACAGTTATTTTGGGTGAAGAAAAAGCACCTTTTTAGTACTTGCACTCGACTTCAAAAAGCATTTTGCTACCACAATCTGAATACGATATATTGAGAATTTTAACAAACGAAAATTACGCTATGAAGCTATTATTTAAACAGTACTGACAGGAAAATTACATAAATACACTTATAATGTACATGTATATACAAAGTGTAAGAGTATATCGCAATCAAAAGCAAATGCATAGGTAAAGTCCATTCTGTTTAGCCATTACCTGATGTCTTTGTTCTGAAAAGCCCACTTTTCCAGGGAGCCGTTTATATAACGTTACATCCAGACCACCACAGCGGGGGTGGGGTCCCAAAATAAAATGAAAAAAGGAGGGATGAAAAAGTTGAGTCTAACTGAGGCCATTATTTTTCTTTTTGAGGGATACAGGCATAACATTCTTGCTTGTAGTATAATGGCCTTTATTGTATAGAGGGCAGCCTGTGTTTCTGGCCTTAAACATCCTGCTCATTTTTCTGTTGCTCTTTAATTTGACCATGTGCAACAAAATAGCTTAATTGAGGCCTGGGTGCAGCCGTGATGTCACTCCCTGGGGCTCTAGGGCGTAAACGGCCCATCACAGGTTAAAAGGGGGTCACCTGTATTTCTCATCAGGAAGTAGGGTTTTTCCTGATTGCTTGTGCATCAGCTCGATCAAGCTCTGGGAACAAGGTTCAACAAAAATATTAATATTTCAATACATCCAAGCCTATTTTAACTTATTCTGTGGATGGATCGTGAGTCCTAGTCCAACGGACCCATCCAGGTTGTACACAGCCTCAGTTTCCTAGGACAGGCAGGGATAGGCAGCAGATAGTATGACCCATACTGGGTATGTGATTATTCAAAATATACAGAATGCTGGATTATGTGATATGTGTTGTTTTTATTTAAGATATTGCACTTAGTTCAGCTGTCATGCTTTCTGGTCACTATAAACTGGTTTGGCAAAACAGAGCGAGTCCTCATCCCAGCACTGGCAGAAAGAAGCAAAAATTTCCAATGTGCAGGAAAACCAAGTCAGGTAGTAATAAGCTTTCAGATGATCAAACTGTCCTCCAAAAGACACGGCCTGTGGGTGGCACGGGCCATTAGTGTCACCAAAACCAGGGCCAGAACCACCAATTAAACTTCTGAGGACTTAATGAATTGAATGAATGCTTCTCATTATTCCGAATCACAAGCCAGTGGTTTCTTTTGAAACTCCAAGTTTCATGAAACTGATATGCTTGACTGTCAAAGGAAACATTTGCATGTGATGATAGAGGTGAAAAGTGAGTGCCTTCCTATCTGACTGTGGTAAATGAACACAGAAGACTGGAGAACCCCAGTCTGTCATATAAAACTGGCATGAAAATCTGATTTTAACATTTCTTTGAAACTTAAATTTGGTTTATATGCACTGGCATAAAAACTAACAGCTTATGGGCCTTTGGTAATTAGGGCGACTAAACCCTAATCTGTATGCATTCCTTAAATGTACCATTACAGTACTTGAATCAAAAATGGCTTCAACGAGGAGGGAAAATACATGCACGCATTTCTGTGGCTTTAACTTGAAATTCTTTCTGCCTCTGATACTCAGAAAATGCTATTACCCAAATGGCATTACCCAAAACACACTCCAGCACACATTTCTTTACCATCACATATCTTCACATTTCAAATACAGAGCCTCTGAAACACCTTCAAGCATTCTCCATTTATGCAGTTTCTCTCTGGAGTGGAGGTCACCATCAATGCATGCATACTGAAGCTTCTTCATTTGGTTTCTCTTAGCTACAAAGTAAGGGTGTTGTATTTAGAAGCTGTTGCTTATTAGAACACATCCTTAACCATTTTGCTGCTTGGACTGTAAACCAGGTTTAACCAGTTGAGCGCCAGATATGGGACAGCAGAGTTTAATTCAATGTGAGATCAGTTGAAGAAATGCTAAGCATCACTTCCTCAACTCTGAATCATTATTACCCTTGATAGAGCTCAAACAAAGTTTAGCTACCCATACCACCTATAGTTTAATATTTGAAGTAATGTTTATGGGCATTTAAAAAACACACAAAATATTCAGTGATTGATGTTTACTTTAACAGTTTCAAAGAATGCTGAAACAAATTTAAAATCCATAGGAGGCCTCCCTCAATTCTAAGTCATACATTATGTACAATAGTCCCATACACATCCAATGTGTACCAGAGCAGAACAAGGGCAAAGAAACAGATGCTCAATTTGGATAAATCCTACAGTACTTCATAAAGTACATAAATAGCTCACACAGGTTATTACAGGATAGTTGTACACCTAACAGTGTCAAATGCCTAAAGCGAATATACAAATATAATTAAAATTCAGAGGAATTCACATATACTCTAAATGAATCCCATTCCCACATTGCACTGATATGGCATTTACATCATAACCTTCAAATTAGCCTTTTTATACTTTTGTATTTGTACGTTTTTAAAATCTTTAATGTTACCCTCTCCAGGTACACAAAAACCAAGTCTTCAAGCAGGACACTCCTCCCAAACCAAACACGAGTGGTTGTGTCATCAGAACACTGCCCCATTTACAGGATATGATCTGGCAAGAGAAGAGAGTGTGGGGTTCTCCTTCAAGGTAGTTACCCCAAGCCCTTGATTTGGGACACACTACAAATTATCAACTGGCCAATCCTCAGCTGAAACTAGTCCTGAGAGAGAAGCTGCTTTCTGAAATTAAAACAAAGCAAAGGAGGCCACAGGACACAAAGTGACCTGAGCACCAGCTCGGCTTAAAGAGAAACCTACATAGTGAAAGGCCTCAAGAACCTCAACTCAGCCCAAATAGATTGTACATAGACAGGGGACACATGTAGGGGGAAAAGGGGGATCAAACAGTACACTTGTGCTACAAAATTCAATATAATAGCCAATTTTGTGATGTGTTAACCAGAAATAATGAATTATTACATAAGCCCTCAGAAAAGAGATGTGACCCTTGAAGAACTGGAGATAGAGGGGCTCAAATCCCGTACCCCAAATCTACTCCAACAGAGTGAGACAGCTTCGGAAATTAGTGCTAAAGGTTGATAATAAATAAAATCCGGGGTGATGGAATTACAGGTAACAATGCGTGCTCAGCATGACGTCAAATCAGAGTCAACTTGTCTGGCTAAAGGCCACCGCTTCTCATCGCGCCTGCATATTCACATGAAAGGAAAGGTCATGTCTCTTTTTCACGGCGCCATCATCTGGCCACCAGATCCTTGCCCTCGAGGACCATCTGGATTTCTTTGGCATCGAGGGTCTCATAGGTCAGCAGGGCATCAGCCAGGATCTTGTGTTCCTTGCTGTAGGTCTTCAGGATGTGTTTTGCACGCTCATAAGAGTCCTAATTGAGGAGAAACAAACAATTTCATGAAAAAATAAAACTCAGTTTCAGGCATATCTTCAAAATGTCCCTCAACACAAAGCAATAGAACATAAAAGTGAATGACCAAAGGACTATCAGTATGATTTAAGCAGCGCGAAGGAGGAAGAGAGTTAAGCCTACCTTCAACAGTTTCCTCACTTCCTGTTCAATAGCAGCCTGTGTCTCTGGGCTTTGCTTTGATAGATCCCCATAAGTCATGACACCTAGCTGTGTTACCATGGGGAGGAAAAACAAACTCACAGACTTGAATCAACTATAGCATCTGTCTGTGATCTTCATTTAGCTATGACTTGCAACCACCCCATTAGCTACAACGGAGCTGTATTATACAACAAACAGTTAAAAACGTAGTAAATCTGCATTGCAAAATGCATGCCATGTGACCTGAACTGCATATTCAGATTCCAGTTAATCAACAGATCAGCTTATCAATGAAGAGCAGGGCTGTGGGGTTTAATGTAATGTTTAATCTTCATGTATGTGACCTTGATGAAGACCCAGCACAGTGTATTCTCTGTTTAGGTGGAAGTATTCTAGGATTCTATAAAATCCTGGGAAACTGGGAAAAGCACTGTAGGCGAAAAGTAACAGAAGTGGTTTAAACATCAAGATAAAGGTTACCTTGTCGCTCATCCCAAAGCGAGTCACCATCATGTTGGCGATCTTTGTGGCACCATCAAAATCGCTCGATGCTCCTGCAGAGATAGGGGCTATGTTTCAGGGGCAGCCAGAGAGACATGCCGGCTGAGGGAATGCTCGACCTTCAGCAAGTTTACTGAGACCCTACCAGTGGTGATGTTGTCATGTCCAAATATGAGCTCCTCAGCCACCCTGCCGCCCATGCTAACGTCCATCTGCGCCATGAGTTGCGACCGGGTCTCACTCCAACGATCATTCTCTGGCAGCAGGGACACCTAGGGGTGGTTGGTTGCTTAAAGGATGTATCACATAATTATAAATAAAATTAAAACGCACCATTCCTCCACCTGCCCATTTTCACCACAGGTGACTCACGTGGCCTAGGCTGGGTCCACGAGGCATGATCGTAGCTTTGTTGATGGGCATGGCATCTTTGGTGTAGTATGCCACGATGGCGTGGCCAGATTCATGGTATGCAGTTATGGTCTTGTTCTTCTTGTCTATCTCCACGCTTCTGCGCTCAGGGCCTAAATTCAAGTTGTTCAAATTGCAACCTCAATCCCTACTCCTACATAGCATAAACAAGCGATCATCAACTTCATAACAGCTGAAATCATCTAACATATCCCTTTGTGTCACTAAAACATCTTTCAGGTTTTTAACTGTGAATTGCTATAGCAACTGCTGACCCATGAGGATCTTGTCCTTGGCAAACTCCAACTCCTTCATGGTCACCATGTCCTTGCCATCAACAGCTGCCTTCAGAGCCGCCTGGTTGACCAGGTTCTCCAGCTCGGCACCAGAGAAGCCAACTGTTCCCCTGGCGATGATGTCTGCTTTGACCGCTGCAAGGTTGTGACATCACACATTACAGTCTGCGCTGCGAGGGACCTCAGCTGTGAGCCAGCAACAGTGCCCTCTACCTACCTGAATCTACTTTTATTTTTTTCAGATACCAGTTGAGGATTTCTGTTCGGCCCTTCACATCAGGCCTGGAGACTGTAACCTGCATGTCAAACCTCCCAGGTCGGACCAGAGCACTGTGTGGAGACACGTGATCAAAATTTTAAGCTTCCGTAAGTTTGTTTAGCTGGAAGCTTCAAATACAAATTGCAGAACAAAGCTTGACCAAAATCAACATATTCACAACTCTTCCTCTACAATAAAAGCCCCAGATCTGTAATTCATGTAAGTAAGCATAAAATTGAAGAAACACACCACTACTAAGAAAATTACATTTCCAGGTGACTGACTATAGGGTTAAACCAATGATGTTAAAAGTTGAGTGACACTCATGAGAAAGACTGAGCTAGCTTCAGTGTTGAGAAGTAAGAATGTAAACAGTTAACATACTTGTCAAGAGCTTCTGGGAAATTAGTGGCCCCGATGACAATGATGCCTTCATTTGGTTTAAATCTGTAAAAATCCAAAGAATCAATGTCAATGTTCTCAATGCATCAGACAGCTAATTTAGTGTGTACTTCAGAAGCATACTTGTCATGACACACATACCCGTCCATCTCTGCCAGCAGCTGGTTAATGGTCTGTCTGGAATACGGGTGCATTGGAGACTCGATTCTCTTCCCACCCACGCTGTCCAGCTCATCAATGAAGATCACACAAGGTGCATTAACCTTTGCCTCTTCTACAAAAAAAAAAAAAAAAAGGTCACAGAGATACCCAATACACACTGCGGTAAACAAAAGGAACATTAATGCTTACTGAAGAGGTTCCTGATGCGGCTGGCTCCCACGCCCACAAACATCTCGTCAAACTCTGAACCCGAGGCATAATAGAACGGGACATCAGCCTCTCCAGCAACTGCCCGTGCCAGGAGCGTTTTTCCAGTGCCTGGGGGTCCCACGAGCAAAATTCCTGTGGAATGTGAATGGGAAGGTGTCATTATGATGAATTTGGTTTGGAGACCAAGCACCTCAAAAAAACCCTTGAAGTTTGTCCCGTGACAAACGACACAGTGGTATTCTTGCCTTTGGGTAGCTTCCCGCCAAGGACAGTGAACTTTTGCGGGTTCCTCAGGAACTGTACAACCTCTTGAAGCTCGTTCTTTGCCTCCTCCACCCCCTTCACGTGCTCAAAAGTCACGTTCTTCATCTGGATTGGATCCACTGCAGAATCCAGGCCTGAAGTAGTCCGGAATCTCACTGTTGTTAATAAAAACAAATGTAACGTGCAAATACCACCTACCAATGCTTTCATAACTCAATTGACATTACTGAACAGCATAAAGCAGAATGTTCTCCAAGACGCTAAGAACCAAAATGTTAACATCTGTGTTCAATGCGGCTATGGTCAAACGACAGTCATCTAACTTAGTGCTAATGCGGCAAAACCAAAGTTTATCCAGTTTTCCAGAAGTTTCAAACAGGGGTAGAGAGCTGCCAATACTATAAGCACGTTACTGCCCATGGACCTCAAATGCAATCCAGAACAAATCTCTTGACGTCAGAGGGTGAAATTTTTCTGAAAACCTACAGCTGCTTCATGAGATAAATCTGCATCAATATTTTGAAAAGAGCATGGAGATTTTTTGGCGGAATCCTTTCATTACTTAAGGGAAAACCTCAAACTATACTACAATGTGCGATGATTTATAAACGTGTAACATGATCTGCACAGGCGAGGCAAATGTTGTAAATCTGAAACAAACCAGTATCAGAAAAGAAGCCTTTACCTGATAAAAATGGGGTTCTTGAGAGGCCATAGATGCCCACCAGCAGAAGGACAAGCAGAATCAGGCGCGTCCTCCTCAAAGAGTCTTTTATGGAAAAAACACACAGAATTAATGAAGCAGAGATGATATACTCAATGAATTCTATTCAACCACACCATCTAGTGGCAGGTCCTTTAAAATTATTGAAAACTTAAAGGTTTATTATTCACAATGGGTTCACATTTTGCAGTAAAACATAAATTTTAGCTTTCATACACACAATTTTTTAAAAAGTAAAAGAAACTTTTCTCCCTTAGCAACCACTGGCCTAACATTGTGAAACACAGCCTTGAAGACCCCCCGGGCACAAGGTACGTGCCTTGCGTCCTCTGGGTTAGCGCTTGAGCTTTCAGAAAGCCCTCTGTGAATCCCGTTTTGAAGGCATCTCTCTGCCCCTCTGGGAGGTTTTTGTTCTGGATGATCTTATCTAGGCTCTCCGTCTCTTGGCCTTTATCCCTCATGAGGAGCCCCTGCAGAGCAGCACACAAGAACAGGCAACAGAAACCACCTTGAGGGGCCAACCATACAAAAGCAGGGCCATAATCACTAACCTGATTCATTTACCATTCCCTCAGACAACTGACAGCAGACACAAACATTTACAATACGGAAAATAAACAGAAATGATTCTTTGAAGCAAGGGAAGAAAACCCAAAATAAAGCGTTGAGTCTTGTGGCGTTTTGGCAAGTGGCAAGGAGGGCAAACCTTGAAGAAGTTTGGAGTGAAGCTTTCTGGTTCAGTGGTGCCCTCATAACCGGCTTGCAAGCGCCTGGTTCTGGATCTTAGTGTTTTAAAGCCTTTTCTTTGAATCCAGCCTTTATAGTGTGAAAGGAGGGAGACAGTTTTGAATTAGCCCACAAAAACACATACATAAGCAGGATAGATAAATCATATATAATGTCTAACTTTTGAAACAGAAATCAAAGGGAACATGACATTTAAAATTAACACACTGTGAATGAATCCATAGTACAGACACAGGCAGAGGGACTGAAGTGTAGACTAAACTACAAATGGTAGCCAAAGAAACATCCAGAAGTAAGCATTCAATTGGTTTCTTCTTCCACCATAATAAATAAAATTATCAAGGCAATTTTCCCTTTTTGATTGTATACCAAAAATGTCATTACAAAGCCTTCCATTCTATTTCAAAGTTATTTCTGCCCTTGAGCTCCCTGTGCATGTTTCTGGGCTCTGATACTGACCTGGCCAGTGCTGAAGGTCTGAGCACACTGCCTGCAGAGGACTGGGACTCCGTCTGCACAGGAGCAGGGAGCTGAAACCATGCCCGGGCCTCTGGGAGAAACCTGGGAATAAAAAAAATAAATCAGCAGCCAGCGAGAGCCTAACCTGCATGAAATCTTTTCATGAAATTCCCTTTTATGAGGGTAAAAACAGCCAATTATGAGACAGGCTGATATTTGTTTAACTCATTGGTCCCGGTTCAAAAAAGAGGAGTGGTGGGCAGGTGGCCAGATCCTTACCATGCTTGTTTTTAAAGAAGGATTCTGAGGAGATATGGGACTCCTTCCAGGAATGGGAGCCAGGGTCCTGCTTAAGGGGCAGCCCAGGCTGGAGACTGTTCACCAGCTTGTCCAGCTGAGCTGGCCTAAGGTCCATCAAACCGAGGTCTCTCAGGCTGAAAGTGGACTAAAAGTGGACAATTCATGGTGAACAAAGGACTTTAAGAAATAATATCTATTATAATATATACTATGAATAATAGAGTGTGGTTTCCCTTATTTATTATAAAATGAAATTAAAATTAAGTTACATTTTCCTTTCACAAACAAATGAACGCAAGCCTCAAAATCACTAGTCATTATTACCCTTCATCATGCTCTACATTTACACTTATGTAGTGCATTTGCTCCCTCTAGCGGTCAATATAAAAATCTTCGGCTGATGTAAGACTTCCACTCATTTTGAAGGATGAACTAGAGTTGCACAACAACAATATTTTATATCCATGCATCTTTATCATCTTAATAAAATCACTTATGATTTCTAAAACGCCTCAATTCATTATAACAAATATGTTCCTTTAATATCACTACAAAATTATGGGAGTAGTTCAAATTATAACGAAACAAAGAGGTGGTTTTAAACTGTGCAAAGTTTTGATGGCATACCATAGCGGCACTAGCGCTATGCATGCGCACTTGAAGAGGAAACACACAGGAGCTGTTCTGGACGATGGAACGTCGGAGTAGGCAAAAGCACCCTAAGTGCCATCTATTCATGCTTATTAAATTAGCATCAGAAAGGAGAGCTTTTTAATCTTGTCCTTGTAGCTGCTAAATACACTCAATATTAAAGCCATAAAGTTTTCTGCCCACTACATTAGAATCTTCACTGAATAAGTGTTTGCGAAAATCTAAAGCTAAAATCTGGTCTTATTCTATGGTGATTGACGGTGCCTGTGTGCGCACGTTTGACTTATTGGGACCAGTGTCATTATCGTAAACTAAAGCTGAAATGGAAACAGACAGTAAATAAAAGAAATTAATTTGTAAATTGAAATAAAAATGAAAACCATATTGACAAAAAAAAAAAACTGTCAGACTTTAATCTGCAAAGAGTACTGCCACATCACCATCTTTTTACCTTGTTTAACAGAGTATCTCCGCTTTTAAAAGATGATGTGGCCGCTGATCTGTCCCTTCCTTCATCGCTTGTGTCACATGTGGCATGCTCCGCTAACCGAATTTATTACGCATGAGGATACGCCAAATTTATACAGATTATTAACTTTTGGGCATCACAATACACATCTCATTAATATTATTAGGCATACTACTAATCTGTTTGTTGATTTGTGGGCGAAAAGAATGTGCCAAAAAGCCAGTGTACATTATCTAAAACCCTGCAATGGCATACAGTTAACTGCTGTCAAAATAAAATGAACTTAAACGGTCAAGTTGATTTTCTGAAGGAAAATTGGTCAATTTAATCTAAATAATCTATAAAATAGTCGATTAATCTATAGAAAAATATTCGTTTGTGGCAGCCCTAGTGTGAATACTCATTATGAACGTGTTATAGGACATGTGTCAGGACTACTGGTCTGCCATAGCTACAACACAGTGAAGCATTTAGTTCCCTTAGAGGTGCTGAGGCTTTTTTTCCCTTTTCAGGAAGCTCACCTCACTGATTGGCAGGTCATGTTCTAAAGGATTGTCCTTCTGCCGAATAGATGCGCTGGCTGAAGTCTTTAAGGAGTGAAAGGCACCCAGGAGGTGACCCAGTGGAACAGTTGCCTATGTGGGGGAACACGAGGGTGAACATATTTAGAAAGGCAGGCTCCTCTGTAAACATTCATCTCATATGAGATTTGAGTGTCAAACAATTCAGACTGTCTTTTTCTAAAAATAAAGCTCTTTGCTTCTCTCTCCGTGTAAACAGAAAACGTAACATTTAGATAAGTTTAGTTTATACCAAGAACACCATATGAACAAAATGCTATGGCAAATGAGAGAAGCATAGTAGCTCAGACGAAAACATACATATGACACATCTCCACAGACACGTAGAAAAATACAAGCGTATAAAACGAGGTGGCCAGTCATAACTTACAAGTGTCACAGGATCAGATTAATTATCATTTGGAAATGAAGCAGTGCTTGGTTTTTCTGCTTGTGAATCATTGACTGATAGGACCATGTACTCGAAAGATTCAGGTGTATTTTCTATCCAAACAACGACTTCGTTTAATCAATGCATGGCTGACACAGAACGATAGGTCTGGGTACAGTAAGTGATGTAATACAAACGGATAGTTCCAAGTCAATGTCAATACCAGTGTCACCAAGGGAGGTGGGGAGGGGGAAGAGACACCAGCATTTGAAATTTATCAAGACCTCATTTGGAAAAGACAAAGATTGCGAAACATATATCACACCACCATGCCGCCGTGTTAAAAACCAATTTCCTTACCATATTGCCATACTCATATGAATAATAAGCATAGGCTGCCATAAGTTACAGTGCCTAGACAAAATAATACGGTAACACAGTAGACGATCAGCTAATATCTTTGGATATCGCAGTTAAGGCAACAACCTTTGTCAAAATGACATCTTCACAGTGTCATTTGACTTGCAGGTGGATTAGTTAGGGAAGGTGTTAAGATAAGTAGCTGGGCACCCGCTTACCCCGCTACCCAGTTAGCCGGCCGGCTTCCATTTAACCGTAAACCCTTCTGCATTATACAGAGACTCTTATACAGACTTTTATTACATTGAGTTATTATCTCTAGTACACAGCAAACTAAAACCGCATCCAAAAGGTTAATTCAGAACCTCACGCTCGAGCTAACATGCAGCACAAATATGGTTAGGTAACGTTGTCGGCTATAAACAATTATGAATGACTTACTTGCGGCTGCAGCGTAGTCGAAAGGGAAAACATATTTCCAATACCATAAATTTTGGTCAACTCCACTTAGTTTTCGTGTATTACAGGACGAAACACACGTCTTCCGCCACCGTCCTCTGAAAATTCCCTTCTTCTAGTCAGTTGTAAAAATGGCTTCCCTGGGAAAGTCGACCGGAATCTGTTGCGGCTTCACTACCGGTTTAGGTGTTTACGACATACTGGTAATGAAAAACCAGTGCAAACTTCACCAATATGGCGGCAACTGCACCCAAACCTTTTCTTTTCTATCACTTCTACAACCAACATTTTACGTTTATTTTAATTTTCACCTTGCATCTCAGCATGTCTGGGAGACTTGTGAAAGTGAATGTTCACCAAAGCATCACCTTTGTCAGTGGCTCATCCTCATTATTTTACGCATTAATATAGCATTTCACTGGAGAAATCCAAGACAAACATCTTCAAACACATGCACCCTCTTCTCCATGAGCCACACCCTTATATATACAAATCTGCATCCTTGAGGTAAATGTACAACTATATGGTTCCTATATCAAATTTGAGTATCTATTTAGTAATACATAATTAAATTCTCTGGTTGCAACCTAGTACAATGAGTAGTTACCAAACATAGATTGAATTCATATGTCATGTTTAACTACGTAGTTTTAATATCCACAATACTGGCTATTTCTGGGTGGGTCTCTATCACTTTTTCCTTTTCAGAGAAGCAATGACGCACGCCAGGATATAGTGAACTGATGCGAACGGATACAGTAAGTCATTTTTGGCTGTAGTTAGGTGTCCATAATGCTGCCTATTTTGACTGCACGTTAGTTTTTTGGAAATTCCATAAAATATTTGCCCAGGGTTTTAAAAAGCGTTTAGAAATATCATATTATTTTGTGCCGCGAAATACGTTTTTACACTAAAGATTTGAAGTTGGTATTAAGACGGGCTTCCGGTCATGAGTCACTTGCGTCATGAAGGACCCAAGCGTAGTGCCGATTTCAAATTTTCAGAGCAAGTTGGGAAGCTGTTTATTGAGAGTTTGCATGGTGTCTTGCTTTTTCTTTTCATTAAAATACAACCTAAACAGTATAATTAAATGACATTTAGATTATGATATTTAGATCGGATTTTATTATTGTTTGCTTTTAAGAACAGGTATTTATCCTGGACTTATCAGAAATAAACTCAGTTCGCTGTTGCATTTCTGACGTTGGTTGACTGGCGATATGGAGGGAGAAGAAAAGGCTAATAACGGTTCTCCACCCTGCTCCGTCAGCCCACTGCCTGTCTCTAAGCCACCTTCAATCGAAGACTTCGTTGTGATGAAGCCGATCAGCCGAGGGGCTTTTGGAAAAGTGTATCTAGCGAGGAAAAAGGGCAACTCAAAATTATATGCAGTCAAGGTAAATTTTAGGTCTTGTAACTCTGTATTTAGCACGATTATATTGTTGCCAACATTCACCCAACTAATAGCTTGTCCGTCGACAATATTATTGTTGTCTTTTAAGGTAGTGAAGAAGGCGGACATGGTCGACAAAAACATGACCGATCAAATGAAGGCAGAGAGGGACGCCCTGGCTCTCAGTAAAAGTCCATTTATAGTGCACCTGTTTTACTCTCTTCAAACGGCTACTAAAGTCTACTTGGTAAGATGCGCTGTTTTGTTCTGGCTGTCTTAGTAAAGTCACAATCACAGTCAGAATGACTGAAATATACGAAAGAGCATGCATATATAATGTTTGTCTTGTGTCCTTTGTCCCTGAGGTGATGGAATACCTTATTGGTGGGGATGTCAAGTCTCTTCTTCACATCTATGGTTATTTTGATGAAGAGATGTCATTGAAGTACATCTCAGAGGTGGCTCTTGCTTTGGACTATCTTCACAGACATAAAATCATACACAGGTATCGTAAGACTGTGCATGCTGTGGTGACATCTTAATATGTGGGTCTGATTTGTTTTCTGTGGGCATTTCCTGAAATTCTCATCCACCATTTAGAGACTTGAAACCAGACAACATGCTGGTGTCCAATGAAGGACATATCAAGCTTACGGACTTCGGCCTCTCCAAAGTCAAGCTTGATAGGGGTTGGTATATATGGATGGATTTTATTGTTCTGTGAAGAATATCGAAATTTTACTGCAATTTTTCTTTCTGCTGACCCTTTAAGTTAATAATGCATTAATGAAATGGTATTATTAATGTTTTATATGGCTTATATTCAGTCCCCTCCTAATTTATTACCACTTATCTGGCATCTGGATGCCTTTGGGGTTACTTTTGCTATTAAATTATTTTGATCCTGATTCCCCGCTAAAAGAATATTCCTCCCAAGATGTTAAGTAACAATTTCCGTAAGATGTATAGATGCTGTTCGATATTTTTGAGTCATATTTGTTTAACCTCATTCTCTAATTATTCAGTATGGCTAGCACTAATGCGACCATACAAAGACTTTGATGAGTATAGCATATTTATTTTAGCCATCATCCTAACAGTTTTGTGTTTTTTTTTTTAATGCATGTAATTTATGCAGTTCATTGGCTGCAATGTTCCATGCTTTGAACTTCTTCCTCAGAGCTGAGACCAGTGGACATTCTAACAACACCTTCATTAGTGAAGCCCAAGAAAGATTATTACCGTACTCCTGGTCAGGTCTACTCCCTAATTAGCTCCCTTGGTCTTGTGAGTACTGGTGTTTTTAGGTGTGAATATAGATAAAGCCTTTTAAGATAAGATAAGAATCCTTTATTAGTCCCACAAGTGGGAAATTTGCTTTGTCACGGCAGAAAGTGGATGGTACAAAATAAGAGCAGCAAAAATTAGAGACATAGAATAAAAACTCTACCAACAATACAGTAAAGAAGTACACTATATAAGCAATCTGAAAATATAAATATGGAAGAGTGTATTAAAAATGTGTGTGTGTATATATATGTATATGTAAACTTAGATAAATATATGTATGTATGTATGTATGTACACAGTATATGTATGTATATATGTACAGAGTGGATATATAAATATATGTAGAACAAGAAAAATTGCATATGAAATGAAGCATATGTAAATTATTGTATGCCGGTATTAATAATCATATATTTTAAAGTTGAAGGAATTTTTCATTTTTAGTAACAGCAGGGTTGATCTTACAGCCACATATATATAATTTTTTATTTTTATTTTTTTTAAGAATACGCCAGGGACAGAGGCCAGGTGTCACAGGACCTCCTTGGCCATGTCTAGCCCCATGGCTTGTAAGACACAGCAGCTCAGGAGGTCCTTCTGCTCACCCCTTTTGAAGAAGGAGCAGCTGGATTCTCCAGCACGCTCAGCCCAGACAGTGTACGGCTCCTGTGAGTGCTGACATCTGGATCGTAGTCTGGTTTTCGGTACTGGACATCGGCTATGAATGGTTGCCTGAGAAATTTCTGGGTTCCCTGGCCCTCTGCAGTGGGGCATAGCCTTTCTGGCCCACTGCAGTGGGGCAGAGTCTCCCTTCACAGTGAATGGAAAAAACCAAAGTGTTGCATTAAAGCTTTAGGTCGGACATGGTCATGTGTTTTGGTTTGTCTTTCAGGTGTGTTTAGTCCAGCTATTCTGGCTAAGAGTCTGACTCCACGACTTCTAAAGTCCAGGAAGCGGTTTGGGACGTCGAGTGCCAGCAGTCAATCTTGCCTCTTCCCATCAACCACGGATTCGGAGGGCTGCGTCAGCCCACTGTGGGAGAATGAGCCGGTTGGTGCTATTGCGTGCATGCTGGGAATTTGAGTTCTCCTGTGTGAGATGTGTCTTCTGTCAAATCTAGGCATGCTTGTTGTTCTTCAGTGTGAAAGCAGACACTTTTCATTGCTATAAATCAAAGGGCAAATTTTAGAAAAAATTCGAGACTAAAGTTTTAGAAATTTAATGTAAGTTCTGCATTGCATTACATGAGGACTGAGTAAGTCCCCAGTACTGTGATGTATGATGAGGAAGCCTGACTTTGTCATTGAAGGATTAAAGGATTAAGGATATCAAAAACAATAACAAAAAATGGACTGAGTGAGTTTTGGAAATGTACTGTGCAATTAATTTATCACTTTAGTATTTTATGCAGAGGTGGACAATTCAGGTCCTAACGTAAAAATCCAGAACAAAATTTTGTTTTTATCAACGAGTTGAGCACAAAGAGTCAGTCACAGAGTAATCAACTGGTTGATAGAAACAAAATCTTATTCTGGATTTTTACTTTCTGGACTTGAAATGTCCACCTCTGATTTTATGAAATTTGATTTATATTACACGTACAAAATTATGTTTCGCTTTCTTACAGAAGGTTTGGATAAATATAATACATTTAGAATGCCTTTTAAATAAACTAATAAGTATCCCTGACCCAATAATGAATAAATCAACACAAGAAGTTGATGAAATATTGAAGGAGTGGTGATATTTTTGAAGGAAATGGAGGATGTGGAGAACCTGCTGGAAAGTGATGTGTTTGACAAAGATGGTAAACCAGCAATCATGTCCAGTCTGCTGGGAAGGAGGATGGCCAGTGACTTTCGGAGGCTGGGTCGAGATTCAGTATTCAGCACTCTGGACAACATCGACATGAACCCACATCCTCAGAGGGGACAGCCAGAGTCTGCATTTTTGAAACCAAAAAAGGGCACAGAGCTGGAGCCTTTGGCAGCAAGGAAGCTTTCGTCACTCGTGAAACCGACAGGTGAGAAAGCTTCTCCACCAGCCAGGGAAAAAGGAATTCTGGAAGTCCCAGAAAAAGCCATGGTCAAAGCGTCCATGAAAAGAGGGTTCGAGCAGGTGGAAAAGAGTCCCGATCAGTACGAGGCTCGAGCCAAGAAGAACGACACCTCATATGAGCGCTGTTTTCAGATCCCAAAAGACAGAAGCTCCAGCACCGGCCTCACAGGGGTGTTTGCCACCATTCAGGTCGGGGCATTTCCGGGAGATCTAGAGTTGAAGCGGTCCGGTCCAGCTTTTGTGGCGAAGAACCTGTTGCACGAGCTGGATGGGCCGTGCGAGAGCAGTGGTGGCAGTGCCAATGATGAAGTAGCTGTGGATTCCAGCTTTGCATCGATCGAGAATGACCGTGAGGACATGGTTCCGATAAGGAATCTGAGCCTAGACTCTGATGACTCCCTTCAGGACATGTCTGTCATTGCCAGTGACTCAAAGGTCCCAGATCTGGATGGAACGAAGGACCATCAATCGTCTGAGATCGAGGAGAAGGATGTTTCTCGGAGCTTGCAGGACTGTTGCTCCTCATCTAGGGTAGCGACCCCCAGACAGTGTATAGAAGAGCGGTCCAGGGGTCTCCTGCACGTGGAGTCCGGCAGGTCTTCTCCATTCCTTAAACCCCGGAATGTAGTGGCCTTCAGGAGCTACTGCAGCTCCATCGACCGGTCCAATGTGTCGGGCTGCTCGCGCCGGAGCATGGACTCTGTCAACATGATGGATGTCTCCAGTTCCACCTCCTTCTACAGTTTCCCTGCCACAGTAACACCAGTGCAGAAGAGACGGGGCCTCAGTTCTCGCAGCTCACCATACCAGGTGGGAAGCAGATTTCCAGAAGTTTCTGTGCTTTCCAGTACTTCAATGTTTCTTTCTATGGTTCGGTACATTAAATGTTTGTTTTTTTATGTTGGGGGGGTATATTAGACACCACAGCAGACGACCAGCCAAACCCCCTTTAGGACCCCAAAGAGTGTCCGCAGAGGGCCTGGACCTGTAGAGGGCGGCCCGCTCCTCGGGACCCCTGACTATCTGGCCCCGGAGCTACTTTTGGGAAAACATCATGGTAAGTGGGAGGGAACTTCATTGCAGGGGTGAGTTTGTTGTTTCTGGGGCCCCACTGAAAACGTCACTTTGGGGGGGCCCTGCCGACCCCTAGTGTAGTCACTATTTGTGACCCCATGCAAATGTGTGGCTTGAGTGGTGGTAAACAACAACTGCCCGCTCGTACTGTACATGTTCGTTTATGTTTGTTTTGCGGTTGGCCCTGCGAGAAGTTTGACACTTCACCTCTCTAAGTTTCAGTGTCCGGTCACGGTAAGTACGCAGTCATCAGGTTTGGTTGCTCAGTGCATGTTTGTGGCTTCTCTTACTGCGTCTAAAGGACATTTTGCATTTCTGAGCTTTTTGTGTAACCTTCACCTCGCCCACCCCCCATATTATGGGTCATGCTGGGTTTGTAGCCACCTTCAGGTGTGGCCAGTAACACCTTAAAGTCCGTGTCCCTTGAGGTGCTGTCACTGAGGCGACTGGAACCACTTAACTCCAGGGCAATCGATTTACTTCCATGTGAATCGTTCATTCGTTCATCTCATTTTAATCTTCTAAAATCTGCTTGAGGAACTGTCATACTTTTCAGTGCTCTAAGATGCAACTTAGTGCAGTAATGCTTAATAATAGGGCTGAACGATTTATCGATTTTAAATCAAAATTGCGATTTGAAGCAACAAACAAAAAGGCTGCGATTTAGGGTATGCATTGTCCCTTGTGTATTTTACATCTTCCGTTCTAAACTGGAATCTATAGAATTTAACCTAATTTTGAAAATGGACTTGGGGTAACTTTAACCTCAAAAATAATTCAGGGGTTCACACTTGTGTCCATCGAACTTTCAGGAAACACTATTACTTTACTAAGGGTAAAAAAAAAAAAAGTGGTCCAATGCTGTTTGCAAATGCAGCACTTAAAATGCACATGTAAAATAGTCGCTTCACCCTGTTTCGGTCAGTAGTAACCCAGCACTTTTTTGGCACATAAATGACCATAAAACAATAATTTAAGCCATTTTGCCTTAAATTTATAGTAAATTGTTGTGGTTGAACAGTATGTGGCATAATCTAGGAACATAGTCCAAATCGATTCATATGACCATCATCATCATATGATGATGTAAGGTGGTCAGTTTTAGAAACTGTTTTTAGTGTTCAGGAATCAGGTATTCAGTTAAAGCTTGCACAGTTACTGTTACTTGTGGCTTGATTTTTAAATATGTATATGCCATTGTCATAAGACTCATGGTTTGTACACAAGGGTTAAAAAAGTAATAAATGCATGTTGGAAGTAATTCATATCTTTAAGTTCTCATTCTTGCATTAGAATATAGACAGTTCATATTTTTGATGATATCTCATGTTGTAATGCTGCATCATATATTTTAAATCTATTACACATTGAATATTGAACTGCAACTTGACTTTTAAAAATGAAAACACAAATCAAGCCGCAATCTGTCAGAAAAATTGCGATGATATTTTCCCCAAATCGTCCAGCCCTATTTAATAATAATGAATACTTATTTTAAAATGCAAAATAATACAAAATTTCCTTAATAAAACTGATTTGTAGCACATTCAGCTCAATGTCATGTTATCGTAAATGTATCACTGTGTATTTGTGTGTATTTTTAACTAAGGTCCATAAGATTTTTTGCAATTGGCGGGGGAACCTGTACAGAACAAGGATGACAAATTCAAGCATTTTTGCTGCCATCGTTTCAGACTTCATGGTGGACTGGTGGGCACTGGGAGTGTGCCTATTCGAGTTCCTTACCGGTGTGCCCCCATTCAATGATGAAACTCCACAGCTGGTGTTCCAGAACATTCTTAACAGGGGTGGGTTTCCTTTTTTTTTTTATCTCTGACTGTGGCTTCCTGTTTGTGTAGATGACCACTTATCCATATTGGGGAATTTATATAGTAAACAAAGTTCTCAGCTTATTCAATGTGTATTTTTGATGCTTTTCTATCATTAAATGCCATCTGCTAAGACATTCCCTGGCCGGATGGTGATGAAGCGCTGTCACAGAACTCGAGGAGAGCCATCGAAAGTCTCCTGACGACAGACATCACCAAACGGGCTGGCCTTAAAGGTGACCACTCCTCCTTCAGATAAAAGCACGTTGACATTTGTCTCTAATCCTTCCCAGGTGGTCAGATGTGTCGAGAGCTCTGACTGGATGCTTGTGAGCTTAATAATAAAACTTTTGTTTCAGAGCTGAAGCAGCACACACTGTTCAGAGGCCTGGACTGGGACAACCTGCAGAACCAGCCCATGCCGTTTATACCTCAGCCGGATGACGAAACGGACACCTCTTACTTTGAGGCAAGGAACAACGCACAGCACCTCTTCATGTCTGGATTTAGCCTGTAGGGAACCCCCAACCCCTCAATCTGCACTCCTAATTTGGGGGCTGGTAGGGGTGCAGCTAAACTGAATGTGTTGAGTCAGCTGGGATATATCTGCATCTATATTTTAAATCACTAACAATACAGGAAATAAAGAATGAAGGTATTCATCAATGCAAAGGAACCACTGCTGCTTCTGTTACAAAAAGATGCTCCACACTAGGGATTTCTGAGACTGACCCAGGTCTAAGCAAACTAGACAGCTCAGTATGTAGTCGGTGTTGTCTTAAATTATCAGCGATTTCTGTATGTCTTTATTATGTATGTTCTGTCTGTTGGTTGTTTTAAAGATTGCATGGGGTTTATGGCTTAGCCTGAACTACCGCTGGTCAGGTGTGTGGCTTCTTTTGAAGCAATAATGTCTTTTATATTAATTTTAATTTAGCACATGGTTGCTGCATCTTTATAAATCTGTTCTTGTTCACTGTAAGTCATAATGGTATAATTCTGGATCTCATTTTATTGTAGAAAATTAGTAAAAGGTATAGTTTAGGAGCCTGTTTCTCCCACCTTTAACAAAAACAGCATCTAACAAAATGCATCCTTGAGTACCTGGAAGTGAATGTTATGAAATCTGAGAAAAATATCCACCATCCCCATGAAACAGATAAAGGCATTATCGCCAATTATAAGTAAACCAATGTAAAAATCTGAAATCTACTACATCTGATTAACTAAGAGCTAGGGAAGCATGTGGCATGTTCTGATGTAACGGCCCCCGAAGACTAAGCTCATGGAAGTGAATGGAAACCCAGCTGACAAACCCACATTCCCACCAAACAGACTGGCACGTGGAGCACCATTCTGCATGGAGAAGCGTCAAGGGCTCTGACCTGAGAGGCTATTGGCTGAGCTGTTAGGACACCTGCGCGTTACAACCCACTGATTCCAATCACAGTGGGTTGTATAGCCCCGGTGCCCATCATTACTAATTTATTAATTGGTCGATTTTTTTCTCCAATGGGGAATCACAGGACACAAATGATTGGTCACATTAAGTAATCACTATTGTATTTCAGACACTTTACCTACTTGTTGGGTTTCTAGTCTTGGAGAAAATGCCCCCGTTTCCTTGATGACTAATACTGACCACATAATGCTGTGTGTGAGTGATATAAATTGGGTACGTGGTTTTTCCCGTGTGCATACCATTGTTAGAATCTCCTGTTGATGTTTTGAAATTTTAGTTTTTTTGAAATGAAAGATGAATTGTGACTAATGGACAAAAAGGCTCGCAGTTCAGCTATAATTAACAAATTACTGCTCTTTGTACATTTTATAAGATTTGTTATTTGGCCTTGTAATACATTCATGTTGTAAATTGCTGTGTGTAAAGTTGGTCTTTTCTAACAAACTGTTTTAAAATGTGTTTAAAGCTGCTGTTCAAACTCATTAAAACCTTTAATTAAAGCATTTAAATTAATTACACAATGTGCCACGAAGAGGCCATGCCCAGCTTTGATTATGATTAAAGAACCAGTTTTGATAACCTAGTTACAATCCTGCTGAAAAAAAATGACCAGCATACCAGCACCGAAACACAACACATGCTGGTATTACCACAACCAGCATAATGCATGCTACTCATGCTAGCCTGTAGGGAACCCCCACCCCCCCAATCTGCACTCCTAATTTGGGGGCTGGTTGGGGTGCAGCTAAACTGAATGTGTTGAGTCAGCTGGGATATATCTGTACCTATATATATATAATAAATGTGCTGTGTTTTGGTGCTGGTCAATTCTTTCAGCAGGGAATCATTTGAGGTGGGTAACATCTACAGGAACTTTAAAGAAAGAGGAGCACTACTGCAATACACCTATAATTATAAGAAGCTGTTTGTTTCCTGCAGGTAAAAAAAAAGATCGAAAGATCTACCAGGTGGTTCAGGGAAATTTTATTCATGCTTCAGGCCGCACTAATCTCATGCTAGCCGCCCATTTCTGAAGGCAGAGAGAGAGAGATGTAGTTCATTTCAACAGAAATGCTCTACAAGCATCGCTGAAAGAGAGGCTTTAAATCTATACATCTCCACTGCCAATGCAACTCTTATATTACACAAGTATAAATGCTCATACTCCGCTATGTCAACAGTAAAGTGCAATGAAAATATTGCACCTTGTTTTAGAATGAACTGTACAGCTATTAACAGTAATTAACACTAAAAGAAACAAATTGTTTTAAATCTAAAACAGTATTAAAGACACTGCAGAATTGTACTGCCCGTTAGGTTCAATCTGCCACAACCATTTTACCCACTGCAGCTTTTGGGGGGGGGGGGGTTTAGAACAGTTTCTTAAATCAGTATTTAAGAAATGGACTTTAACTGAAAAGTACTGGGAGATCAAAATAAACAACATACTGTTGTCTCAACTACCTCATAAATCCCCCCCCAAGCCTGCCTCAGATTCAACACATCTTAACAGAATTCAGTCCATTTCTGCTATCCAGATGACTGCGATAGTCCAGATATTACTCAGAAACTGAAATCAGTTTAAAGAATGATTCAAAAACAGTTCAGCCTGAAACCAAAGTCTGACCACACGTATCTTCTCACAACCCCTTCCACATACAGACTTAAGCATTTTCCCAAACTTTCAGAGTTTAATTTCCTCCAGCCCAAAGCCCACAGAACCCCCTTCCCACCCATAATAAATAGACATCGATCAGATCGAATGTACCAGCTTATCGAGACAAGCCCCACTCTGCGTTTAACTGCAGGAATGTTGGTATGTTAGCAGCGATGTCAGCGAATTTCAAAAAATGCATGCATGGTGTTCCCGGCACAGCTCGTAACCACCACTGTACATCAGCTGCTGCAGGACCATAATGCCCTTTTAACCTGAGGCTGACGTTTGTTTATTCGATCCCTTTTTTTGCATGCTTTGAAAAAAGAAAAAGCTGGAAATCAAAATTAGGGCCATTATTCTCTTAAAGGTGCTGTGACCAAACCATGGAAACCAAACATCTCTTCTTCCAATATGTCAACTACCATCTCAAAGAAGGAAAATAAAAGGCATAACCAACTACCTCTACTTCTGTTTACAAAAGCCAGCGTGATTATGATTTGCAATTCCGTACATTCCCGTTTCTTCCCCCCTCACGCTCGGAGGATCTGTTTTTAGTTTCTCTAGGTGCTAAAGTAGTCGACACATTACTCATAGTGTGGTCATTTGAGTGCAAAAGCTAAGGTTAGACAAGTGATGAAGCAGCGACCGGCTACGCCTCGCAGGGAAAAGACGACCCTGAAGCTATTATCCCGGGACGGGTCCTTCCTACGCGATGGGCGAGGCGTGTGCTCAGTTCATTCTTCTGCAAGGAAAAAGAAACCAAAATTAAAGGCAGGGGTACAGCTCAGCGGGTTAGGGCTCTGTGTCTGTGATTAGAAGTTCGGCAGCTCAAATTGTGTAGCCAGCAGAGTTATGTCGCCAATTGGCTCCTCAGCAAGGCCCTTAACCCATCCCCCCCAACTGCTCCAGGGATTGCCTGACCCTGCTTTCTCAACTGCATGTCGCTTTAGACAAGTGTCTGCTGAACCAACATAACACAAATCTGTTTCACAAGAAGCATGTTACTTGTATCAACTCATCTGTCCACCTTTCTCCCGTAACCACTTTGGGTGGGGCCTATCCCAAGATGCACTAAGAATGAAACAGAGACACCCACCCACCCTGAGGGCCAACCCAGAGATGCTAGGTCACTTACTGCCTGGCACTATCTGTTCACAAATCCTGATCCAGGGGCCCACCTCATCCTCTTCATAATGTGCTTTTTTCCCCCCCACCTTGCCGGACCGGGTCATATAGATATGCCGCCGCACTCACCGTCTCCTCCGCTGCATGTAGAGACGCACCAGCCACTGCGCCAGAAAAGGCCAGAGCACGGCAAAGGCCACTGTTGCCGGGGAAACATCAAAGGGCCACCACAATGGCTTCTGCAAGGCCCGACATCAGCACAATCACCACAGCGACACGTTGTGTTCGGTACTTATAGGTAAACGGAAGGTAGAAGTACAGCTAGTCTGGACATGACAACACCAGTCGAACTATCTATTGAACCTATTTAAATCATTAAAAACCTTTTTGCTTACCTTATTTACGGGTGGCGATGGATAATTTGGTTGGAATGCTAATGATCTCGCCTTAGGAACAAAGGAAAAAAAGTGAGATGCAGACATAATGCACAATATTCAAAAATTGAACCATCTTAATAGTTATAAAATACAAAATTGAGTTCTACTTACACATTAAATACATTCAGTTGAAAAGAGAAATAATCCTAAAGACCAATTAAAAAAACTCATGAAATCCTCTCACAAACACTTTCTTATTAAGAAGTACGATGGCATTCCTGACCATTTGACAATATATTGTCTTGACAGACTATATAAAATATACTATAAACTTATGGGTCTTCCTAATGCATTGCTTGGCTCTATCATTCAAATGCTAACACTTTTCACTAGGTATGCACAGATACCAGTTTTTTGAGATGAGTACAAGTACCGAGTACTTATTTTTCAGTATTTATCGATATGGAGTACAGTTACCTGTTTAGATTTATTTTTAATAATAGTCACAATAATATTGAGGTCATTTTGAAGTGTTTATTTTCATTGGTTATTAAATTCACTCCTTTGTTTTACCAATATCAAAAACTTTAAGCTCCAAAAACCAGAAAATAGTTGAAAAACACTGGAGCTGTAACATTCAGAAAAGTGTTACGTAACTCTGTACAATATATTCTGTATTCTGTAACTGTCGCTTCTGTAGTGTCTCTTTTAAGGTTGGTTGCAGTGATCCACGGCTGCTGCTAGCCTTAGCAAATTCTGGTGTTTTAAGTGTTTTATTAGGTTACTAGTATTGCACTCTTTTTGGAAGTAATTGCTTCAACAGTACCTCCGCGTGCCGAGGTTAATGTAACTTAATGTAAGTACATCATATCTACCACGTGGTATCGGTTATATAGTTAGGTCCATATATATTTGGACACTGAATGTATTACAAGTTTTGTTATTTTACCTCTTTACTGAAGCATATTAAAATTACAGTTCTATAATGAATATGGACATTAAATCTAAGAGTCTGCACTTTATTTGGTACCCACATCCAAATTGGAGGAAGAGTTTATGAATTACAGCTCTTTCATATGTACCACCCTCTTTTTAAAGGGACTAAAAGTAATTGGACAATTGACTCAAAAGCTTTTCATGGACAGGTTTGGGCAAATACTTCATTATGTCATCATCTATTAAGCAGATAAAAAGGTCTGGAGTGTGGTGTTTGCATTTGGAAGATTTTGCTGTGAACCCATAACATGTGGTCAAAGGAGCGCTCCGTGCAGGTGAAAGGAGCCATCCTTAGGCTGCGATAACAAAAAAAGCCATCAAAGAAATTGCAAGAATATTAGAGTGGCAAAATCTACAGTTTGGTACATTCTGAGAACAAAAAAGAATTTTCACTGGTGAACTCAGCAACGCAAAAAGGCCTGGACGCCCACGGAAGACAACAGTGGTGGATGATCGCGGGATCATTTCCATGGTGAGGAAAAACCCCTTCACAGCATCCAGCCAAGTGAAGAACACTCTCCAGGAGGTAGGAATATCAATACCCAAGTCTACCATAAAGAGAAGACCTCATAAAAGCAAAGACAGAGGGTTCACCGCAAGGTGCAAACCACTCATAAGCCTCAAGAATAGAAAGGCTATATTGGACTTTGCCAAAAAACAGCTAGAAAAGCCAGCACAGTTCTGGAACAGCATTCTATCTGATCAGATTCTCTCCCATGTTCTCCATACCAGAATGAAGACAAGAAAAAAAGTGTGGAGAAGGCATGGAACAGCTCATGATCCAAAGCATATTACGTCATCTGTAAAACACGGTGGAGGCAGTGTGATGCTTGGGCATGAATGGCTGCCAGTGGTACTGGGTTACTAGTGTTTATTGATGATGTGACAGAGGACAGAAGCAGCCAGATGAATTCTGAGGTGTACAGAGACATAGTGTCTGCTCAAATCCAGCCAAATTCAGCCAAGCTGATTGGACAGCGCGTCACAATACAGATGGGCAATGACCCAAAACATACAGCAAAAGCAACCCAGGAGTTTATTAAAGCAAAGAAATGGAATATTCTCCAGTGGCCTAGTCAGAAAAGTATTAAAAATTAACATTTTCACTTATATGAATTTGTCCAATTACGTTTGAGCCCCTGAAATGAGGGGACTGTGTATAAGAATGACTGCAGTTCCTAACATTTTTATACACTATTTTTGTCCAACCCATTAAATTAAAGCCAAAAGTCTGCACTTCAACTGCATCTCCATTGTTTCAAATCAAGTCATTGTGGTGATGTACAGAATCAAAATTATGAAAACCGTGTCACTGCCCAAATATTTATGGACCTAACTGTAGGTATCGGGAAACTTTGGAGAGTACGAGTACCAGCACAACTTTTCACATTTACATAAATCTGATGAAATTCAAGGTAAGAGCCTTTTCTCAAATGATATGAGAGCCCCTTTTGGGACTTAATCCAACAATCTTCCAAATAAGCCCTTAATCGCTATGCCACACCCTACCCTCACCTGTGAAGCAGTGAGGGCCTCCAGTGTGTGCAGCCGCTGCAGCACGCTCTGCATGTCCTCCTGAAGGCGTGTCAGGGCCGTAACGATCTGCTCGTTCAGGCTGCCAGTGGCCCCGCCTTCAGGCCCCCAGCGCTCGCCGTCCCCGCCGCCACCAAGCAGGCCTCCACGGCCCCCTTCGCCCGGCAGCCTGGAGCCTAGTGGAGAGGAACCACCATGTCAGATGCTACTCTGGAGCTTTAACTGCTGAGGAAGTCAAGAGGAGGCTTACTCTTTCCTCTCCTGCCAAGCGAGGTGTCCGTTCGGCCCACGCTCAGCCGCTCCCTGGGGGGCCCATTCCTCCGGGTGCCCCCATCCTCACCGCCACGCTGCACCCCGCGCTGATCAGGACCCCCCTGCAGGTCGCCCTTCTCCGACCGGTCTCCCAGGGGTTCGGGCTCTTCTAGGGTGTTGCTTGTTACCGCAGAAAGATTAAGGACGATTTCAGAGCCCTGAGGAGGCAAGCGGGGAGTCACAATCAATGCAAACAGTGAAGATGCCACAACTAGCTCTGCGTCTACAGGCAGTCCCCAGGTTACGAGCAAGATCTGTTCCCAAAGTCAGACTTAAGTCATTTGTACATAAGTCGGAACTGGTACAGTACATATAGCTCTTATTTAGTGTCAGTTAGTCAAATGTTTGTCTCAGTATGTAGTACATATTTTACCTTTCTATGTATATAAAACACTTAAACATAAAATAATACATAATACATTAATAATACAAATAACTACATAATGGTACTGTACTCAACCTCGAAGCTATTGTAATACGTCTTTACAGCTGACGCAAGTGCCATTTGTGCAATGTTGATTCAGCAAGAGTGACATAATAGTAACAGTTTTGTTAAATACTTCACAAAGTCCTTACTAATACAATGGAGCTGAAGCCGTACAATGGTAAGAATCACCAAGTAGTGTGTGCGTTCATACTAATTTGTAATATAACAGGCTTTTCGGCAGTCCGTTTCAGTATATGTTGTCCGTAAATCGGACGTTCTTAACCTGACGACGAGGACTGCGTGTACTCTACCAACACCCCCCCTCCTCAACACCCGCATGTGCACATCCTACCTCCTCGAGACCAAACTGCTCCATTGAGTCACAGTACACCTCGCTCTCCGAGTCACTGGCTGGATGACGGTGGCCTGACACATCTTCATTGTGATCTGCAGAGAAAACCAAGGAGATGAGAACTTCCATTATAAATGAGGCAGAAGCCAACGGTACGGCTGCTAGTGGGAATCAGAGTTCATCTCATTAGTCATTAACACCCCCTACTGGTATCAAGAAACAGAAGCTAACAAGGCATCATACATACCGCCGAGGTGGCCATTGAGCTCGCCACTGAGTTCTTTGACCTGGGAGGCCAGGCCGCTGTGCACAAGCTCCTCCTCCGTTTCCAGATCACCGTTGAGGTCGGACCTGGAGCCATGAGTGCCGTTGGACAGGGACAGAATTTCCCGTTCCACATTGCCGTTGGGGATCAAGCGGTCATCCGATTGCCCGTTCTGCCTCATAGTCTCGGCTTCCATCTCTGGTAATTAATGTCAACACAATAGCTGCTTAGATGTGGGTATTGATTATCATTATTTAAAATATGAACGCGTTACCATACCAGTCTCCAACTTCCCCGCCTTGGCGTTCTTGCTCTCAAGTTCAGCGCAGTCCCCATGGTTCTGCAACGTGCCATTCATTGCCAGGCTCTTCACTATGCTTTTGGTGACACTTTTCGGTGCTGGTGATGCCAACATGTTTCCAAAACCTGAAAACAAGCCATCGTACAAAAATCGCCCTCTCATGTTTCATAAAGCCGTTTTGTGACCAGCACATAAGTATTTAATTGTATTACACCAAAACCAAATAAAATTTCAAATAAATGAATAGGAAATATGTATTAAACATCAACCCACAAGAGAAACACTCAATCTCTGAATAAAGCAACAGGGCTGTAACAATTACACAAAAATAATTACAGACACTCCTCACTTAACGACCGAGTTCTGATCCTGCGACTCGGTTGCTAAATGAATTGGTTGATATGAGAGGAGCTGCCCCTTACTGATATTTCAAGCATACTGTACTAGTAGTGGGTTTGTGTCTTTAGATATTAATGTCACCTTTGCAGCGTTTATAACATTTTTAGTATATTTAAAAATGTTTATACAATAGTGTACTGTAACTGTAATAAACAGAATAGAGGAAATCAGCTATAAATATACATTACTTTGGTTTGCATATTATAAGTAAAGGTAATCACTTCTTATTTATTCTGAATAAAGAACAGGTCTAAAGGAAACTCCAACTTTCTTTTAATTTGCGTATCTCAATGATTTAATCAAATTGATCAACAATTTTCCACTGCTGCTACGTCCGCGCTTATCACCTCACCACTGATACTCCAATTATGCAGGATGAATCTCTGACAACACAAATTTCTAGACAAATTTTGAGATTGCGAGTGCTAGTATAGTGAATACTGAGCAACTGCGGAACGAGACAGACTGAGTAAGGATGATGGGAGATGAGCTGTTTGCCGCACTGCCATTTCCATGACCAACGGTCCTGTACAGTGTATAATACTGACTGGTCGGAGAGCTACTCGTAAGTCCGCGCGTTTGTTAAACAAGTAGGTCGTTAAGTGAGGAGTGTTTGTACTACTGTAACAATCAACTAAAAAAAACGTTATGATACACCATTCTAATAATTTCGCAAAGGCTGGTACTCTCTTTCACATGGTGCTTTTCCACTGCCACCAAGAACCGAGTCGTACCACCAACTGGTGTTTTTCCATTGTAAAGTATGGGAGCTGTAACTGCACTCACATGGACCTGCTCACTAGCAAGGCCGAAAGTCTGACCAAACTGAGCTGGTTGTGTCACCACCATCTGATTGGTTGAAATGCATGGAGATATTGGTGTTCTGCTCATGGATTATCTGAAAAGCGTATATTCTATATATTATTCATTAATAGTAGTACCACACATCGCAATGTATTGATGTATTCCTGATAACTTGGAACTTGAAAATTTCCAACCTCCTACTTAAAAAAGTACTATAGAACAGCTGAACGGAATGGATTTGTAATGCAAATTTAGGCAAATGAATGCTAACTTATAGCGTTTGATACGGAGATTCTCACAGACATGCTAGCAAAAATTAGCACACAGCAAACAAACAAACAAATATTATTATTATTAACAATAATAATAACAACAACAACAACAATAATAATAATAATGATAATTGCACATAGTAAATCGTGATGTATACCATGTAAACACTAAATAAGCATCTCTTCCGTTTTACACCCCAGTTGCTCAGCAACTCAGCAACGCCTTTACCGAGCCAATCCTTCTGCAGTGAAAATCCAAAGCAAGTTGGAACTGCGCTGTAACTAGTCTCTCTTCAAAGTAAAGCTCGGTATGGGTCGGTCCCTGTATACCAGTGGGAAAGCGCCAATAGTCTTTTCTAAGCTATGGAAAAGCTAAAAGCAGCACTGAGGATTTCACAAAGCCACTACATACAGATACACTTGCCTTCCAGTGACCTAGCAAATTGTTCCAAACGGGCTGAACAAAATTAAATGGGGAAAAAAATAAATAATACAGAGCAGGGTTATTTTCAATTTTTACCAGTTATACATGTTCCAGGTATTATTAATGGTAATTAAAAATAAGAAAATAACTTATTTAGCTAAATACTATTTAAAAATGGTAATGGAGTGTATTTAATAACTTTTGTATATTCTTTGTATCTTCAGCTTATTAAAATGTTTTTATGTAGTTATAATGTTTTTTTATTTTTCATTAACGATAATAGCCCTGATACAGAGGCAGAAAATACAGAAGAGTATAAACCAGGCCACGCAGCAGTAAAAACATTTTAACTTCTTTATATGTAGTGTTTGATTAAAACCTTTTGCAACAACATGCATGCTGCAACATATTCATTATCCAGTTTCTGGCATGTATGAATAATTCCTGGACATCTTATAAAAGCATTCTGTACTATTATTTTGGAAGTTACATGTAGGCTAACCAAGAGTCGATCAGATCATGTTACCGGTATGACGATGGACTCAATTCTCGGGATACATTTACACTTAAATTTGTTTGTTTGGTTCAATAGGGCTGTCGAGCTGGCATTAACATTGAGCAGTAGCCCGGGGGGTATTCCACAAAGTAGAATTTCTTCATTAGCCAGAAAACTTCAGCCAAATGTAAGGATTGTCCAGCCGGAATGCCACTTACCAGTCCTCCTATTGGACAGATTTCAGGTTTGGCTTACATTATCCAGATAACTGGGAAATCCTGTTCTGTGGAATACCCCCCAGAAGAGGTATGTGTCCCACGCCCATACCTGTGGTCAGGTCAGACACTTGGCTGATCTTTTTTTTCTCATCTACGATCTCGTAGAACGGTCCCAGGACCTGCAGCAGTTCCTCCACCTCATCGGTGACAGGCATGCTCTCCAGGATCTGTGGGGTTGATGCTCAGAGTAGATTCCAGCACATGATGACAACAACAACAGAAACAACAATAACAACAGGAAGCCACCTCTGAACACTTACTATCTTCAGTTCGTCCACATATGCTATCATTGCCTCCTCCCTTGGCAGGTCTCCTAGAGAATTCCATGCATCCCTGTGGGCATGAAACAGCCATGTGTTAAATTAAATAAAACAATGTTTTATTTGCCATCTGCACAATTATGAGTACAGGTACACTGGAATGCTTCTTTTTGCATATTTAGTTTTCTTTTCAAAAAGGAGATCAAGATGAAATATGCAAAAATAAGCACTCCAGTGTAGGAGACATTCACACACACACATATGAAGACGAGAGCAAAGCTTGGGATCCAAGAACAGGGTCAGCCATTTATACGGCACCACTGAAGCATTCCAGAGGGGGGCGGAGGGTAAACGGCCTTCTCAGCTGCCCAATGGACATGTGACTATTCTGCTGATCTGAACCGGTGACCTTCTCATTGCAAGCACAGAGGCCTAAGCCGCTGAGCCACATGCCACCTCCTAAGGTGCGGGTATTCCCCATTTAGCCATGTGTTAAATGTGTCACCGTGTTACTAAATGGTTAATAAAGAAACTCCCTCCACTCTATACACACACACACACACCAGCATTTCATTCAAGTCCAAAACAGCCTCAGAACACAATGATGACCACAGCACCACCCTGTCCCTGACAGCGGTACTGCAGGATCCATGACCTTTGTTACATTTGGCAGTTTGGGCAAGGTCCAAAGGTAACATGTTCTAAGGGGTATTCAACTCCGGACCTCAATTCCAAATTCAGGCCGTGTTTTCAGTTCTCCCAAGGAGTTAGTTTAATAATTACTGATTCTGATTGACCAGTGGCTTCACATCTGACTCACAGGTGAAGGAAGGCTAGAAAATCAACAGAGCTTGAACTTCGAGGACTGTGAGTTGCATAGCCCTGCTCTAAACAGTGATGACACTCCATAACACTCCTCAAAGGCAGCTTTCCCGCCCTAAAACAACAGGAGTGATCAATGTGTGCTCACTAGTTGGTGAAAAAAGGACCTCAACATTCAGTGAAATTTATTAACATAGACACCAACTGCACGTTTGGTTCTTTGGGCCATACACTGATATTGGTCAGTTCTTTCTTTCCTTTACATTTGACACTTCTTTTTCCCACAGCTTCTAAAAATTCTTAAATTTGAATTCATTACATATGCTTTCCCAATACATTGTTTAAATAAATGCTATAAATTTTCAATTCCATATTTTAAACTAGACAGACAATGACTTTTTACTAAACAAATGCAGTATTCAACAACTAGACCTTTGCTAAAGATAACCGATTCATCCTGTTCCATTCAGCCAGGGGTCCGTAATGACTGGCACTGGAGTATTTGGATTGAGAAGGAGCATATTTTGTAAGCTTAAAGAATAAACTTTCTGGATAATAGTTTAAGCATAGATTATCCCCCCATTCTAATATTTTACCATTTGACTTTGCCAACGGGGTCCCAGAAGCCCGGCCTGGGAATATCACAAGGGCCCTGGGTGGCCTGCTTGTAGTAGCTGTAGAACTTAAGCATCATCTCATTGGAAGGCTGGAAGGAACCTGTGATGGGCATGAAACAGGAGAAGCAGAATGATGCAGACAGCTTGTTCAACACCTCTTCTCAGATGGTGATCCTGGAAAAATTATTGGATCTATTAATGGAATTTTAAACTCATTCAGAGCATGGAAAAACACTGCACTTTCTTGACACGTAAATTCTGTTGAAATATTACTTTCCTTGTCAACAAAATCACTTTTAAAATTTTTGGTGCCAACAACCAGGGACAGCGCCAGGTGCTCATTTCAGAGCAGCGGCTGATCATTGCAGCTGCGGTGGAAAACACGCCGCTCATATTGCAGCTAATTATATGACATTTATTATAGATCACATTTCTAATTTCTTGATGGCGTTCAGTCAATGCATCCAATTAATTTTCGCGAAAACACACAGAACAATAACAAGTGAAAGCATAAGCATACGTAAAATTTGCACCGTTGAAGATTTACCGTTTGGAGGTAAACTCTGAATCACTTTAACCGCGGCGTTAAACCTCCGTTCGTGAATCGGCTTGTCATCCGCCATTATGACACAAATGCAAAGTGTCAGCAGCAAATCTTTGGACCTGGAGATTATAAATAACGTATGTCAATTGCAGGCAGCGCTCAGCGGACGCAAGAGTCCACGAAACACAAAAGGAATACGATCGACAGGTCTGGGCACACGCAGTTATCACGGACATAAAGCGATCGACAAAGTTTCCAGAAGGTGTAAATGTCGAACATTTCCCATTGCAAAAACGCATAATAACATAAGCTGCCAACAGTGTTTCACTTCGTCGTACCAATATTTCCAACACTAATACAATCACGTTAAATGTAAGACACCAAGGCAAAATCACACTTAATTGGATTAAGTGAATACAACGTCAAAATAATCCGTACCAGAGTATTTACTTGTACCCTACATAACAATTTAATAATCTACCTGCTGTAAGTACTGCGACCTCTCAGATACGTCCCAAAACATAAACGACACGGACTGCAATCTTTCCTGTACGCTCAGGGAACTGTAGTTTAAACATTTGTAAAGACGCGTTTATTTTGCTACGCTTTGCTGAACAGAATCACTTCAATGCCCATAATGCTTCATAGAAAGCGGGGCATTTCGGGTGCTGTAGTACTTAGAACGCCAGTCTTTAAACCATCCAATTATGACCTTAAAATATTTTTCCTAGTAGATAACATAGGAGAAATCAGTATTCACTCAACGTTTTAAACTCCCTGGCATATTGAATTAGATATACGTGATAAATATTTCAGTAAATATAGACATTTGCGCAACAAAAATATTCTGCTGGCTGCGGAAGTCCAGAGACCGAGTGCCTGTGGGCTCATACTTTTAAAAGACTACATATCCCTTAATGCAATTTTTCTAGTTTTGCGTTTTGTGCGGTCAAAGGTCGTCCTGACAACGAGGTTCCAAGTCCCATAATACTATGCGGCGGATCTCCCTTTACTAGGGCAGAGCTTACAGTTTCAATCGATGTGAGGGCTGGGGAGCGATGCTGAGGGATGTAAGATGGCAGAGCTACAAATGTTGTTAGACGAAGAAATTCCAGCCGGGAAACGAGCCCTGGTGGAGAGTTACCAAAACCTCACCAGGGTCGCGGAGTACTGTGAGAACAATTATGTCCAGGTAAGGGACGAAAACAGTGAATTGAATGCTGGTGACGGTTTACCGGGGGTGTTTTTGGGGGTCCGCATGGGAAGCTGGCGACAGGAAATGTGGAGTATTCTCGCTGGGCAGACAAGGGAACTGGAAGAATCACGACTGTGCAGGGAACACGCTTTGGCCGTTAAATATGTCACTCTTAATGTACCTACTTGCCGTCTGTAGTGCGTAAACCCCTCCAGCGCAGCATGGACACGGGGAGTTTAATGTTCCCCATTCATTTGGTGTTTGGTCACGGAGGGTGAGTCCGGAGAGGGTGTGTCTCTTATCAGGTATTGTCACGGCTCGACTGATCGCCCTCCGTTGTTGCGACAGCCCACATGGAGATCACCTAAAGCCAGCTTTGCAAAATGGGCAGGAATCGCCTTTCTGTGTGCCAGGAAATCACATCCACTTATTACTTAACTTGATTTACATGGGAAAGCGCCCCACAAAGGGCATGAAAAGCCCCCCCCCCCCCACCGACGTGTTGCAATTAAGATACAATCAAGAATGATAGTTCACCAACTTATTATTTGTGTATCAATGTATCGCCTGTTCGTGACAATAATGGGATTTATGTGTTATTTAACATTTTTTCAGCAGTTCAGGAAATCATAGGAGTGAAAGAAAAACCTCGTTAATTTAATCGCTGTCACGTATGGTTTTCTGACGGTTTCCTTTCCAGACTGGGGAATTTATTTAGAAATTGTAGAGAAAACACCGTCACAGATGTTCATTCCCTTGCATTTCCCAACGCCGGTATCTTTAATGCGGGTATTTCGATATTCATGCGTGTGGGGCAGCTGGACACCTACGTGTGAGTATTATAAAAATGTAATCTAATGTAGTAAAGCGTAAACTACTATATACTGCCCAAGGCATACAGATGATCATGTTTTCATTGTAGTATCCCAAGGCAATATTCGAGTTACACAATTATATTTTTGTAATTACTAATATTTTTTGACGGACTGCTATGCCAGGCCCTTTCAGGCTATACCGGTTTTTTTTTCCTGGAGTGGAGAAAAATACCGTATCTGGATCAGTAAAATGTCTTATCTTACGGGACAAATTAGTACTTACTCTGATGCTGTAGAAGTTGCCTGTGTAATTTTAAGCGTATGGTTGAACTTAAACTCTGTGATCCTGTAGATCTGTAGAGACAGGCAAAGAGACAGTACGATATTGTTACAGCCCCAAACTTACATTTTTATCGTACAGCTTAGAAAAAGAGACAACCCGATACATTTACTCAGAATACTTTTTGAATGTGCAAATGACTGAACGTCACCAAATCTTGATTTTTTTTTTTTTACATTTTTTTTAATCTTATGAAATGTTGAGATGTTTGTTCATGCATGAGATGTTTGTTCTAGAAATCGTGTTTTCAATGCATTTATGATGGTAATTAAACAATTTTCCTTGCTGTTTATGATTTAATCAAAGCATTTGTTATGTTGCCTTTTTGATGGACTTGCATCCTGTCCAGGGAATACCCTTGTCCCATTCTGTCTGCACTAGGCTCCCATTCCACCCTCTAAATAACCCTTTCTTGGGTAAGTGACTAGTAAATGGGAGGGATTTATTTTGCATTGGCTTGGGTGTCCAGATTCAAAACTATCTACCATCAAAGTGCATTTTACAGAAAGGATTCAAGGTATTTATTGTCATTTGTACTAGTACAAGCATTGAGTACAATAAGTTGCTTAGTTGCATGTTTCCTGCAGGGATTGGATATCACAATATAGGACAAACACTAAGTAATTGCACATAGGACAGCAGTTATGTAAAATAAATATATGCTTAAATATGAATGTGTAAATATGGATATGGAGATATGGATGTATTTGAGAGGACAAATATGGCATGTAAGGTATGCTGTCACCACACCTGTTTTTGGTGATGAGCTCATGGTGGCTGGGGACTTATTTTATGTTTCTTTGCACATAAGTTTGGTTTCGTGGTATTAATGATGAACATTGGGTTATCGAGGTGAAATGGAAATGGAATTGTCACTTTGGTCTTTCACTGCTCAGATTTTGAATGTGATGTGAGTCAGTCACACATAAAGAGATTAGTAGGGTGGACGTGAGGCGTGGTCAGTCCTGTCCACAGCGTGCAGTGCATAGTGGGGCGTAGATGGGTATTTCATAGTTTGGTGCTGTGTGGCAGGCCCCACCCGAGGGCTGAGTCCTCACCGGAATGCAGTGGCAGAGCTCTGTAAGGTGTGACTGTTTGCGGTCGTGTGTAGTTCGCCGCACTGGCAGAGTACCTGAGCAGTGCTCCTGCTTGCTGCGCAGTTTCGCTTCTTTTTGCTTGCAAAACCTCAAAGTAAACCTAACGCTTAAGTCACTATAGCCTGTTAATTTGGACTTTATAGCCAAACTCTATTGAAGTTAGTTTTATTTCTTGTATTTAAGTGTTTGAAAAGCCACAGTTGCGGATAGTTCACAGGAATTTGCAGGACCTCGGCTACTGTGTTTGTGTGACATGTTTCTCGCTGCAATTTCGCTGACACACCTCCCATTTTAAACGCCACTCGCAACCAGCCTCTTCCTCTGGAATGGGGGTAGCCTCAGACATGTCCCTGCTTGCTCTTCCCTATCTAACACTCATTTTCAGATTTGAGTCCGTTTCCCATCCCCCACACAGCTGGCCACTTGGGGTTGTCTCTCCTCTATCATTGGGTCAGTGCAGCTTGCCACCACTTGGCCTTTAACCGGCGTTTGTTTATTATTTTATACACATTGGTTTAGAAAACCCTAGCTTCCCCCCACAAGTCTTCGCAGTCGGTCCCTTTTTCCTTCCTGTGTCTGAAGGGACAGGTGGGGTGACGCCACTGAAAAAACACGGTATTTCACTTGCCACTACGGATGTCTATTTCGCAGCTTCCTGGGCGGTTTACGTTGGTTGTCTGCAGGGCAGACAGTGAGACCTCCTCCCTTAGTTGCCAGGGTTCACTGCAGGTTGATTTGCACTGCCTTCAAGTACTCCTCCGGTGGGGGGCTTACAGGCTGCATATATCATGGTCATTCCCCAGGAATAAAACCAGGAGATGACAGACCACTTAGGAAGGAAGTGATCCCCCACCATTTTCCTTGGCCTTGTTCTTTGCACCGGGAGAGTAAACTTCCTCAGTATGGAATGGCTGAGCTTTGTGTAGGTTTGTGGCCCAGCTGTGTTAGCCCAGTGCTGTTTCCCCCCCACAACATGTTCCCTCCTCACCTGCCATTAACACCTAGCTAGGCAGAGCACTTTACACAGCTGGCCTTTTTAATCTATCCCCTGTGTATGCCCGGTGTGATGTCATCACAAAGCAAACTACTTCAATGGACACCCTCATACCACTTGCAGGTCGCCTGGCAGTTAAGGCAGTCTGATTGTAATCAGTAGTTGCTGGTTTCAATCCTGTGCGTCTTGCTGTTACACCTCTGATCAAAAGTTACCTTTTGGATGATTCAGTGTGTGTGAAGGAAAGAAAATAGGTTTTTTAAATATTGTTGTGTTCCACAAGTTATGTAATTATTATATAATTTAGATCCTGCCCCACCCACTGTACCTTCTGCCAACATTTTTCTTTCTCTGATTTATTCTGTGTCATGATGAAATGTGACTTTTTCTTGTTAGCTAAAGAATTGC
>JAAGVU020000001.1:19240909-19252827 GCA_011763525.2 Mormyrus iriodes | reverse complement strand
AAATAAAAAACTATAAAAAAAGATCCCTTCGTTTCCAGTGTTCCCTTTTCCCGTTCCCTGGTTGTCCCGTCTCCTTCTCTTTCCCTTCGCTTACCTTTCTGTTGATCCCCTACCCTAGACAGGGGATCGTAACAGAGGGCCAAGTGTTATTATCGTATGAAACATAGACCATGAAAAATGTTTTTAGTAGACTTCAGTCTTTATACATTGTTGAGTTTCTGGAGTTTCGGATTACTGGCAAATGTTGTTCATTATAAACTGAGTTGTCAGTTTCTCTTCCCAGAGAGACCGGATTGGCTGTCAATGAACCTTTTCTTCCCCACTGCCCTCAGGGGTCAGCAGATGTTTTTCGCCCATAGACTGATAATACTGATTGTGGTCACCTGACTTCAGCAAGTTGGAGTGAGTTTCTTCGCTGGGCATCAGATGTGGTGGATTGCTCACACCCAGAAAAGCAAATTGACCTTGAGTGTCTTTATTTAGAACATTGTCTTTAAAATGAATACACAATGACTAAGTTTTGTTAACTGATGTATGGTAATTTAATGTGCAGTGTGTATGATTTAAATGTTACAGTTTAGTTTTAGTTTTCTGTATAAACAAAAGTTTTGTTTTTCCTTTTATAAAATAGTACTGGCTAATTATCATGTTGTATTAAAATATAAATATATACCACAGACCCTGACCATTCTGGCCTCCTCTATAGGGGTTTTCGCTTCTTCTGCATCGCTAGCATCAGTTCTGACATTAAGTCTCCTTCGGGGGGCGCTGTGGCAACAGGGGTCATCCTCTGTGGGGGAGCAGTGCTCACCTTCTTCAGCACAGGAGATGGATTTGGCACCGCTGCGGGTATGGGTGGGGGTGGCGGTGGGGGTGGTGGAGGGGGTTGTAGAGTATGGGTTTCCTGTTCACCAGGGGCTGGAGGAGGTGGTGGCAGGAAGTCAGGAGGCAGCTCTAGCAGGTGGTCCAGAGGCGGGGGTGGAAAGTCGATGGCTGGTGGCGGTGGTGGGGGGAAGTTTCCGGACTGCAGCTGCATGGTGGGTTTGTCTTTCTTGGGCGGAGCCAGTGGGGGTGGTGGCGGTGGAGGCGGTAGGGTGGGGTCCGGAGGTGGGGGTGGCAGAGAAGACACATGACCATGATCCTGTTAAGATGGACAAGATGTGCATTCGCTGTTAGATAATTTCATCTTTGGAGGGGATTGGTAATCTCGATAAAGACATTTGTACGCCACTGGACTCAAAGCTGGACTGGACTGAAACTTTGACTCAAAGTGGGAATCCTAACTGTGGCAGCAGCTGAAACTAAACTGAGTCACTGCCTACTGAAATATGCCACCCTGGACCTATCCTTCTGCCTGGGATTAATGAGCATCTGAGGGGGGGCAGAGCAGCCCCAAAGTGACTTTTTGAATGGGGCCCCAGAAACAACAATCCTGTACCTGGCAACAGGGGATGTCACATTTCAAGAAAGTTTATGGGTGCATGCATGAATTTGGCATAGAAACAGCAGCATTTCATTGTCATTCAGTAGCAATGGTCCACTCACCTTATTCTTAGCCTGGGTCCAGGCTTCAGAGAATGCCGTGGGGAGGGGGGGTGGCCCTGCGTGTCCGTTGGCCTGAGCCAGGGTATTAGCTAGATCAGGAGAAGAACCACACTCAGAATCGCCAATTTTGAGTCATCATATCCATCCTCAGATCTCAGGCGAGTGATAATATTGAAGAAGGGTATAGAGAGGATGTAGGGAGGAGATCGGCTCTTACCAGCAGGGATAGAAGAGGGCGAGAGAGAAGAGGTGGAGGGTGCTGCACGGTTAGCGAAGAGAGATGAAGTTGTGGCTTTCAAAACAGCGGCCTTGTAATTATTGTACAGCTTCACCCCGTACTGAAGAGGGGTGGGGGAGGGGTTAGTTCATCAGGTCAAGATAGTGTGACTCTACTGAGTCTTTGTTCCTCTTTCTTTACTATAGTGTTAAATGTATCTTTATAAGTTCACAGTCTATATTTATACCCTCCGTTCTGTACTTACATTTTTTATTAAATCAGAGATTAGATGAGGTGTACGTTTGCATATACAAATCTTGATAATGCATGAACCATATCCCGTTGACAGAGTGTCCATTTTGGGCCTAAGACAGCTAGGGTATGTCCTTAGTGGCACATTGTCACGGTACAGTTCTTAGCTCCGGGTGTCGGGCTAACCTTTGCAATGCGAATGCCAGTCACCCACAGCGTCATGGTCCACGCATCATCACAACACAGGTACTTGATGTACTGGGACTCCTTCTGGATCTGCGGGTGCTGAAAGGGGAAGATTCAGGACACTAAGGTCAGGAAACCCACAGCGACATGCCAGCATGACACCCTGCAATGACACCTCCAGCAGTGGTGATCACTCTCACGGACCGCTGGACTGCTAGTTGCTAATGTGGGTAACACCTACATCTTCATAGTTTTGCAGCGACGTGGCCCTTCCTGACCTTTTGAGAAACTCCCCTTCTGAGACTCTGCAGTAGGAGGTCAACCCTTTCTCCAGCATGGAAAGCTGCCCTTACATGGTTTTACCCTCTACCAGCAAGCTTGTGCACTCTGCCTCCAAGATCTTTATCTCTGAAAACCACGCTGCTACTCTTCCCCAGAATGACCACCAGATGGTGCAAAAGCATCGCAGTTTACCACCCAGTTCAGTCAAATCTGTAGAGGTGCAATTATAAGTATAATACCAATGTCAGAATACAAAATCTTTTGTATTCAATGTTTATTTTATTTTGTATTCAATACTTATTTTACCGGTTTTAGTGTACCATCCCCAAAACATCACCATGACAAGACTTGGATAAGTGACTCCTCAGAGTGCTTGGGTGTGGTTCCGTATGACGCAGATCATGCTCACTGAAATGATGACAGCGAGAAGAGCAAAATTATGTCTCTAGATCAGTGTTTCCCAATCCATCCCTCAAAGACCCTCTGGGAGGGAGCAAAAATGTGGAATGTCTGGTAGGGAGCTCAGAGGGAGCAAAAACATGGACCAACTGTGGGTCCCCGCGGACTGGATTGGTAAACACTGCTGTAGATCATAGCAGAAGTAATGATGCTTTAGCAGGTTTTATAATGAATACAAGAGTAACACCAAGTACAAACTTTCTCCTCAACTCAAGTTAATAACAATGAAAGTAAAGTATACTTATAAAAGAAAAAAGTACATGCAATTTGCTACCTTCAGACCCTGATGTCCCAGTAAAACTGTGACTTTAGTTATTACAAAAATATACGTTTAACACATTATAGTGTTGGGTAGAAGTTTTTTTTTCTATCAAAAGGAGAGCTGGTAAATACACCAAACGCTTGCCCAACAAGCTTGCACACCGTACATGTCAACCATGCCGTGCCTTGGTGTGGACCAGCATCCCCGGCTGCCCTGTGGTTTCGTGGTCTGTTGGTGCAGCCCAGTGAGATGTGGGGTACGCCCGTGTGCGGCATGGCCACTCGTGATGCTGTAGCGGTGGCAGGAATTGTCATCAAACCCTCCAGCCATCTTGTTTTTTGTCAAACTGTGATGAAGTAGAACAGGCCATTTTATTAATGTTCACACGAGAGTGTTTAACCGAGGTGTTAACCCTTCTTTTTTGGCTTTTGTGTAGGATGGGTTCATTGTTTGTTCCAGCACCCCTGTGCCGAACATGCTTTTGGTGTCGTGCTAGACAAAGTGACGCTCACACTAAAACCAAAGTCACCCGGACTTTCTCAGACGCCCAGTGGAATAAAATTGGTGTTTGAAAGACAGGGGAGGAGTCAGGTGACTAACTCTTCATACTGATGTTTCCTGCCTGTTCTTTGGCGACATCTGTGTATATCGATGCTTCTTGCATTTTATTTTTGCTGTAAACACAGCCTCAGTTTCGTGTAAGCTGCAAGGGCAAAGAAATTCTGATTGTAATCGTGTTGTTCTGCGTCAAATCACCCTTTGGTTACCCCACCCCCACCCCCCGTCAAAATCGCCACGTCCAGCAGAGACCCACACCAAAGTCATCTTACAGATATCAGTCTGCTTCAAGAGAACCAGCCCAAGGCTTTCAAAGCCTTACTCTTCAACTAGCCTGAAGCAGACTTGGTAGCACGCCACATTTATGCAGAGAAAAAGCCCACCACCAAGAAGTTAAAATGGCTCTATAAAAATGCTGCTTGTATATGAACAGGAAATTGTCTTGAATGTTATTATTAACTGAGGTATTCTATATCTTGCTTATGCATAATGGACACCTCCCCCATGGGAAAGAACCTGTTGAACAGTGATGTAATCTAATTGTGAACTTTTTGGGCATTTGCTTAAGTTTTTTTATTGAGAACCCACAAAACAATAGTGTGTGTGTGGTGGGGGGTTTTGCCATAAATTTGACATAGATATTTTGTGTCCATAAGAAAAAAATCGATACCAGACAGGTCCATCAGTAAGGCTCATAACTTTTACCAATAACAAGATGGACCAGTGGTCTTGCTAGGGATGATTGACTTACCTTGAGGACAAAGCAGAAGTCTGTGGGCGCCTTGAACTTGTTCTTGTACTCTTTACCATAGTAAATGTTGACATTGTCGAACTGCACAAAGCACGCCAGGTCACGGGAGGTCTGGCGAGAGAGTGGCAGCGACCCCATAAATCACTGTGAGTCCCACAACACTCCAAAAAATTTTGTTCCTGGCAACACAGCCCCTGTTCTTCCAGTGCACACTGATGTCTGCACACGTTGCGTGGTTCAGTCTGGCAAATTTGGCGCTGGAATGATCTGCTCTGTAGAAAGCATTAGCTAAGATGACACAGCTCAGTGTAAATGTAATATGACTCTGGTATTGTTAAAAAGTTGCTTTAAATCCTCAAGGGTCATCCCAGACCAGTAATGGTATGACCCTCTCAGTCCTCCTCTGTGGTGTCTGCTTACATTTGCCCCTTTAAGCCCCCTAGGACAGAAAGGTGGGGGCTTTGGGGCAACACAGTGCCCATAGCACCACCGTATGGAACATCATGGCAGTTACGCAACTCAAACTGGTTTCTAAAAACAAAGCAATGCATCAATACTCATTAGATTTAGGGGAGTGCAGCCATCCCAGCAAGGGCAAGACTGGTAAAAAGCAAAAGCGAACCTGGATTCTTGGGACCAGCTTTTTAAGATGTCATACTCTCTGTGTCTGATATCTAGCTTGGGGGAAAATGTGAGACACTGTATGTTTTATTCAGCCTTGAGCTAGAAACACGCCCCTGTCAATTCCAGAACGTTCTCGGACTCATGGCTAATGTTTGTACAAGTGTTTGTGTTTGGGGGGGGGGGGGTGGGTTACAATCCTGTCAACCGCAATCTGTAAGGGGGTGGAGGGGGGTCTAGGTTTATGCCGTCTCCCTCACCTTGGTTTTCCCTTTCGGCACATAGTAAATTCCGGAAGCCCGTAGCAAAAAGTATCGCTGCTTCCACGATTTCTTCCCATCCTCCTTCAGATAGAGAACTCCCTCCAGATCTGGTACAATGATGGAGGTCCCACAGAAATTCTCCTAGATTAGGAAGCAAGTCAAGGTGTGGCAGGTCACTTGTCATTTATATTCCTGAGCCTGTTAGTTCCACTATACCGAAGGTCATTCCCTGCATGACACCCTGTTTTTGGGTGACATCTGTTTTAAGCCTAAAGAGGAAATAAGCCATCTGTTTTCTAAATGTGTCTCAAGGAAGATGAGCATTGGGAATCCTTACCTTCAGGAGTAACTCCTTGTCTTTGTCTTTCACATCCTGGAGAGCTTTTTTGTCTTTCTTCCAGAGGTAGAAGTTCTACAGAGAGAAATCCAATGAAACAGCACGTCAGCTTTCACTGTAACAAGACCTTCACCGGAATAAAAGGCGTGATAGTGACAGATGAACGGACATTATGCTACACTAGTATCCATGAAGCACTAACAGACTAACAGTTAGACCGTGACTGATAATACTGTACTATTTACTCTATTCACACATCTGTAATTACCTGTGGTATAAAGTTCAACTAATGGGCTGCATTAAATATGATCATAATTATTGTTAATTATACAAAGACTTGCTTATGGTTGCTGTGTTTATAATCATTGGTTGTCTGCAGGTACAGTGCACACTATGAGCAGGGTCAGCTTTAATGGCACTAAAATGCCACTAAGAGAGCACTGAAATGTGCATTCTTAATGGTTACAATTGAAAAATCATCTCCACATGCCAAATTTTGAATCACCCTCCCAGATTTCCCATAAACCACCACTGGAGGACATCTGAGACAACAGTCTTGCAACCCCATAGCACATTCCAATCCTATCTGTCAGTCTCGCCACGCATGCCGGATCACTCTGTCCATCACCACTGGCTTTTCTCATGCGATTGTTACACACAAACATATGGGCCAAGCTCTGGCCCCAAATAGCATCCCACAGACATGAATACAAACATAGAAGACAAAGGGCACTGAAAGGAAATAATGACAGATTTAAAAAATTGGCAGTGCACATTGAATTAAGTCATTCTGAGAATATGTCAGAGTACAGTGACTCGCCAGAAGCAGTTTCTGCAAACATCTACCAAGAGAAAAACACAGAACATGAAATACCAGAGAGTGGATTTTACATCAATGTGAACCAATTCTGAAGTGTAATCTTGGAGAATTTTTGAAGATGAAGCATTGCCCCCATTACATAGAATCCAAATTTCCTGACGAGGGACAAGTTCTTTCAGAGCTATGAAAGTGGAGAAGGTGAGGCTGTCTGTAAAAACTTAGAAAGAAGTCTATGTTATGGGATCGGCTCTACGCACCCCAGCCCAACCTCTCTGCAGCTGTTCTCCCAAACGTGTGATTCATCTTTCTTAACGGTTGGAGATCACTTGTGTCACAGTGCTTGTAGCATGTAATTCTCTATACAAACATGTTCCTTATCTGCTCATTGAACACAATTTGGGCGATACATTTTCAATATAAGGAAAAAAATGAGAAGAATCACCTGTGGGTTTTTAAAGACTGCATACTTGTCAACCTTCTCTAGGAAATAGATTTTGTTTTCGCTGTCTCGCGTCCATGCAGACAAGGTCTCCACCAAATGTTCATGGTCTTCAAATCCTCTTTCTGATGAAAAAGGGAGGAGATGTTATTATTTTACCAGCCAACAATTATATCAAGCACACACATCAACCATTCTGAGGGGGATCTATTAAGACATTTCCCCCTTACCCTGCGGTTGCCCACAAAGACACAGGCTGACTTTGCAGCAGCTACAGGGGGGTTGGGTGTGGTGCTTGTTATGCTCAATGCATAATATACTAAACTTGTAGTGGCTCAATCAACCCTGTGCTTGTGTCAATACCCATAGCTGCTCATTGCCCTTAACTGCTCATTTTCCATAACTGCTCATTGTCTATAAGCAGAAAAAAATGGTGGGCAGCTTTGGAGTTTTCTGCAAAGCTCCAGTGTGAAAATTAGGGACATTAATAATGCTGAGAAACACAAAATGCTAAATGTCCATTGAAGTGCCCAACTGGGTGGTGATACTCATAGTGGCCTTAGCGTGCCACTATGAGTAACTCAAGCCCCACTCCACCCCTGTACCACTTATGGTTTGAGTTTGAAAATGGGGGAAAATCCTGTTTTGTCACTGCCGTAGATGATCTTATAAATATTCGCTATAATATTCAGCTCACAGGCCAAGCACCATATTCCTTCCTCTAGATGAACTTTGACTACAGAAATTGTGCAACACCTTTAAGTCACCCAGTGCAAAGGAGAAAGTTCTAGTTGGGGACATTTACTGGTCAATTTTATCCAAATTGACTAGTAGAAGGGAGGGTTACAATTTGTGTTCCCAGGCATTTGAACTAATCACCATTATTCTAATCGCAAAATGTTCTACTTGTTGAACTACAGGAGTGAGTCATCTCACCAGTGTTTAGCTCGGGGTTGGTCTCGATCAGGGTCCAGTCCACGCTGCAATTGCAATGTGTCTTCTCAAAGAGGTTGTCCAGCACATCTCGTACCATCTGCCTCTCATCCACCATCAAGGTTTTGGAGGATTCATCACTCATGGTGACCTTAATGACAAGCTACGGCGAGACAGTGAGACATGGATGTAAGGAAACCGGAGGGGTCCTTTGACACTGCTGTCCCCGCTCATGTGTTAGTTGAGATCATGACCATCAAGGGAGTCTTCTCTCTGATACAGCCCATGAAACCGTGAAGAGCTACTCCAGTGAAGGACCTTAAACAGTACGGGCAATAGCACAACGTAAAACTCAAAAATAAGTATCCTCTTAGGTCAGAGACCAGTCAGCTGGGTCGTGTGATGGAAGAAAATGTGCCATATAAAAGTAGATACCCTCAAATGATAACTGGTACAGATAAATGACCCTCACAAGGAGAAGAGGTGGGATGATGAGACATATTCCTGGAGGGGTGTAGCAAACTTTGAATAATAAATGGAATCCATCATGTGGCAAATAGAAATGGTTTCTAAACAAGTGGAAAAACAGACCCATACTCGATCAAGGAAACATGTATATAAGACCATAGGGAATTTACTCTGAGGAAGCCCTTTCACAACAGCAACTAGGTGTGCTTGAAGGTGACGTGTATGAGGTCCCACCTTCCCTTTTCTTCTATCTACTTCCTGTATTTCTCAAACTGATGTCACCCAGTTTCATAGTAACGGCTCAATTTTGACGACGTAATGCAATGTAAAGTGCAAGGCAAACTAAAATTTATGGGCATGTCCAATATCCATTTAGCTATTTTCACGGTGGAAAAAACAGACTTTGCACCAGCGCAAAAAGGTTGTCCTAGCTCTAAATTAGTCAGAGGTGTGTTTTGAGTGTAACATGCAATGAACCGTTCGGAATGGCACGTGACCTCACCTTTAAAAGGCAGCGGTGCATGAACTACGGCAGATTGCGATTCTAACCTGGTGTGTTTAAATACCCAAGTGTGTCAATTGGTCAAATAGCCTATGATTAATACATAATTCTAATAATGAATTCAAATGATTTTTTCATGATAAGGTTTATTTTTTGCACACACACACACACACACACACACACACACACACGTGTATATATAAACATTACCATTCAAAAGTTTGGGATCAGTTAGAAATTTTCTTGTTTCCAAAAGAAAAGCATTTTTTTGTCCATTTAAAATAACATCAAGTTAATAAAAAATATGGTGTAGGCATTGTTAATGTTAAGAATGTGTAAAGAACTGTTGTAGCTTGAAATGGTTGGTTTTTAATGCAATATCTACATTGGCATACAGAGGCCCATTATCAGCAACCATCAGTCCTGTATTCCAAAGACAAGTCATGTTTGCTAATCCAAGTTTATTATTTTCTAAGGCAAATTTAATCATTAGAAATTCCTTTTGAAATTATGCTAGCATAGTTGAACACTGGTGTGCTGATTACAGAAGCAATATAACTGCCCTTCTTTAGATTAGTTGAGTATCTGGAGCATCAGCAGTTGTTGGTTTGGTTGAAGACTCAAAATGGCCAGAAAGAAAGAACTTTCTTCTGATACTCATCAGTCTATTGTTGTTCTGAGAAATGAAGGCTATTCCATGGGAAATTTGTAAGTGACCCCAAACTTTTGAATAGCAGTGTGTGTGGGTGTGTATATTTGGTGTTTTATTAAACAGTATGATTACATGAAAGGACCAATGTACTCTATAATAAAACATATATAATTGAAATTAAATAACAAAAAACCAGTAGTGCACTCTGAGCGCATACCTGTGTCTGTAACAAGAGCTGTGCTCCCACACGATTCAAAAACACGCCACTTAAATATTATTTAACAATACGCCGCTGACTTTAGATGTGATTTTTGTTGGTCAAAATGTAATTTTCCTGCCTTAAAATATCAACGCGCCAACAATGTGCCCAGCCACATAATCAACACGCAACTTAAATTGGTCTCTAAAAAAAAATCAATACTCATTAGGTTTAGGGGAGTGCAGCCATCCCAGCAAGAGCAGGGCTGGTAAAAAACAAAAGCAAACCCAAGGATTGGGTTGAAAAAAAACCCCATCTACTGGAAACCTGTGATAAAAGTTGACTGTTCCATTGTCAAAGACCACACCCCTCATGTGCTACCAAGGGTCTGTCCAGACATGTGCCTGTTTCATTTTCACATGCCAGCCGACTAACTCCCCAGGCCAGAGGTGCCAGTGGAATCCCAGCACACACTGATGTTCTCACCTTCTTCACTTTGGCCTCCTTCAGCTTCTCCAGAGCCAGTTTTATTTTGTCTGCTTTGACCTGAGCCTCGGCATCCTCCTGGGAAACGAATAATCGAGGAATAAAATGTGTGTTTTACATTCACATGTCATAGAAGATTAAACACCACTCTCTCAGTGTTTGGGTTTTGATCTCTTCCGCCAGCCCTAAGGATCTCATTCGTTGCTACTTTAGCCTAACGTTAAAGAATTTCTTTCGAGATTTATTGAGCCCAAGCCCACAAAAATATTTGTAAAATACTGCCAAAGCATCATTTCTTTTATTTCCTTCTTCTGTATATTAGCGTTTCTTTACCATAGTTCTGGTTTACTGCACTGTGATAATCAACATGCTACTTTAGCATCGTTGGTTAGCATTGCTGTTTTATGTTACAGTGTCTTCTCTGGAATGTGACATTTGAATGATAGCTCCATACACATGTTCTTAAACTTTTTTCTTTGTTTGTTTGCTGTTGTTTTTTGTTTGTTTAAAGATGGTACCACATCATATAAACAGCACCGACCAAGAGCATTAACCCTGATTTACCGGCAGTTGTGGCTTGAGTGCCAGGGATGGGGGGGGTAGATCCAGAGAGGGCACTTGTGGGGAAGGGGTGAAGGCCGGGATGCTGAGGACGAGGTTGTTAGGAACAGCGGGGTGTGGGGCTGGGTGGTCTTGAGTCTTTGGTGGGGGGGGCTTAGGGGCCCCACCACCACTCTTTGCCTGTGCCACGCTCTCTTCCACAGCGTTGATCTCTGCCACCAGGTCCGCCATCAGCGCATCCAGGTCGTTGTCTTCTAGCTCATTTAGGGATGCTGGTAGGGTGTTCCACACGGGATTGGAGAAATAATGAATTAGGAACTTCAGTGAGCAAGACCTCCAATTGTTTGGGTCAGTAAAGACCACTGCTCATTGCCCATTTAGTCACAGTGGGACACAGTTTTATATTATTCTGCACTGTATATCTGTATTGTCTTAGAACTTTCGTAAGAGACTAAACGCCTTTTCACACCGATTGCGGCATGAAAAAAAATGACGCGAATCTGCGAAATTTTTGAAAGCAAATTTGTCACATCAAAATATTTCACACAAAACATGATGTGAAATTTTTGCAATTGATTTGAGAAAAGCCCGTATTCCAAAAAAATTTATCAAACTATAGACAATCACTGGAAGAAGTGATGACGAGTTCTTTTTCTTTCATTGGAGCAAACAAGTAAAAAGAAAAAGGCAAAAATACTACATCCAATTCTAATAAAGCTTTATACTTTACAATGACCGATTAAGATGGTCATAAAGAGCTTTAGATGTATTGATCTATTATCAGATGTATCAGATGTATTATCATCATGTATCTGATGTATTGATCTACTACAGGGGGTATTCCAGAAAGCAGGTTTAGCGGTATTCAGGATAAGCAAAATTAATAATAAGAACATGGCAACAACATCATCTATTATCAGTAAATTAACTAGAGGAATTGAGAAAACATTACTGATTATTTTTTACTAATGGATTTTTATTGGATATGGGTTGTAAATAGATCTATAAATCAAGCAAAGTAAAAATATTAATCAATAACCACAGTCTAATATAATCCGAGACACATATTATAAAATCTTTAAATAATTAAGGAAAAAACAAAATAAACAGAAGCAACCAAAACAG